>CM035172.1:75302863-75902863 GCA_020205615.1 Panax quinquefolius
GAGCATCGACTCTTTCTTTAAAACCATACATCTCATAACTCTTGAATCATTTAAAACCTCGACTAACACGAAGGTTAGACAAGGGTTTAAGAAAAACTTGCCTTTAGCGTCTCTTCACTTGAATAATTACGCTTCCTTTGAGTCTCTATACCTCTACAACACATAATCACATAACATACCACATTAGGTCATGAATGAACATACTTGGTTCCTAAAGAATCTTACCTTCTTCTCAATCTAATCCCAGATTAGATTTATTATTTATTCGTTGGACTTTCCATCATTCTTTTACATCGTCCTTACCAACTTCGTTCTCTTATAACACTTAAGTGAAATTATTTCATTAATACAACTCTTGGTTCGAGTTAATCATCTTTCCTTACGACTTATTAACGTCCTTACGTTATTAATCAAACACGATCGTCATTAGTTATGTGTACTTATTACGTATAGTTCACGCTCATCTTTAATCGATTTTCTTTAACCCTAAGTGATCATACTTGGTGTTTAATTATAACTTAATAATGTTTGATTAAGTCCCTTAGTTCGTTATTAACCAATTTCCCTTCATCTCCTACTTGTAAACATTTTCATTTTCGAGTTTTAGGGTTAGTATGCAAGGCCATTTATTGCACTCTATGCCGCTAGAGCTGTCGCCTATTAAGGCTTGGAGACCAGACTCGCCGCGACGCAAGTCCCATGTTAAAAGTTGTCGCTATTGCGACGTGAGTCTCCGTGTCAAGCTCACTTTGGTGTCATGCGTGACTTACCTTGCCTTGGCTGTGCATCACATACCAAAGGCTCAAAGACTGTAAATTTTTACGTAATTTTCTTTAGTGAGATTCCAACTTCGTAATTTCTTCGTTATAAGTCCTAATTAGTTCGCTCAAGAGCCTACGGTTCACAAATCACGACTCTACGTGGTCAAGAAAGAATTTTATCTATTCGACTTCATTTGCTAAAATTCACCTATTAGTCCATTTTAATTAAACGATAAACGCTCGTGAACGCTCAACGCTCTTTTCTTTGTTCTAAGTCGAAATCGCCATTTTCGAGCCCATAACTCTATAATGACAAATATGATTTGTCTCCATTGAAAACAAATGTTTCTAAGCTCAATATCAAAATTTGACTTTCATTCCAGAATTTCACGAACCGACAATCGTCAGATAATCGTGTGAATTCAAATTAAACTTCGTTACTTGAGATTTTTAAACCATTTCATTTGGATTCAATCCATTATATTATCATCTTGACATACATGCTTAGCCGTTAACTTATAAACATGATAAGTTATTACTAGTTCATTGTGAATTTATGACTTATGAAAATATCAATTACTATATTTTCATTTCTCATAACTTATGACTTCTTTTCTCATGATTTCCTATGGCTTCAATCTTTTAACCACCATCCTTACTTCTTATTATCATACCATCTTTTTAAGAGAACATATGAAAAGTTCATATAAGTTCCTTATGAATTCATAACTTATTCTTGGTTTGGATTTCTTATTCATTACGTATACGGCTTATTAAGACTTAAGCCTTTGATTTATCATTCCTTAGCATATTAGTTCTACCAATACCCCCTTCTCTATCTATGGAAGAGAAAGAGAATCATGGTTCAAGATGGCTTACCCTTAATGAGCACTTGACTAAGCTTTGTTCTTCTTCTTGCTAACTCTTCTTCTTCCTTCTTGCTTTATGTGAATAATGAAAGACTAACTTATGCTAACTTATTCTCTCAACCAAATAAGCTCTCAACTTATAAGTGGGATGAAATGAAACAACCTCCAAATGAATGCACAAGCTCCCTATTTATAGAAATTCCTAGATGAGGGTATAAGGGACATAAAGCCACTCCACCTCCTTAATCACCTCCTTACTATCCATTGTTTTGCCCCTAAGTAAAATTGGCCTCCACACAAAATACTTGGCCACCAAATCACTTAGCCATTAAGTTATCTTGCTCCCCACAACACTTGATCATCACACTTACTTAGTCATTAAGTATTCTTGCTAATCACATATATGCACTTTGTGTGATCACCACACTAACTTAGCCTTTAATTTTACTTGATTAACACATCAATTTCTTGTCCACCACTTTGGACTATCCATGGTTCGCCCCCATGGTTTTAAACCATCCCCAACCCATTGAATTATAGCTTGGGCCTTTAACTTAATTAACTTAACCTAATCATTTGGGCTTGCATTAAATTGCTTTGGGCTTGTAATTAAACAAACATTGGGCTTTGCATTAATAACTCACAATGGACTTAACCATCCAATACTTGGGCTCACATAATACTTAACAAATCCTACCAATTCCTTTCTTTTCGCTTAAAGCCTTATAACATATATTATAATGATAATTCTCAGTATTCTAACTCGTATACTAATTCCACATATACTGACATACCATTATTCATACGTACTCAGATAATACCTCATATAGTATTCAGTATTCCTTACTTCATACAATACCTACGTATTATACAATCATCGTTTAATTCATTAATCACATTTCCTTTCCTTCTCGTGAATCATTTTCCTTAAACGTTAGGTTTTAAGTCCACAGTGAAATATTACATTTTCTATAACTGAAATATTACTAGATATTCCATCTCACTCGATATTTTATCGTTGCAGTATTTCTCGGAAGTTCAAAAATAATTCCTAATGCGAAACGCGTGAATAAGTGTTTTCGTGAAAATTTCTCGAAAAACTTTTATTTTCGCTCTTGAAATTCAAACACTTTAATTCTACCAGGTATTCAAAATCCTACGATGTTCTGACATTTCTAGGTCAAAGAACGACGTTCAATTAGCTTGCTCCATAAATAATCAATTAAATTCATTTAATATAAATAAAAATATAATTCTCAAAAATCCTATTTTTCTCGGGTGTTACATTCTTCCCTCCTTATAAGGATTTTGTCCCCAGAATCTCGCTAATAATACCTACACCACAGAGGATAATTTTTCTTTGTTTTAATCTCGAGTTCCCACAATGCTTCTTCGACATTGGGGTTCTTCCATTTCACCTTCATCGAAGGTATTATCTTTTCACACATGACTTATCACTTCCTGCTAACAATTTGAGTTGGAACTTAAACACTTACTAACACATTTCGCTATCTTTATATCATCTCAGGTTATCCTTTTAACTCCTCGGACTTATATGGAACTCAAATTCCTCCCTCAAAATAAGACTATACTTAGTCTCTACTTATCCTGCATCATCTTCTTCATTAACTTGTACTCCTCGTTACCTAATTGTATTTAATTGACTCGGTCCATTATTGTGGATTGAGTCTATGTTTTGAATAACATTTCTATCGCTTTATTTCGTAATTTAAATTCTAACTCCACTCCCGCTTATCTCCGTTATTAACTCATTCTGAGTCGTTAACATCGATAGTTTTTTTACCTTCCTACTTATCGCGTCACCTTCTACGCTTACCTTCCTTGATTGATATAAGATATCCCATCCTCTCTCGTGCATATTCAACTCTTCGTGTGTAGAATTTTTTTATTCAAAAACTACAAATCACAATTCTAGATCGTAAGTATGATAGACCTCTTATAATCCTCTAATCTGGCGTGATGCATACACAATGACATTGCCATGCTATAGAGCACACAATCATGTCATCTATGCGAACATCGAGATACACTACAAAATTCCCGTATCATTTGATAAAGACAATACATGTGCCGCAATTAACATTTCTCTTAAATCCTGTGACGCTAATGGTACCTCCTCTTTCTTTCTTACTTCCAACCGACTATACCCCGTACACAAATCTATCTTTGAAAAAATTTCGCCCTCTCAAATGACGGATAGATCATTGATCCCGGCCATGGGTATTTATTATTAACTACTAACTTATTCCTCCTGCGATAGTCGATACGCAACCGTAACGACTTCTCCTCTTTGATAAGTGGATTTTATATACACGAATCAATATTCATTTCAAGTTTAAATTCATAGTTATCTTCGTGTTTTGTGTTCGTTTTCACTCATTTCGTGTTGTTTAATGTATAGGTGGTCATGGATGCAAGAGGTGAAGAATGGCGGAGTTTTGGAGAAAAAGTGGAAAAACTCATGAAAACGGAAAAATTCGAAGTTAGTAGCCTATTTCGCGGGCGGAGGGCTTTTGTTAGTACCTTTCGGGTATGGGGTCCCGCTCTGTAGTCTCTGTTTGATTTGATGTCTCATGGTGCATGGTTTTTGGGACATTGTTAGGCGCCTGGACTCTATAATAACAGGTTTCGGCTGGAATATAAAGGAGAACTGAATATTACTTAGAAAACAACTAATCACACAACACAAGGAGCAGATTACAAGAAAAATTTCAGGATTCAAGTGCGAGCTTTGGAGGAGTAATTTTCAAAGATTATCGTGACGGTTGCAAATTGAGGCTACGTGAAGGGGTTTTCATTATTCTTCTTCTATTTAGTTCTTTATTTGTAATTGAAAGGATGTTTTCAGTATATTATTGAGTTTTTAATTCATTCGTTATGAACTAATTCACTTATTAGACTTGTGATGAATCTTTGGGCGAAACGATGATTATATAACTTTGATTTCCAATTCAATAATATATTCTCGGTTTATCTATGTTAATTGAGCGTGAACTTATGAATTGCTCGATCAACAATTCTTTGTGGATTTGAATGGAATCGAGAGAGGAGAATCAATTATAGACCTAGTTAATATAAGCATGTGTCATGAATTTTTTCAATAGCAGATTTTTGATTATTGTTAAGGTAGAGATATGCTTAACATCACATGTAATCGAATAGAGAACTTAAGCTTAAACCTTCTTTAATTGCGCTTCACATAAAGATATAGTGAGTTGGTTGATTTAGGTGTTTAACTTGATTTCTATCTTAATTGTGGATCGAGCGTTAATACAGTATTAGTGCATCGAGAGGTGGCTAGTATTACTTTCGTGTTCTTGATTAATAAACTAGGATATTAAATTGAGTTGGAATAAAGGTTTGCAAATCGTAGTGAAGCTCGTGGTGAAATCATAAGTCTAATTCTCCATTAATTGTTTGATATTCGGATTTTGATATTAGCGATTGTTTTGTGATAGTTTACTTATTTATTAATTTAGTTTCTATAATTTTAAACCATTGATTTGAATAGTTTAATAGAATTAAGATTAATAGAAAATTGATAATTGTGAAGTTAAAATTTTGATAATTTGTCCTCGTGGGAACGATCCTTTATTCACTACTATATTACTTGTTGACCACGCACACTCACGTGTTTCATGCGTATTGATTTTACCCAACAAGTGTTTTGGCGCCATCACGGGGACAATTTAGCCTAGATTTTAAATATTTATACGATATCGATTTAATTAGTCCAGCGGTTTACTTAAACATTTTTTTTTTTTTTGTTATTCCTATTTCAGGTTTTTGACATTTGTTTATGCAAACGCGATCCAAAAATCCAGACTTGTTTCCTTTTGAAGACGACATCGAAAGAAGATTTCATAGGTTAAGTAAGTGGATCGAGGAAACAAAGAACGAATTCAAAAATTCTGATAAGGAAGAATCGATGGATACCAAGACCGTAAAGCGTTGAGGATTTTGCAACACCTAAGGTGACTAATCAGTAGTCGAGCATCACTAGGCCTGCAATAGCTGCAAATACTTTTGAAATCAAGCCTGGGACCATTCAGATGATGCAGAAATCATGTCAATTTGGGTGAATGACAAAATGACGATCCGAATGAGCATTTAATCATTTTCGAAATGTAAACACATTCAAGTACAATGGGGTGTCGGATGAGGCGTGTTGAGACTTGTTTGTTTCCATTCACTTTACGAGACAAGGCGAAGAGTTGGTTACATTCTCTACCACCGGTCGATTATTACGTGGGAAGACTTGGCTCAAAAATTCCTTGCCAAATTTTTTCCCACCGGTGAAAAAGCGCTAAAATGAGGAATGACATTACGATGTTTGAAAGGAAGCAGAATGGGGAGTCACTATATGAGGTATGGGAGCGTTACAAGGAATTACTCGAAAGTGCCCACATCATGGATTGCCCAAATGGTTGTAATGAACACCTTTTACAATGGATAAATGGGAATGTCCGTAACTAGTATTGACGCTTGCTGGCGTCGGCGGTGCATTCATGGCTAAGAGTTATGAGGAAGCCTACAATTTGATCGAAATGGTGGTAAAATAACTACCCAAAGGCCCACAAGAAGGATGACACAAGCAAAAGCGGGTGGGATTTTGGAATTAGATGGGGTGTGACTATCTATACAAGCATGCATTTAAGATTATCCAAGAAGTTTGATACTATGAATGACAAGGTTGATACTATGATAGGGCTCAAGTTCAAGAAAGTTACTGCAGTAGTATGTGAATTGTATGCTGGTGATCATCCTTCGGATCAAGTGGGCAATTAATCCAAAGATCCATCCGATTCATCTCCATAACTACAATGTAATTCCATAAAATACATACCAAAACACCTAAAACTAGGGGAATAGGAACCACCCAAACCTCTCATGGAGCAATAACCAGCAAAATTAAGCTCCACAACCATCATATCCCCCGGGTTTTCAGAGTCATCAACAACCAGTTCAACTTCAAGAAAGGAAATCAGATTTCGAGGAAATGGCGTCGAAGTTCATAACTAGTGCTGAGGCATCAATAAAAAAATCAAGCAATGGTGATGAAAAGTCAAGAGATGTCGATCAAGAATTTGGAAAATCAGTTTGGACAGATGGCATTAGCGTTGAATAATAGACCACAAGGAACATTACCTAGCGACACTGAGAGAATTCTGAAGGGTAGTTATGAGCAATGTCAAGCAGTTATGTTGAGAAGTGGAAAACATCTCGGGGGTAATAATGTAGAAAATTCAGCGACACCGGAGGAAAAAGTTGATGACAGTAATGTGGTGGAAGGTAACCTGGAAGAGGGAATAAAGGTTTTCAAATCAGAGTGAAGCTCAGGGTGAAATCATAAGTCAAATTCTCCATTAATTGTTTAAAATTTTGGATATTTCTATTAGCAGTTGTTTTTGTGATAGTTTACTTATTTATTAATTTAGTTTCTATAATTTTAAACCATTGATTTGAATAGTTGAATAGAATTAGGATTAATAGAAAATTGATAATTGTGAAGTTAAAATTCTTGATAATTTATCCTCGTGGGTACGATACTTTATTCACTACTATATTACTTGTTGACCACGTAAACTTGCGTGTTTTGTGCGTATTAATTTTACCCAACAAGTTTTTGGCAATTGTTTATCCTCCACCACCGTTTCGGCAGAGGGTTCAAAAACAGAAGTCAGATAAGAAGTTCGCAAGGTTTTTAGACGTGTCCAAGAAACTCTAGATTAACATCCCATTTGCGGAGGCCCTAGAGCAAATGCCGAGTTATGCGAAGTTTATGAAAGTAATTCTGTCAAGGAAAAAGAAATGGGAAGAATTTGAAACAGTGGCACTAACAGAGAGTGTAGAATGTGTTACGTAAAAAGCTACCACCAAAACTTAAAGACCCGGGGAGCTTTACTATCCCATGCACGATCGGGAAAATGTCGTTCAACAAATGTCTATGTGATTTGGGGGCAAATGTGAATCTCATGCCATTGTAGGTATACACAGGATTGGGTTTGCCCGTGCCAAAGCCTACGAATATATCATTACAGTTGGCGGATAGGTCAGTCACATATCCGAGAGGCATAGTAGAGGATATTCTGGTGAAAGTGGATAAGTTTATATTCCTGGCAGACTTTATCATTCTAGATTTCGAGGAGGATAAGAACATACCGATTATCTTAGGGAGACCTTTCTTGGCTATGAGAAGGACACTCATAGACATGCAAAAAGGAGAACTTACTATGAGAGTCCAAGATCAAGAAATCAAATTTAATGTGTTCAAGGCCATGAAATTCCCTATGGATGAAGAAGAATGTTTTCGAATGGATTTAATTGAGCAAATCATCAGTGAAGATATGAGCAAGAGTTTGGTCAACGATCCATTAGAAACAACCTTACATGGGGATGAAGAAAAGGATGACCCAGAATTTGTGGAACTCTTACAGATGCTAGACTCATTGCCACGGGCTAGCCGATTCAGAGCACCGTTTGAACCTTTTCACATTGAGGAAATAGCTGCAGAAAAATTGAAACCGTCTTTGGAGGAGCCACCAAAATTGGAACTTAAACCACTCCCTAAACATCTCAGGTATGCATACCTAGGCAATTCAAATTCTTTACCTGTAATTATTTCTACTGCACTTAACGAATTGCAGGAAGAAAAGTTGTTACAGGTGCTTAGGGATCACAAATTAGCAATTAGATGGACGATTGCGGACATAAAGGGAATTAGCCCATCATTTTGAATGCACAAGATTCTGATGGAGGATGATGCGAGACCGTCAGCCGAGCATCAATGTCGACTTAACCCAATTATGAAGGAAGTGGTAAAGAAGGAAATTCTGAAATTATTGGATGCCAGTATTATATATCCAATTTCCAACAGTAAATGGGTTAGTCCGGTTCATTGTGTGCTAAAAAAGGGGGGAATGACTGTGGTACAAAATGAGGATAACGAGTTAATTCCAATAAGAACAGTTACAGGATGGAGGGTGTGCATCGATTATAGGAGATTGAATAAGGCAGCCCAAAAAGATCATTTCCCGCTACCATTTATCGATCAAATATTAGACAGATTAGCGGGACATGAGTTTTACTGTTTGTTGGATGGATACTCAGGATATAATCAGATCGCCATCGCTCGTGAGGATCAAGAAAAGATAACATTTACATGCCCTTCACGACACATTTGCATTCGTGGAGGATGTCATTCAAAGCTATGCAACGCACCAAACAACTTTCCAACGATTGTATGATGGCTATTTTTTCAGATATGGTGGAAAAGAATGTTGAAGTCTTCATGGATGATTTCTCGGTCTATGGAGACAATTTTGATACTTGCTTAGAGAATCTGGTCATGATTTTACAGCGATGTAAGGATACAAACCTCATACACAATTGGGAAAAATGTCACTTCATGGTTGAAGAAGGAATACTTTTGGGCCATAAGGTGTCGGCTTAAGGATTAGAGGTGGACAAAGCAAAGCTGGATACGATCGAGAAACTATCTCCAGCGAGCTCAGTTAAGGGTATTAGAAGTTTTTTGGAGCATGCTGGGTTCTACAGAAGGTTCATAAAAGATTTCTCTAAGATTGCAAAACCTCTATGCAGTCTTTTAGAGAAGGATGCCACTTTCAATTTTACTGCGGAATGCAAGTTCGCGTTTGAATTGTTGAAGAAGAAATTAACTACAACCCCCGTGATAGTCATGACCGACCGGAATATGCCATTCGAGCTGATGTGTGATGCGAAGCGACTATGCGGGTTAAATGCATTTTGGGACAAAGACGAGACAAAGTGTTTCACGCCATATACTATGCAAGCAAAACACTCACAGAGACTCAAATGAATTACACTACCACGGAAAAGGAATTGCTTGCAGTGGTGTACGCGTTTGACAAATTTCGGGCTTACTTGATCGGGACCAAGGTGATAGTATACACGGATCATTCGGCGATTCGATACCTAATAGCGAAAAAAGATGCTAAGTCATGCCTTATCCGATGGATTCTCTTACTTCAAGAGTTCAACTTAGAAATTAAAGATAGAAAGGGGATGAAGAATCAAGTTGCCGTCCATTTATCAATTTGGAAAAATCGGAGAAAAGAATGAAGATAGATCATAATTAATGAGTCATTCCTAGTTGAGCAATTATTTGGGTTAAATGTGAATTTCCTTGGTATCTTTGACTTCAAAAATTATCTGGTGAGCAACATGTTTCCCCCTGATCTTACAAGACAACAGAAAAAGAAGTTTCTTCATGACTTCAAGTGGTACATGTGGGATGAGCCTTACCTATTCAAACAGTGCGCCGACAAGATGATTAGAAGGTGTATCCCCTATAGCAAAGTGCACAACATACTGTAGGAATGCCACTCATCGGCATATGGGGGACATTATGGGAGTGAGCGAACCGTGACAAAAGTGCTTCAAGCTGGGTTTTATTGGCTGACATTGTTCAAAGACGCCCACCAATTCGTGAAAACATGTGATAGATGCCAAAGGGTGGGCAACATCTCTAAACGGAATGAGATACCCCTACAGACAATTCTTGAAGTAGAAATCTTTGATGTATAGGGCATCGATT
Organism: Panax quinquefolius; assembly: GCA_020205615.1. Lineage (NCBI taxonomy): Eukaryota > Viridiplantae > Streptophyta > Magnoliopsida > Apiales > Araliaceae > Panax > Panax quinquefolius. Next base: position 75,313,093 of record CM035172.1, read on the forward strand.
TCATGGGGCCATTTCCTTCTTCTTTGAGCAATCAGTATATTCTACTAGCGGTGGATTACGTCTCGAAGTGGGTTGAAGTTGCCGCATTACCATCTAACGATGCCAAGGTGGTCCTCAAATTCCTACACAAAAATATTTTCACAAGGTTTGGCATGCCAAGAGCAATAATCAGTGATGAAGGTAGTCACTTCTGCAATAAGTCATTTACAGCTCTTTTGGCTAAGTATAGGGTTAACCACAAGGTAGCTACAACGTATCATCCTCAAATAAATGGACAGGCTGAGGTCTCAAATAGAGAAGTTAAGAAGATATTAGAGAAAGTCGTCAATCCGAGTTGGAAAGATTGGCCACTTTGGTTTGATGACGCATTATGGGTGTACCAGACTGCATACAAAACACAAATCGGGATGTCACCATATCAACTCTTGTACGTGAAAAGCATTTCACTTACCGGTGGAGCTACAGCACAAGGCCTACTGGGCCATACAGAAATTGAATTTTGATCAAGCCGCAGTAGGAGAAAAGAGGCTACTCTAACTTAATGAGCTTGACTAATTCTGACTCCAAGCGTACGAGAACGCCAAGCTATACAAAGAAAAGGTTAAAAGATGGCACGACCAGAAAATTGTGCAACGAACATTCAAGCCGGGCCAATCAGTCCTCTTGTTTAACTTACGGCTGCGATTGTTCCCAGGAAAGCTTAAGTCGAGACGGTCGGGACCATTCACTATAAAGAGAGTATTTCCTCATGAATCCATTAGAGACGTTGAAGTCAATGGTCAATGGATAAAGCATTATCCGGGGTCCAAGCATCGACGACTTTACCTCCGCCGATACACAAGAAAACAGGAGTAGTAGAAATTTGAACAACTTAAAATCAAGCGCTATTTGGGAGGTAACCCAACATTTCATTATTTTTTGTAGTTACATATTTAATTGTTAGGATGCAGTTTTATTAAGAATTAGGTAGGTCTTAACAAATAAAAGTTTTGCTAAAACTCTCAATGACACTCCAAGTCGTCATTAATCTAACATCTTGCTTGTTTATGGGTGCATGAGGGTTTCAAGGTGCGTAAGAACAATAACGAGCAAGAAAGGGAGGAAAATAGGAGAATTTTGCATCACAAAATTTTGGACCAAAAAATCTGACATCAAGTGGGCATGCCTCTCGGGTAGTGGGCATTTTTGTTAGCACTTTTGGGGGAAGTGGGGTCCCAAATCTCAAGTGCAGACAAAATCGTTACACATGCTGCCTTTTATATCAATCCCATACACCCATACACGTATCTCTTTATCTCATTCTCCCTCAAGCACACTACCTAGCCTCCATAACAAGAACACTTGCTACCCACGATACCAACTTCCTCCTACCCACTACCTAAATCCATTGCACCCACTTGCCACCCCACGATTTCCATTACTTCACACATTTAGGTACACCACTTCATCTCCTATTCATTACTTCTATATAAACCCTACAACATACCTCCAATATTCATCACCACTAAATTCGAATTCATCCAGAAATTGGGAAACACATAGCGCACTTGAGAGTAAGTACACTTCTATTGGGTTTTCTTCTTTTCTCCACTGATTTCCATAGAAACAACCTAAGTTTGGGGGAAGAAAGGACTATGCACATCAAGTGTTTGACAAAGTGAGTGAACCAAGTGTAAAGGGAAGGTAGTGTGTGTGAACATTCGAAAATCAATGGCTTCTCAACCGACATCCAAACGCCAACGGGGGGAGAGTTCAAGCTCCGCTCAACCGACATGAACCTATGATCGCCGAAAATTTGTGAGTGTCGCCGCCGCCGGTCGATATGAGTACATGCTAACCAAGGCATTTACGCCAGAGCGGGGATTGGCCCCCGAGGGTAATGATGGGGAGATGATGTCTCAAATTTATCAAAAGGGGTGGCTTCACTTCACTGAACATCCGATACCCACCGTTGTCAACATTGTCAAGGAATTTTATGCAAACGCCGAAGACAAAGCTCCTTTCAAAGTGTTTGTGCGGGGTCGCATGGTTCCGTTCAGTGACGATGCCATTAATGTTTACTATCTGTTGCGTGTGCCACGACATTGTCAGTATGCACAATTGAGGGATTTTGACCCTGACTACGAGGAGGTTATTACAAACATGACAAATTCGGGTACATCTTGGATCAAAGGTCGAAAGGAAGGTACAGTGTTCCATAGCAAGGACCTTAGCCAGTATGGAAAAATATGGTACGCATTCTTATGCGCAAAATTGCTTCCGTCCCAACACACTTCGGACGTCACCAAAGAGAAGGCGTTACTATTATACGCCATTGTGCAAGATTTCATTATTGACGTCAAGGACATTATCAATTTCTCCATCCGTCGGTGCTTACGTGGAAATTTTTCGGGCGGCTTGCCACACCCGTCATTTATATATGCGTTTTGTCGCAATGCAGGGGTGAGATATTCTGATGATGAACCCACTCAAATGCTTGATTCTAGAATGATTGCGCGGTATTCAGTTTGGGCAAGAGGCGAGTCACATCCACGAGGTCTAGGTTTTATTTTTCCATCGACGTCGGAAGACGAAGTCGATGTAGAAGATACCTCGGAGGATGAGGATGAACCTATGGGAGATCAAGGAACCGAGCAGGTTCTGCAGACTGAGGCAATATTTAGTCCTCAGTTCCTTGAGTTCCAAAATCAGATGAATGTGCACAATAGAGCAGCACGCCGGGAAATGCGACGATTGGCGATGCAACAAGATCACATGTTTGATGCTATGAACGCATCTTTCGCCTCACTCAATACAACGCTCCAAAGCTACAACCCGGAGGCACACTAGCCATATCAACAACCCGGACCATTACCTCGCTTTCCTCCAAGTGATTCTAATGACGAAGAGCACCAAATACCTCCCCAGACTTAGACGATTACAGGGAAGTCCTCACGCACTTTATGTTATTTTTATCCAATGAGGACATTGTGTAATTTAAGTTTGGGGGATTTATTTGTTTAGTCGCATGCATTTTGTTATTTTAGTTTTGTATAGTAGATTAGGCATTTCCATAGTAATCTAGGAGTTTGCATTTTTGTTAATTCTGTATTTAAATAAAAAAAATTTTAGTTTAATATTTTGTTTGCATATGTCCAGCAGGGTTGCATTTTCTTGTTATTTGTGGGCCAATGATGAGATTGTGAACAAGTTAACCACTATAGTTTTGATTATTAGAACTATGAAGCAATTTCTGTTATGAATCAATTTTTGGACTTGTTTAAAACTGTTATAAAAAGGTTAGCACTAATAGCATCTTTGTTGACCGGTCAGTTCAAATTGATACATAAATAGTTTCTAAAGGATAATGCTAGGGTGAACCAGAAAACTACAAGGATAGGTAGTAAAGGCTTAAATTAGGCAAGAACCTAAGTTTGGGGGAGTATATGTGGGGTATATAAGCTTTGAAAAAAAAAGTATGATGAAATATGTTGAGTCTTATGGTGGGTTGAGGACAAACACTCCCTATAAACACATGCGTGAGATGGAGCATAAAACGTACTCACCAACCATCTATCTAAAAAAAGAAAAGAATAATGACGGGAAAAGAGCAAAAAGCCCCCCTTTTTAAAAAAAAAAGTGAAAAAGAATAAAGTATAAGTATCCTGCATGTACCCTTGAATTTGGTATTGTTTAATTTTAGTTGAGTTGTGCCTATCTTTGGAATTTTTAAGTTTGCACTATACGATTCCTTCTAAGAAGTTGCTTATGTATTAAATTTGGGTCTGTATCAGTTATCTTAGATGTTGATCATACACGCACGCTATTCCAGTGATAATTGTTCAATATTTGAGAATTAACACGAAAGTGTGGATTGGTTTTGGTAATTCGTATTGTAAAGTTGCTTGTTTTCTCTGAGGCCGATGGATAATTTAGTTTATACGATATTGTTGGATTTTTAGGCATTTAGATTTTATTTATTTCATCTCATTGCTTTGCATAGCATGTAGTTTGTTTTGTGCTCGAGGACTAACACGATTTAAGTTTGGGGGATTTTGATAAGTGGATTTTATATACACGAATCAATATTCATTTCAAGTTTAAATTCAGAGTTATCTTTGTGTTTTGTGTTCGTTTTCACTCGTTTCGTGTTGTTTTATGTATAGGGTGGCCATGGATGCAAAAGGTGAAGAATGGCGAAATTTTGGAGCAAAAGTGGAAAAACTCATGAAAACGAAAAAATTCGAAGTCAGTAGCCTATCCCGCCGAGGCTTGCCTTTTAAGTTGTACCCTTCCGGTGGGAAGGGGTCCGTTTCGCAATCTCTGTTTGATTTTGATGTCTGCTGGTGCATGGTTTTTGGGACTTTGTTAGGCGCCTGGACTCTATAATAACAGGTTTCAGCTGAAACATAAAGGAGAACTGAATATTACTTAGAAAACAACTAATCACACAACACAAGGAGCAGATTACAAGAAAAATTCCAGGATTCAAGTGCGAGCTTTGGAGGAGTAATTTTCAAAGATTATCGTGACGGTTGCAAATTGAGGCTACGTGAAGGGGTTTTCATTATTCTTCTTCTATTTAGTTCTTTATTTGTAATTGAAAGGATGTTTTCAGTATATTATTGAGTTTTTAATTCATTCGTTATGAACTAATTTACTTATTAGACTTGTGATGAATCTTTGGGCGAAACGATGATTATATAACTTTGATTTCCAATTCAATAATATATTCTCAGTTTATCTATGTTAATTCGAGCGTGAACTTATGAATTGCCTGATCAACAATTCTTTGTGGATTTGAATGGAATCGAGAGAGGAGATTCAATTCTAGACCTAGTTAATATAGCATGTGTCATGAATTTTTTCAATAGCAGATTTTTGATTATTGTTAAAGTAGAGATATGCTTAACATCACATGTAATCGAATAGAGAACTTAAGCTTAAACCTTCTTTAATTGCAGTTCACATAAAGATATAGTGAGTTGGTTGATTTAGGTGTTTAACGGATTTCTATCTTAATTGTGGATTGACGTTAATACGGTATTAGTGCATCGAGAGGTGGCTAGTATTACTTTCGTGTTCTTGATTAATAAACTGGGATATTAAATTGAGTTGGAATAAAGGTTTGCAAATCAGAGTGAAGCTCAGAGTGAAATCATAAGTCTAATTCTCCATTAATTATTTGATATTCCGGATTTTGCTATTAGCGGTTGTTTTTGTGATAGTTTACTTATTTATTAATTTAGTTTCTATAATTTTAAACCATTGATTTGAATAGTTTAATAGAATTAAGATTAATAGAAAATTGATAATTGTGTAGTTAAAATTCTTGATAATTTGTCCTCGTGGAAACGATCTTTATTCACTACTATATTACTTGTTGACCACGTACACTTGCGTGTTTTGCGCGTATTGATTTTACCCAACAAGTTTTTGGCGCCATTGCCGGGGACAATTTAGCCTAGATTTTAATATTTGTACGATATCAGTTTAATTAGTCCAGATTTACTTAAACATTTTTTTTGGTTTTTGTTATTCCTATTTCAGGTTTTTGACATTTGTTTATGCAAACGCGATCCAAAAATCCAGACTTGCTTCCTTTTGAGGACGACATTGAAAGAAGATTTCATAGGTTAAGTAAGTGGATCGAGGAAACAAAAAACGAATTCAAAAATTCTGATAAGGAAGAATCGATGGCAGCCGAAGACCAGAAAGCATTGAGGGATTTTACAACACCTAAGGTGACTGATCTGTAGTCGAGCATCACTAGGCCTGCAATAGCTGCAAGTAATTTTAAAATCAAGCCTGGGACCATTCAGATGATGCAGAACTCATGTCAGTTTGGTGGAATGGTAAACGACGATCCGAATTAGTATTTAATCAATTTTCTGGAAATGTGCGACACATTCAAGTATAATGGGGTGTCGGATGAGGCAGTGAGACTTCGCTTGTTTCCATTCACTTTACGGGACAAGGTGAAGAGTTGGTTACATTCTCAGCCACCGGGGTCGATTACTACGTGGGAAGACTTGGCTCAAAAATTCCTTGCCAAATTTTTCCCACCGGTGAAAACTGCTAAAATGAGGAATGACATTACGATGTTTGAGTAGCAAAATGGGGAGTCACTATATGAGGGAGCGATAATAGAACACTACTATATTACTTGTTGACCACGTACACTTGCGTGTTTTGCGCGTATTTATGTTACCCAACACTCTTCCTTAACACCAACCTAACTTGCGTCATGGTTCGTCAATAATAATGTTGCGGTATTTTATTACTGTAAATTAATACCTTAGATTTTCTGAGAAAACTAAAGGTTCACGCTTTTCTTATAACAATTTATTATAGTTCTATGGTTAATCAACCCATTCATACCGAGAATTTCCTCAAATCCCCTCGACATTAATCAAAACTTATCTACCGATACTTGCTTACTTCTATTATTCATGAAACCATTTCCACGAATATAATTAACAAAAATTAATCCCTCCTCCTCTATCTTAATGTTTTAAAGGTATTTATAATCCCTTCCAGATAGACTCCTAGATAAGTCTTTCCACATGTCTTACACACCTCGATCCTTCACTTAGGATCCCCTTGTCCCACTTCAGTATTCCCAAAGTTAAAAATTTCTGTCTCTTTGGCATACTGCCACTACCATTCTCTACCTTGGTTCCTCCCTCTCTCTTGCTCTCATCTTTTCCCTCTTTGTGGTATTGAGTCTACAACTCACTATCACCTTATGCTATAATCACCTTCTCCAGAATGATCCCATAGGAAACACTCTAGATCACCAAAATCCCACTATAGAGCTAGGGTTTCAGGCCCTGCTCCAACCTACGAGCCTTCACCTCCTCCATGTCCACTTGATGTGAAACAAACCTTGCCAATTCATTTGAATTTGGTCGCGTACTAGGGAAATATCATATCCCCTTACTTAAGTTCTAAGAATTCAATCTCTATCCCCCCTCACATATTTGTAGGGAAATAATTCTCAAAGAAAACCTTCTTGAATTGTTTCCATGTTACCGCATCTGTTCTAACCCCACCCTGGTGAGCCTTCTATGAAAAGTTGGCTTCACTCTTCCTCGTGTAAGTCACAAAAGAAAACTTCTGCATCTCACCTACGCTTGTAACAACAAACGCCTTCTCTATTTCTTTTACCCCGGTATGGGCCTCGATTGGGTCCGTCATTCCTTTGAACTCCGGCAGACCTATGCTTTTAAACTCTTTAAAGGTAATCATTCTAGCTACCTTAGGTTTCGCGGGTACTCTACCCCCAGTTTGAGTAAATGCAGCCGTTAATAACTTAACGAACTCTTACATAGGGTTGTTTTTACCCCATTAATTATCATTATGTGATTCCGCTTCCTTATTACGTTATCTTCTCCCTGGAGACATTTTTAGATAAAATAAAATTTCATTATTATCTATTTACTTACTTCGTTATTAATCACCACATACCAAATCGCATCATAACAAATCATTTCCATGAAAACTTCATTATATTCATATGCTTCTTCATAGTTTGAAACTATTTACAATTTGTTTTCATAGACAAGAGCTATTACATTTTCTATCCCGCAATTGAACTTCACAAAGGTTGGGATTTACAAAAAGACTACCCTTTAAAAAAGGGTTTTACGTCACTACACACATATTTATAACTCTAGACTTCTAATAATGCATAACAACATCCTCGTGTTTCTCATTCGCAATCATTGCTACAGTATCCCAACTAATCATATGATGGGTTTGTTCTAACTCAATGGAATAACAAGCAACCTTCACCTTGAAATCCTTATGTGTACTCTCATGGATGTAAGATATCCGTGCTATCTTCCGGTCCTTCTCCCCCAGTTCTCTACGAAGCTCATCGGCCTCTGCCTTATAATTCCTAGCCTGCTCTGCCATAAGCACCTGTTTATCATGCTCTAACTCAAAATTTGCTTCTGCAGACATCTTAGCTTCATGGAGATAACTAATCTCTTCACTCTGATTCTGCACAAGTGTACCCAGTTGCACATTCCTATCAAGCGCTGCCAGATACAATGCTTCCATTGCATCTGGAGGTGATGACTCCAGTGTAGGTACCACCGTATTAATTGAAGTTACCTCTCTTTTTTCCTCCCCATCATTCATAATACTAAGATATGACGCTATATCCATCTCTCCCTTGGAGTAGTCTTCCTCAGAAAAGTACTCATCTGCCTCTGACTCCTCTAGAATCACTAATGGTACCTTCGCCACATGCAAGATAGCATAGTGAGCTCTACTTGGTTCACAAGCTCTTCGCTCACCGCATGTATATCTCTATACATCAAACTATCGATCGACATCATACAATAACACATATGTTGATTAGTACATAACAGACAATAATATAAGCACAAATCACATTTAATTTATTTAGGGTTACTTTCCATCTTTTAAATCTTTTGATACTGAATTTCCTCAATACCTTATTGACTCATTCAACTCAAGTAAAACTCAAGTTTTTTTTTCCTTCCTTCAGACTTCTCTTCCTTAATGAGGTTATGAGCCTAAGTTTCTTCCCCCCTTAAGTTTTATAACCTAATGCTTTGATACCAACTGTGATGCCCCCAAATCCGGGTCTCTTTTAACCCGACAGATGGTGCTCCACGGTGCTACAGTTCACACAAACATTCAATTGAAAAAGCCTCAAAAGAACGAATCAGTCTTATATAAATTCCAAAACAATACTACCATTCCCCAGGTTCTTTATAACCATTATATTTGTTCTTGTCACAATATCAAATATTATCATTACAAACCTATACTATTACATAGGTACGCTACAAGTTCGCTTTAGCCTTCACTTTATCCTTGTCGAATCCTTTGGTCATATTGTCTAAGCTGCAATCATATGGTTCAAGAAAGTGTGAGCATAACAAGCTCAGCAAGTACACCAATTTCATTTTTAAAATCATGCTTGAAACGTAGGAATCGTATATCTTCAATAATAAGGATGATAGTTACGAAGTACTATCAATAATTCAAAATAGCTTTCCTTTTCCTTCAAAATGTTTTGCAATAACAATATTCCGTAAATCATCAATTCTAGTTCAAGACGTGAACATCTTATAGTTTCTTTGAAAAGGATAACCCAACACAAAGTTCGTAAGTCCAGCATAGCTTACAAGTACATCTAGGTGATCAGCCTATAGTACCCTATGTTGATCAACACTACATCCATTAAACGTGTATACGTTTAAGTTGTGGCAACCTCACGTGCCCATCGAATAATCGATGAAAATATATTTGTTTATGCATATTCAGGCTTACCTTGAATCCGTACCAAAGAATTGGCATAGGATAACGTTAGCAATTCTATATTGAAAGACTTGTAAACAAACCAATTCACTTATCAATATTATTCTAGCCGAGTTAAAACGGGCATAGACTCTTTCTTTAAAACCATACATGCATCTCATAACTTGAATCATTTGAAAACCTGACTAACACGATGGTTAGACAAGGGTTTAAGAAAAACTTTCCTTCTGCGTCTGTTACCGAATAATTACGTTTCCTTTGAGTCTTTACAGTCTCTACAACACATAATCACATAACATACCACATTAGGTTATGAATGAACATACTTGGTTCCTAAAGAATCTTACCCTTCTTCTCAATCTAATCCTGTATTAGATTTGTTATTTATTGGTTCCGACTTTCCGTCATTATTTTACATCTTCCTTACCAACTTCGTTCTCTTATAACACTTAAGTGAAATTATTTCATTAATACAACTCGATTCGAGTTAATCATCTTTCCTTACGGCTTATTAACGTCCTTACGTTATTAATCGAAACTCGATCGTCATTGGTTATGTGTACTTATTACGTATAGTTCACGTTCATCTTCAATTGACTTTCTTTAACCCTAAGTGATCATACTTGGGGTTTAATTATAACTAAATAATGTTTGATTAAGTCCCTTAGTTTGTTACTAACCAATTTCCCTTCATCTCCTACTTGTAAACATTTTTCATTGTCGAAGTTTTAGGGTTGGCGTTGCGACGGGCTATTATCAGACTACGTGTCGTCTTCTTGGCCGCTTTATTAGGGCTTGAGACGGGACTCGGGCTACCAAGACGAGTCCTTGTGTTAAAGGTCGCGTTGTGGCGTGAGTCTCCAGAAACTGAAGCTCACTTTGGCACTACGGCATGACTTACCTTGCCTTGACTGGCGTCGCGGCGCCAGTGCTCAGCACCAGAAAAGTTTTACAGAATTTTCTTTTAGTGAGATTCCCGGCTTCGTAATTTCTTTGTTATAAGTCCGAATTGGTTCGTTCAAGAGCCTACGGTTCATAAATCACGTACTCTACGTAGTCAAGCAAGAATTTTATTTATTCAACTTTTTTTGCTAAAATTCCACCTATTAGTCCATTTTTAACGAAAACAATAAACGTTCGTGAACGTTCAACGCTCATTTCTTTGTTCTAAGTCAGAATTCGGCCATTTTTGAGTTTGAAACTCTATAATAACAAATATGACTTGTCTCCATTGAAAACCAATGTTTCCAAGCTCAATATCAAAATTCGACTTCCATTCTGAGAATTTCACGAATTCGACGATCGTCGTCTAATCGTGTGAATTCCGACGAAACTTCGTTACTTAAGATTTTTAAACCATTTAATTTGGATTCAGTCCATTATACTATCATCTTGACATACATGCTTCGTTAACTTATAAACATGATAAGTTATTACTAGTTCATTGTGAATTTATGACTTATGAAAATATCAATTACTATATTTTCATTTCTCATAACTTATGACTTCTTTTCTCATGATTTCCTATGGCTTCAATCTTTTAACCACCATCCTTACTTCTTATTATCATACCATCTTTTTAAGAGAACATATGAAAAGTTCATATAAGTTCCTTATGAATTCATAACTTATTCTTGGTTTGGATTTCTTATTCATTACGTATACGGCTTATTAAGACTTAAGCCTTTGATTTATCATTCCTTAGCATATTAGTTCTACCAATACCTCCTTCTCTATCTATGGAAGAGAAAGAGAATCATGGTTCAAGATGGCTTACCCTTAATGAGCACTTGACTAAGCTTTGATCTTCTTCTTGCTAACTCTTCTTCTTCCTTCTTGCTTTATTTGAATAATGAAAGACTAACTTATGCTAACTTATTCTCTCAACCAAATAAGCTCTCAACTTATAAGTGGGATGAAATGAAACAACCTCCAAATGAATGCACAAGCTCCCTATTTATAGAAATTCCTAGATGAGGGTATAAGGGACATAAAGCCACTCCACCTCCTTAATCACCTCCTTACTATTCATTGCTTTGCCCCTATGTAAAATTGGCCTCCACACAAAATACTTGGCCACCAAATCACTTAGCCATTAAGTTATCTTGCTCCCCACAACAGTTGATTATCACACTTACTTAATCATTAAGTATTCTTGCTAATCACATATATGCACTTTGTGTGATCACCACACTAACTTAGCCTTTAAGTTTACTTGATTAGCACATCAATTTCTTGTCCACCACTTTGGACTATCCATGGTTTACCCCATGGTTTTAAACCATCCCCTAACCCATTGAATTATAGCTTGGGCCTTTAACTTAATTAACTTAACCTAATCATTTGGGCTTGCATTAAGTTACTTTGGGCTTGTAATTAAACAAACATTGGGCTTGCATTAATAACTCACATTGGACTTAACCATCCAATACTTGGGCTCACATAATACTTAACAAATCCTACCCATTCCTTTCTTTTGGCTTAAAGCCTTATAACATATATTATACGTATAATTCTCATATTCTAACTCGTATACTAATTCCACATATACGACATACCATTATTCATACGTACTCGTATAATACCTCATATAGTATTCGTATTCCTTACTTCATACAATACCTACGTATTATACAATCATCATTTAATTCATTAATCACATTTCCTTTCTTTCTCGTAAATCATTTTCCTTAAACGTTAGGTTTTAAGTCCACATGCGAAATATTACATTTTCCATAACTGAAATATTATTAGATATTCCATCTCACCTCGATATTCTATCGTTACGTATTTCTCGGAAGTTCAAAAATAATTTCCGAACAGAAATGCGTGAATAGTGTTTTTCGTAAAATTTCTCGAAAAACTTTTATTTTCGTCTTGGAAATTCAAACACTTTAATTTTACCACGTAGCCAAAATCCTACGATGTTCTGACATTTCTAGGTCAGAGAACGACGTTCGATTAGCTTGCTCCATAAATAATCAATTAAATTCATTTAATAAAAATAAAAATTTAATTCTCAAAAATCCGATTTTTCTCGGGTGTTACAGCAGCGCCAGCTTCATGACCTAGATAATGGAAAATGTTTACATGTTAAACATGAAGAGTAATTGATGAACACTTAAATAAGGATCTTAATGAAACATTGTTAAGACATAATTAAGCTTTAAGTATGATCACTTAGGGTTAAAGAAAGTCAGTTACTTATGAACATAAGAATGATGGAACGGAAAGCCGGAACCAATAATAACAAATCTAATACGTAATTAGATTGAGAAGAAGGGTAAGATTCTTTAGAAACCATGTATGATCATTCATGATCTAATGTGTTATGTGATGTTATCATCTATTGTAGAGACTTAAAGACCTAAAGTGCACGTGTTATAATTGTGGCAGACGCTTAAGGAAAGTACTCTAACCCTTGTTCCAGTTCAATCTGGACAAGTCTTTGTGATTGATTCATGTATTCTTCGCATGAGTTAATGTCTGAGGGAGTCAAAGCCAATTCTTTCGGCTAGACTTGCGATATGTTGGATTCTTTTAATCTTTCAAGTATGTGCAATGATTTACCAAAATAATATTGTTGTGGTTTTCAAAAAGGAGACTGAATATGCCAAATTATTTTGTCATCAAACGACAGGCACGTGAGGTTGCCACAACTTAAACGTATACACGTTTAATGAATGTAGTGTTGATCAACATAGAGTACTATAGGCTGATCACCTCGATGTGCTCGTAAGCTATGCCGGAATTACGGACTTAGTGTCGGGATGTCCTTTTCAAAGTACTTATGAAATTACTACAAAACAAATGGGGCTTCAGCAACAACCAATTTTCGTTGCTAAAGGTGCCAAATTTCGTTGCAAAAGGGTTTTGGCAACGACTTTACTGTCGTTGCGTCTTTCGTTGCATAATGAGCGTTGCTAATTGTTCTGCAACAAATGCTTTTTTTTCGTTGCCAAAAGTACTACATTTTGCAACGAAATTTGGCTTTCGTACAGAGACATAGATCATTTAGCAACAAAATGTATTGTTGCAGAATAATTAAAATTTTGTTGCTAAAAACCCAATTTCGTTGCAAAAGCCTGCTAATTGGCAACGAAATGAACTCTTTTTTTTGCAACAACCATGCATTTTCATTGCAATTGACACCATTTTGCAACAACATTTTTCGTTGCAGTAAATTATGAAAATTGTTGCCTAAGCTTGCTTTCGTTGCGGAATGTAAACTTTTTAGCAACGATTTTTGTTGCTGATTATATTATTTGACAACGATATTTTGCTGAATCAGCAACGAACATGTTTGTTGCTGGTTATTTTTCAATAGCAACGAAAGTCGTCGATTAGCAACGACATTATATGTTGCCGTTTCTTTATATGTGCAACGAAAGTTGACATGATTTAGAACGATAAAAAATGTTGCCTTTTATGTTAGTATTAGCAATAATATCCTCTCCATTGTTACTAGGTTAATTTTCGTTGCCAAATATTATATTTTTAATGCCATTAGCAACGAAAATTTGTTACTAAATGTAAGACCCCAAAATTTTTTAAATAAAAAGGAATTTCCTTCATTTATTATTTTGAAATAGTAAGGGTTGATTTAATTAATGTGGATAGTTATGGGTAAAATACGCAAATATTTCGAATAAGCAAGTGGTTATAAAATATTCATTATCGACGGGGAATATTCGTTTGGTCGTGGAATATTAAATGCAATCGGCAGCTTGATCTTTTGTGGGCCCATAATGTAAAAAGCGATTAGATGAAAAAACAACAAATATAAGTTGTTTATAAATAACGGCGTAGTTGTTACTAATTATCTTTGTTGGAATACCGTGGTTAAAACACACTAATCGCGTTGTCAACAAGAAGCTACTCAGTATTGCACCAATTATTGATTCTTACGTAAGAAGGCACTACTCAATAATTGTTACGATAATTCTTTATTCAAAGATTTTATTTTATTGATTCAATAATTCTTTGCATTGATATTTTATATTACTTGTTGTTTCAATAAATTGTCATTACACAAGATTTTCCATTATCGAAGCAATAATTCATATTATCTGAATAATATTATTAGAAAACATTATTGGCAATGTCTAGAAAGTTTTTTGTCTAAGGAGAGGTTTGGTCACCTAATTGCACGCCAAGAAGGAGAAATCTTTATTGGAAAGCCCCTCTTTCCGGGAGCTACCGCTGCCAAGATCTTGTGATTCTGTAATATTATTTGTGAATAATTAATTATTGATTTATATGATGAGGAAAATATTGATTTTATGTGGATATAGATGGAGAAAATTTTTAAAATGACAATTGTTGAAAATTAATATTTTATCTTTTTCCGATAAAAGAGCTATTTATTGTGAATTATTGAAGTTTTGGTATATCGGGTGTGAATTGATTTTGGAGTTTAAATTATTTTTGTTAGAAAAACATTTTTTGTATTTTTTGGACATCATTAACATGTGTGGTGATGTTTTTCACCAAAAGGTGGGCTAAGGAAAATTTGTATAATTATATTAATATTATATTCAATTTTACGCTTTTTGGTGTTCTAAGCAATTTCTATAAATAGGTGCTTAGGTTAGAATTGAAAATCACACCGTAAACTCAAGTTTTTCTCTCTATATTATCAAGCGTATTCTTGTGAGTATTTTGAGTATACTTTGAGTATTGCTATACTGATTGCAAGTTTAAGTCATAGCCTATATCAGGTGTTTCAACTAGAAGCACTTGTCTTCGAGGTAAGGGATGTTATTTTCTTCTCAAATGATATTATTTCTTCAATATCATTATCTTTGAAATATTGGTAGAACTTTTATCAAATTTAGAACTTTTTTCATGCTCGGGGTTACTATTCATGAGTTACTATTCACGAGTTACTATTCATGAGTTACTATTCATGAGTTTCTATCTTTTGGCGTCGGAGTTACTATTCACGATATCAAGACTATTCACGATATCTGGCACTATTCACTTAATAAAACACTATTCACCATAAAAAATGAAATTTCTTCTTTTTGTCCAAAATATCTATTATGGATTCTAGCTTTGATTGTATCCATGTTTTGATCATTCTTGAATTTTACTCCACTCGATTACTTATGAAGTATTTTTGAACTTGGATTGTTTAAAATACTTAATCCTTAATAATTGTTCTTTTGTTTCTTTGGATTTGTTTTCTTTAAAATATTTTTCATCATCCTCGGTCCTAAATGATGATATTATCGAATATCTTTGGGCCTCAGTGCAAAGATGAATGATTTTTTGATGAATATCTTTGGCCCGTAGTGAAAAGATGAATAGGTGTTGAGATGAACACGAATGATCGATTAATATCTTTGGCCGTCAGAGCGCAAAGATGAGCAGTGTTTAGATGAACATGATTAATCGATGAATATCTTTGGCCCAGTAGTGCAAAGATGAATATTTGATTCGAGATATATATTGATTGATGTTACAGGATAAAATATCGACGATGAACTTTTAAATTCATATATAGAAGATAGTAGTTTGCATTCTCTACTTAACTCTTCTAATGAATTGTTGTTTCACTGCAGATTGTTGATTTAAAATTGGTTGTCTATTGTATTCTATTAGATTTTTTCCCTGTTGGAGACAACCGATAATTTGTTGTATATTATCTTAGTCATAATATTCTTTCTTCGGGCTAGTTGAGCTCACCCTTTTCCTTTTTGTTCCATTTTTCTTCTCGTGAGGCGAGAATGTAGCGAAAATCGTCTGGGGTATGGAATGAAGGTTCTAGAGAGAGTTGTTTAGTAGTCCTCACCATTTTTGTAAAATAATGTATCAATAATTATGATGGGGATTTATTTGCGTGTGGATATTGTCTAGATGGCAATATCTGTATTTGAACTCACAGTATATATGTTGTCTTATTTTGCACGACAAATGTATTAATAAAGTTGTAGTTATTTCTGTACCATGTATTTGGCGACTCAGAATGGGTTGGATGGAATGGACCTATTTTGGGGGCGTCACACTAAATGTATAAAAAATTGTTACTATATTAAAACTTGTTCAATGCTTTGGTAACGAATTATATTGTTGCCAAATCAAAATTTAACATTCTTTTTGTGTACCTGGCTGGCTCAATGTCCCCATATCAAATAATGGCGAAAAATACAAAAAAAGTAAAATATTATTAACTTAATAAAATCATCCACTACATAATCATTCATTATCTTTACAATTAACAATCTAAAGCTACTACAGTTCTTCAATCAAAGTATATATCTACATATAGAGAGAGAGCACACTTCATAATTTCGTCCCTTATCTTCCGTAAACGTAGCACGAAAATTTGATACCCAAGATTGTTAGGCAGGTCGTAGAAGCAGTCTTCCTGCACATTTAAAAATAATAGCAAGTCAAAAAAATGAAGCAAATAGGTCACCAGAGGCACTTAGCGCCAAAAATAATATACAAAGACAATAGAGTTACTACGTGGTACAATGTCAAGGCTTGACTCCTATTTCTTAATACTTTAGAATACCACCAATTTCTTGTTCAATTTGAGTGACTAGACAATAAATATGGTTGGCACATCAATACATAATCACTCTCCAACCTGGTTATAGCACAAGTTAGAACAAGTACTCCACTTTTCATTGCCAAAAATATTTCCCATCATTGCATTCAATTTAATAAGGGGATCGGTTATCTTCAAAAAGAATGCAAAAATACTTGAAAAATGATATCTTGTGAAAAGTATTTATGAGCTGAAGATTGAGAGTACATACCATACAAGCGAATCATAGCCGTTGTTGCGATTATCACCCATCACAAAAACTGAGTTTTCTGGTACACGTTGCACCACAATATAAAAGCATCAGTTTCATTATCAAAACTTCTCGGTTATGTTCCTCAATCATACCACATAATTTCACATTGCAATTTTAGCTTTAAAATGACAATTACCAACAAATACATGCAAACAATAATAAAAATACCTGAGCCTCAACGTTGGAATTGGATTTTGCTTGCTCCTCACATAAACCTATATAGTGAAGAAAACAACTAAGAAACATTTTTATATATAAGAGAGGGAAACTAACCATCATGAATGTCAGTGAATTGCTAAGAAATATAACCTTTGAAAAAGATTCTGACACATAAGGTATCATGCCCTCAATAAGAACAATCCCGATTAAACAAAGAGCACCAAATAAGAGCATGTAAAATAAATGCAGTCCTTCCCTCGAAAGAGTTACATTCAATTAACTCTCGAATCGACATATGTACAAATGACCCACATGCATTCATAAATAAGAATGTTGTAATAAGTAAATCTGATAATTGAATGCTTGATAACAAGAATAGAAAGATACATTTTCACGAGCAATCGAAAATTATATTCCTAAATGTATTTAGTTCCATATGTTGTTGGTCGCTCTATAATGCCTTTTTTTTTTTTTCTCTTTCATGGATGAGAGAGATAGTAATTACAAAATCAAAAATGAAGTAGATATAGGATATTATGGCGGACAAAATCCGGGAAAGAAGATCATGGATTTAGTAGTATTAGAATCTTATAAATTTATTTACTACTCAAAAGATACCACCGTAGGGGGGAACTCATGAAGCCGCATGAAAGAGCCATAATTTATAATGAGAACTCGACAAGGAAGACAGAAAGACATTGTAAGAACAATTTTAATATCGGTTAGAAGTAGTAAATCGTTAATTGGGGAAAATATTCACTTAGTGGGCGGAAATGAGAGAAAATGATAGTTTGTTTGAATGTCGGAAAGGAAACACTAGTTGAAATTGAAAGTGATCAAGTGGAAATATCCATCAAATGGCATAGAAGATAAATTATGGGCACAAGATACAAAGCTCCTAAAAGCTTATAATGCACATAACAAAACAACCACTCTCATATAACACAACCGAATAAGTATTGGTTAGAGCTAAACTACATGCAAACCAATGGTATATTGGTATTAACCGACTCTCTGGATGTTCATGTACCACCATATGTTACATAATACATGACTTTGGATTCCAAAGATTCCATTATTGATACACTGTCATAACTATTGTCTCATTGTCAAGATCACAACAAGTTTATTTGTCGTATATCTGATGCGATCAAGAAAATAACTAAAAGTCACCGTCGGGGATCACGACAAAGTTAGATGCCATTATATTGAGATGCATGAAATAACTAATGTCTACTGTCCATAATATATTATCCTAATAAACCACTAAACCGTAAGCTAAAATATTATAAAAACAGATTCTCTCACAAAAGGTATTTCAATCAATCAAGAAAGATATCATCCTGAGATCATGGAAAAAAGGGAAGACATTTTACCCATTTTCCGAAAGTAGAGGAAATTGGTGACTAGGTGCCACATTTTACACATCTATTATTAAACATCAAAATGTCAATTCCCATAATTCTTATAAATTTTCTCATTGAGTTTTTGGATTCATTTGGGCAATATATCAAACAATTAGACTGCAGCATATGAAAATAAATTATATCGCTAATACATGCAAACTCAGACAGTTTTAAATTAATTTATTCTAAAAATATCATTACATAATTTTAAAAAATTCAGAATTTAGCAAATATATACACAAAAGATCTATAAAGACATGCATGAAAACGAACAAAAGATGAGAATTCTTACTTGACATTGATGGCTATGAGGACTAAGAAGGTACTTATTTTAGAAGAGGGAGAACAGTTAATCCCCACAGGAATTGCAAAAAAAAAGCACATGAAAGCTGTAAATTGAAAAAAGCACATCATGATTTCAAAATAAAGAGGAGAGATTCTAAATCCAAATCTCTTATAGGTAAATATTATAAATCAAATCACAAATATATTATTGAAGATGCATTTGTTTTTGTATTATGTAATTGGCGACTCAGAATGGGTGATGTATACCTATTTTGGGGGCGTCACAAAAGGGCTTAAGTTTACAGAGAAAAAAATGTTCGAAGTATCGAAATGTAAACATGAATAAAAATACACACTTTAAATGAGTTTAAAACAAGTCACTAAAAGCGAAATAAGAACAGTTATCGACAATAATGAGTAACTATAAAGAGGAATTAATAAAGTGACCTTCTGTAATGTTGTAAGTTATTCAGGAACGAGTATAATCTTATGACAGACAAGTTTCCGCACTTTGTACAATTAAATTTTACGTTAATTGAGTTTATTATTATTATTATTATTATTATGATTATTATTATTATTATAAGTATTATTATTATTACTAATATTATAATTACTATTATTATTAATATTATTATTATTATGAATTATTATTATTATTATTATTATTATTATATTTATAATAATATTATGATTATAATAATAATAATTATTATTATTATTAGTAATTATTATTATTATTACTAATATTATATTTACTATTATTATATTAAAATTGTAGTAACCGTGTAGTATTTTAATTTTTTTGGGAGAAATGAAATGTTTTGATATTAAGATTAGTCTTTGCAAAATATAAATAGCTAACATGTGGTGCTCTAGTGGTCAAATACTTAGAGTTTCACCCTTGAGGTTCCAAGTTCAAACCTTGGGAGAGAAAAATTTTTGAAAAAAATTCTAAAGAAGCCACATCACATCTGCCGTGTGTCAAATTAAAATATAAAATGTCGCGTCGGATGCTGCCTATGCACATATATACGCGTGTGCGTGTGCTACATCAAGAAGTTAAGCTGTGATGCCCCCAAAATTAGGTATACATCACCCATCTTGGGTCATCGACACATGGTACAAAATTCAACTACAACTTACTAATAATAAATCATATGGTAGTATAATACGACAAAACATAAGCTGTGAGTTTGAATACAATTATTGTCTACTAGAGATTATACAAACTCAAAAGGAGTCCTCATTACAATTATTAACACACTATTTCACGTAATAATCGAGGACTACTAGTGTTATCCTCCGGACCGTCACTCCGCTCCCGACTAGTCCCTCGCTATGTTCTCATTTTCTCAAGAAAACAAAGTGAAAGAAAGGGTGAGCTTAACTAGCCCAAGAAGAAATATTATGACTAAGATAATGCGAGAATAAATTATCGTTAGCCTTCAATGAGTGTTAAAACCGATAAAATATAACAACATCAAGTTTAACTACGGTGAACAAGTAATCCATTAAAAGAGTCAAGTAGAGAATAAAATCTACTATCTTTTATGATTTAAAAGGTTTTTCATGACTTTTATCATTTGGGACTCAAAGCTTAATAAATAATCCACATCATCGAATCACCCCGCACTATGGCCAAGGATATTCTCTAAGTATCACGACCACAAATTATTCATGACTACTGACCAAGGACATTCGTGTATTTATTAATGGTCATGATCATGCCAACAATCGTCCATCAATGCACTACGCCAATGATAACTTTTACCACATCATTTATAACATTACGGGCCATGATTACAATCGAATAATCTCTCGGTCATAATCATACCAAGTCCATCTATGCATTACAGTGCCACGAGATGACTTTCAACATAATATAAACATGAGGATGATGACAATGATATAAGAATTCAATAAAACAAGTTCAAGAATTAATTTATCCAGAACTAATAATGTCCAAATTGTCAACATGATAAAGCTTTGTAGAGTAAAATTCAAGAATGATCGGAAGAATATTTCCATGAAAAGATATCTTTGGGTGAAGCTTAAATATCAAGGATATTCTACTAATTTCATGGAGTATAGAAGTCAAAACTTTAACCAACCGAGTATAATAAAGAATGGAATAACAAAAGAAATCACCATGCATGCGGACTTAGCATAGACAAAGTTATTCCAATGTAATAATAATAACGGAACCAGTCGTGCAAAATTTTGCAAGACAGGATATTCTAACAGAATAATAAACAAGGAACTGTGTCGGTGTAAAACACACATATATAAGATGTTCCAATAGAATAATAATAAAGACGGAACCGTGTCGGTGTAAAAACACATGCATGTGATGTTCCAACAGAATAATAGAAGAATGTCACCAAGTATAGGTAAACCGTGTATACAAAAGTTATTGAATGTAATAATAAGCAATGAAATAACAACAGTTCTCTTCATGAATAAGAAAGAATAACACCCCTTACATTAGTAGATTGAATAACGCAGAGTAGTGTAGTAACAAAATACTCTTCTTCTCTCTCTTATTCTCTATACTTTTCTCTCTCTATAGCTAGAATGAATTAAGTGAAAAATAATGAAGCACTAGGCCTCTATTTATAGAAGATTTCTAGCTTAGCACTTGAAATGTAAAAAGGCAAGTGGCTTCGACGAATGGTGATGTGAAAAGAAAAGTGGTTTGATTTTGTAATGTGAAACGACAATTGGTTCGACGCTGTAATATGAAAACGGCAAGTGGTTTGACGTCTGGTAAAGGTAGTTACTATATCGACGAAGGTAATTACTATCGACGAAGGTAATTACTATCGACGAAGAGACTCTTAGATGATGACATATATGCCCCCATAAAATAACCAAACTTACCACAAACATCTCATAATAGACTCTTTATATACATCAAGGATTGAATAAATAATACCACAAATCATTTTATTTTTAATCAACACATATTTAATCTTTCAACAATTATTAATCATTTATAACTTGTCATCTCAATTATTGATTTATATGAGATAATATGCAACCAATGCCAGACATCGTACTTTTACTACCGGGTAGTTCAACAGCTTTTTTTAAAGTAACACCTCCGCCGTTATTTTCAAAAAGTATTTTTGTCGTTTTCTCAATCCGACAATAATTCCATTGTGGGGTCCACTAATGATTGTGTCGCCGCATTTAATATTCCCGACAAAAAGAATATTCCCCACCAAACGAATATTTTATAACAACTTGCTTACTTTGCAAAATTTATAAATATTACCCACAACTATAACATTATATCAAATTTACTCCATAATATTCAAAAATAATATTTATAGAAAATTCATCTTTATTTATAAAAGTTGAGTCTTACATTAACATATATATGGTAGCATGGGGTTCAAAGTCTAAATTTTTTAATGTAAAGGGGCTTATTTTGCGTTGATTGGAAGAAAGGGCTCAATACCCAAATATCGTAAAAGTTCGTTGGTCGATTTTTGCATTTAACCCAATAAATTTATAATATATATATGAATATTTGTTTACATATATATATATATATATATATATTTATATAAAAATATTCATAGTTACTTTATATATATTTAGTTTAATGTTGAGATTTGTTTAATATTTAATTTAGTTTGATAAAATTTTTTGAAAAAAATATATATATATATATATATATATATATATATATATATATATATGGACGGGCTGACGCGACGAATATTGAACTTTATCCCAAAAAATATGTTGATGCATAGATTCGAACACAAGACCTCCAGTTTCGAATATTGATCCAATGACCACCCGAGCACCTGGGCCTAGTTGCTACTATTTTGCAAAGATTATTATTATTATTATTATTATTATTATTATTATTATTATTATTATTATTATTATTATTATTATTATTATTATTATTATTATTATTATTATTATTATTATTATTATTATTATTATTATTATTATTATTATTATTATTATTATTATTATTATTATTATTATTATTATTAATAATACTATTATTATTATTTATCTTAATTTAAGGCAACATTTTAATAATCGTTGCAAAACGTTATATAAAATATGCAAAGAAAATAAGAAATGTTGCCAATGAATGTGGTCCATATTAGCAAACGAAATATAGCAACAACAAAACTTTCGTTGCTTACGATGAGGAGAAATCAAGTGGTTAGAAATTTTGCAACTAATTTCTAAAGAATTTTGTTTCCAAATTTTGCAACTACTTATGAATTTCAAGTTGCAAAAAGTGAAAGCCCGACACAATCAGAACGAAGAACAAGTTTCGTTGCTAAACATACACATTTAGCAACGACTGATAATGTCGTTGTCTGAAAAATCGTTTCTAAAACCTATTTTTAGTAACAAAAAAACTTTCGTTGCCCACGATGACGGGAAAGCAAGTGGCTGAAAATTTTGCAACGAATTTCTAACGAAATTTTTTCCCGCCAATGAATTAGCAATGAAATTTTGCAACGACTTATGAATTTCGTTGCAAAAAGTGAAAGCCTGACACAATTTGCAACGAATGACAAATTTTGTTGCTAAACATATACTTTTAGCAACGACTTAAAAATTCGTTGCCCGAAAAATCATTGCTAAAGGCCCATTTTTTTGTAGTGAATACTCACAGTCTTGAACCAGAATTGATGTTTTACTGAATATTGTTGTTGTAAAACGTTTTGAATGAAAGGGTGAGCTCAACTAGCCCAGTAAGAAATATTATGACTAAGATAATGCAGAATAAATTATCGTTAGCCTTCAACAGTGTTAAACTGATAAAATATAACAACATCAAGTTTAACTACAGCGGAACAAGTAATCCATTAAAAGAGTCAAGTAGAGAATAAAATCTACTATCTTTTATGATTTAAAAGGTTTTTCATGACTTTTATCGCTGGGACTCAGCTTAATAAATAATCCACATCATCGAATCACCCCTGCACTATGGCCAAGGATATTCTCTAGTATCACGACCACAAATTATTCATGCACTACAGCCAAGGACATTCGTGTATTTATTAATGGTCATGATCATGCCAACAACTGTCCATCAATGCACTACGGGCCAATGATAACTTTTACCACATCATTTGTAACATTACGGTCATGATTACACCGAATAATCTCTGGTCATAATCATACCAAGTCCATCTATGCATTACAGGCCACAGATGACTTTCAACATAATATAAACATGAGGATGATGACAATGATATAAGAATTCAATAAAACAAGTTCAAGAATTAATTTATCCAGGAACTAATAATGTCCAAATTGTCAACATGATAAAGCTTTGTAGAGTAAAATTCAAGAATGATCAGAAGAATATTTCCATGAAAAGATACTGGGTGAAGCGCAAATATCAAGGATATTCTACTAATTTCATGGAGTATAGAAGTCAAAACTTTAACTAACCTGAGTATAATAAAGAATGGAATAACAAAAGAAATCACCATGCATGCGGTACTCAGACATGAAGTTAGTTATTCCAATGTAATAATAATAACGGAACCAGTCGGGCAAAATTTGCAACCGCAGGATATTCTAATGTAATAATAAACAAGGAACTGTGTCGATTGTAAAAAACTGACATAAGATGTTCCAATAGAATAATAATAAAGAGCGGAACCTGTGTCCTGTAAAACACATGCATGTGATGTTCCAATGTAATAATAGAAGAATGTCACCAAGTATAGGTAAAACCAGCACAGATACAAAGTTATTCAGCAGTAATAATAAGCAATGAAATAACAACAGTTCTCTTCATTAATAAGAAAGAATAACACCCCTTACATTAGTAGATTGAATACGCGCAGAGTGTAGTAACAAAATACTCTTCTTCTTTCTCTCTTATTCTCTCTATACTTTCTCTCTCTATAGCTTGAATGAATTCGTGAAAAATAATGAAGCACTAGGCCTCTATTTATAGAAGATTTCTAGCTTAGCACTTGAAATGTAAAAAGGCAAGTGGCTTGATTTAATCGGTGATGTGAAAAGAAAAGTGGTTTGACGCTTGTAATGTGAAACGACAATTGGTTCGACGCCTGTAATATGAAACGGCAAGTGGTTTGACGTCTGGTAAAGGTAGTTACTATTGACGAAGGTAATTACTATTGATGAAGGTAATTACTATTGACGAAGAGACTCTTAGATGATGACATATGGCCCCCCCATAAAATAACCAAACTTACCACAAACATCTCATAATAGACTCTTTATATACATCAAGGATTGAATAAATAATACCACAAATCATTTTATTTTTAATCAACACATATTTAATCTTTCAACAATTATTAATCATTTATAACTTGTCGTCTCAATTATTGATTTATATACGAGATAATATGCAACCACGCCAGACATCGTACTTTTACTAAGGGTAGTTCAACAGGTTTTAATTCAGTAACACCTCCGCCGTTATTTTCATAAAGTATTTTTGCGTTTTCTCAATCCGGACAATAATTCGGTTAATGGGGTCCACTAATGATTGGCCGCTGCATTTAATATTCCCCGACAAAAAGAATATTCCCCGACCAAACGAATATTTTATAACAACTTGCTTACTTTGCAAAATTTATAAATATTACCCACAACTATAACATTATATCAAATTTACTCCATAATATTCAAAAATAATATTTATAGAAAATTCATCTTTATTTATAAAAGTTGAGTCTTACATTAACGCATATGTATGGCGCATGGGGTTCAAAGTCTAAATTTTGAATAGAAAGGGCTCGATTATGCGTTGATTTGGAAGAAAGGGCTCAATACCCAAATATCGTAAAAAGTTGTGGTTTCGACTTTTGCATTTAACCCAATAAATTTATAAATATATATATGAATATTTGTTTATATATATATATATATATATATATTTATATAAAAATATTCATAGTTACTTTATATATATTTAGTTTAATGTTGAGATTTGTTTAATATTTAATTTAGTTTGATAAATTTTTTGAAAAGAATATATATATATATATATATATATATATATATATATATATATATATACGGACGGCCGATATGATTTAATATTGAACTTTATCCCAAAAAATATGTTGATGCATAGATTCGAACACAAGACCTCCAGTTTCGAATATTGATCCAATGACCACCCGAGCACCTGGGCCTAGTTGCTACTATTTTGCAAAGATTATTATTATTATTATTATTATTATTATTATTATTATTATTATTATTATTATTATTATTATTATTATTATTATTATTATTATTATTATTATTATTATTATTATTATTATTATTATTATTATTATTGTTATTATTATTATTACTGTTATTGTTATTATTATTATTAATACTATTATTATTATTATTATCTTAATTTAAGGCAACATTTTAATAATCGTTGCAAAACGTTGTATAAAATATGCAAAGAAAATAAGAAATGTTGCCAATGAATGTGGTCCATATTAGGCAACGAAATATAGCAACAACAAAACTTTCGTTGCCCACGATGAGGAGAAATCAAGTGGTTAGAAATTTTGCAACGAATTTCTAAAGAATTTTGTTTCCAAATTTTGCAACTACTTATGAATTTCGTTGCAAAAAGTGAAAGCCCGACACAATCTGTAACGAAGAACAAGTTTCGTTGCTAAACATACACATTTAGCAACGACTGATAATGTCGTTGTCTGAAAAATCGTTTCTAAAACCTATTTTTAGTAACAAAAAAACTTTCGTTGCCCACGATGACGGAAAGCAAGTGGTGAAAAATTTTGCAAACTAATTTCTAACGTAAATTTTTTTCCGCCAATGAATTAGTAATGAAATTTTGCAACGACTTATGAATTTCGTTGCAAAAAGTGAAAGTTCGATGTACAATTTGCAACGAATGACAAATTTTGTTGCTAATGATATACTTTTAGCAACGACTTAAAAATTCGTCGCCCGAAAAATCATTGCTAAAGGCCCATTTTTTTGTAGTGAATACTCACAGTCTTGAACCAGAATTGATGTTTTACTGAATATTGTTGTTGTAAAACGTTTTGAATGAAAGGGTGAGCTCAACTAGCCCAGTAAGAAATATTATGACTAAGATAATGCAGAATAAATTATCGTTAGCCTTCAACAGTGTTAAACTGATAAAATATAACAACATTAAGTTTAACTACAGCGGAACAAGTAATCCATTAAAAGAGTCAAGTAGAGAATAAAATCTACTATCTTTTATGATTTAAAAGGTTTTTCATGACTTTTATCGCTGGGACTCAACTTAATAAATAATCCACATCATCGAATCACCCCTGCACTATGGCCAAGGATATTCTCTAGTATCACGACCACAAATTATTCATGCACTACAGCCAAGGACATTCGTGTATTTATTAATGGTCATGATCATGCCAACAACTGTACATCAATGCACTACGGGCCAATGATAACTTTTACCACATCATTTGTAACATTACGGTCATGATTACACCGAATAATCTCTGGTCATAATCATACCAAGTCCATCTATGCATTATAGGCCATGATGACTTTCAACATCATATATAAACATGAGGATGATGACAATGATATAAGAATTCAATAAAACAAGTTCAAGAATTAATTTATCCAGAACTAATAATGTCCAAATTGTCAACATGATAAAGCTTTGTAGAGTAAAATTCAAGAATGATCGGAAGAATATTTCCATGAAAAGAGATTTGGGTGAAGCGCAAATATCAAGGATATTCTACTAATTTCATGGAGTATAAGTCAAAACTTTAACCAACCGAGTATAATAAAGAATGGAATAACAAAAGAAATCACCATGCATGCGGTACTTCAGATAGATAAAGTTATTCAAATGTAATAATAATAACGGAACCAAAGTCGAGTGCAAAATTTTAAACCCGATGGGATATTCTAACAGAATAATAAACAAGGAACTGTGTCCTGTAAAACACACGCATAAGATGTTCCAATAGAATAATAATAAAGAGCGGAACTGTGTAAATTGTAAAACACATGCATGTGGATGTTCCAATGTAATAATAGAAGAATGTCACCAAGTATAGGGTAAACCGCAGATACACAAAAGTTATTGAATGTAATAATAAGCAATGAAATAACAACAGTTCTCTTCATGAATAAGAAAGAATAACACCCCTTACATTAGTAGATTGAATACTGCAGTAGTGTAGTAACAAAATACTCTTCTTCTTTCTCTCTTATTCTCTCTATACTTTCTCTCTCTATAGCTTGAATGAATTTGTGAAAAATAATGAAGCACTAGGCCTCTATTTATAGAAGATTTCTAGCTTAGCACTTGAAATGTAAAAAGGCAAGTGGCTTGACGACTGGTGATGTGAAAAGAAAAGTGGTTTGACGCCTGTAATGTGAAACGACAATTGGTTCGACGCCTGTAATATGAAACGGCAAGTGGTTTGACGTTTGGTAAAGGTAGTTATTAAAGGTGAAAGGTAATTACTATTGACGAAGGTAATTACTATTGACGAAGAGACTCTTAGATGATGACATATGGCCCCCCATAAAATAACCAAACTTACCACAAACATCTCATAATAGACTCTTTATATACATCAAGGATTGAATAAATAATACCACAAATCATTTTATTTTTAATCAACACATATTTAATCTTTCAACAATTATTAATCATTTATAACTTGTCGTCTCAATTATTGATTTATATACAGATAATATGCAACAACGCGTATTACTGTACTTTTACTACCGGGTAGTTCAACAGTTTTAACGGTAACACCTCCGCCGTTATTTTCATAAAGTATTTTTGTCGTTTTCTCAATCCGACAATAATTCCGCCAGGTCCACTAATGATTGTGCCGTCATTTAATATTCCCCCACCAAACGTAATATTTTATAACAACTTGCTTACTTTGCAAAATTTATAAATATTACCCACAACTATAACATTATATCAAATTTACTCCATAATATTCAAAAATAATATTTATAGAAAATTCATCTTTATTTATAAAAGTTGGAGTCTTACATTAACGCACATGTGGCGCATGGGGGTTCAAAGTCTAAATTTTTGAATAGAAAGGGGCTCAGTTTGCGTTGACTGGAAGAAAGGGGCTCAATACCCAAATATCAGAAAAGTTCTGTGGTCGACTTTGCATTTAACCCGATAAATTTATAAATATATATATGAATATTTGTTTACATATATATATATATATATATATATATTTATATAAAAATATTCATAGTTACTTTATATATATTTAGTTTAATGTTGAGATTTGTTTAATATTTAATTTAGTTTGATAAAATTTTTTGAAAAGAATATATATATATATATATATATATATATATATATATATATATATATATATATATATATATATATATATGATGGCCGACGAATATTGAACTTTATCCCAAAAAATATGTTGATGCATAGATTCGAACACAAGACCTCCAGTTTCGAATATTGATTCAATGACCACCCGAGCACCTGGGCCTAGTTGCTACTATTTTGCAAAATTATTATTATTATTATTATTATTATTATTATTATTATTATTATTATTATTATTATTATTATTATTATTATTATTATTATTATTATTATTATTATTATTATTATTATTATTATTATTATTATTATTATTATTATTATTATTATTATTAATACTATTATTATTATTATTATCTTAATTTAAGGCAACATTTTAATAATCGTTTAAAACGTTGTATAAAATATGCAAAAAGAAAATAAGAAATGTTGCCAATGAATGTGGTCCATATTAGGCAACGAAATATAGCAACAACAAAACTTTCGTTGCCCACGATGAGGAGAAATCAAGTGGTTAGAAATTTTGCAACGAATTTCTAAAGAATTTTGTTTCCAAATTTTGCAACTACTTATGAATTTCGTTGCAAAAAGTGAAAGCCCGACACAATCTGTAACGAAGAACAAGTTTCGTTGCTAAACATACACATTTAGCAACGACTGATAATGTCGTTGTCTGAAAAATCGTTTCTAAAACCTATTTTTAGTAACAAAAAAACTTTCGTTGCCCACGATGACGGGAAAGCAAGTGGCTGAAAATTTTGCAACGAATTTCTAACGAAATTTTTTCCCGCCAATGAATTAGTAATGAAATTTTGCAACGACTTATGAATTTCGTTGCAAAAAGTGAAAGCCTGGCACAATTTGCAACGAATGACAAATTTTGTTGCTAAACATATACTTTTAGCAACGACTTAAAAATTCGTTGCCCGAAA
Source organism: Panax quinquefolius (assembly GCA_020205615.1). Lineage (NCBI taxonomy): Eukaryota > Viridiplantae > Streptophyta > Magnoliopsida > Apiales > Araliaceae > Panax > Panax quinquefolius. The sequence continues at coordinate 75,343,304 of CM035172.1, forward strand.
AATCATTGCTAAAGGCCCATTTTTTTGTAGTGAATACTCACAGTCTTGAACCAGAATTGATGTTTTACTGAATATTGTTGTTGTAAAACGTTTTGAATGAAAGGGTGAGCTCAACTAGCCCAGTAAGAAATATTATGACTAAGATAATGCGAATAAATTATCGTTAGCTTCTTCAATGTGTTAAACTGATAAAATATAACAACATCAAGTTTAACTACAGCGGAACAAGTAATCCATTAAAAGAGTCAAGTAGAGAATAAAATCTACTATCTTTTATGATTTAAAAGGTTTTTCATGACTTTTATCGCTGGGACTCAGCTTAATAAATAATCCACATCATCGAATCACCCCTGCACTATGGCCAAGGATATTCTCTAGTATCACGACCACAAATTATTCATGCACTACAGCCAAGGACATTCGTGTATTTATTAATGGTCATGATCATGCCAACAACTGTCCATCAATGCACTACGGGCCAATGATAACTTTTACCACATCATTTGTAACATTACGGCCATGATTACAATCGAATAATCTCTGGTCCATAATCATACCAAGTCCATCTATGCATTACAGGCCACAGATGACTTTCAACATAATATAAACATGAGGATGATGACAATGATATAAGAATTCAATAAAACAAGTTCAAGAATTAATTTATCCAGGAACTAATAATGTCCAAATTGTCAACATGATAAAGCTTTGTAGAGTAAAATTCAAGAATGATCAGAAGAATATTTCCATGAAAAGATACTGGGTGAAGCGCAAATATCAAGGATATTCTACTAATTTCATGGAGTATAGAAGTCAAAACTTTAACCAACTGAGTATAATAAAGAATGGAATAACAAAAGAAATCACCATGCATGCGGTAGATCAGATGAGATGTGTTATTCCAATGTAATAATAATAACGGAACCAGGTCAGGCAAAATTTGCACCGACAGGATATTCTAACTGAATAATAAACAAGGAACCAGGTCCGGTGTAAAACACACAGACAAGATGTTCCAATAGAATAATAATAAAGACGGAACCAGGTCCGGTGTAAAACACATGCATGTGGATGTTCCAATGTAATAATAGAAGAATGTCACCAAGTATAGGGTAAACCGCGATGATACAAAGTTATTCGAATGAATAATAAGCAATGAAATAACAAAGTTCTCTTCATGAATAAGAAAGAATAACACCCTTACATTAGTAGATTGAATATCGCAGAAGTAGTAACAAAATACTCTTCTTCTTTCTCTTATTCTCTCTATACTTCTCTCTCTATAAGCTTGAATGAATTCGTGAAAATAATGAAGCACTAGGCCTCTATTTATAGAAGATTTCTAGCTTAGCACTTGAAATGTAAAAAGGCAAGTGGCTCGACGAATCGGTGATGTGAAAAGAAAAGTGGTTTGACGCCGTAATGTGAAACGACAATTGGTTCGACCTTCGTAATATGAAACGGCAAGTGGTTTGGACGTCTGGTAAAGGTAGTTACTATTATCGACGAAGGTAATTACTATTCGACGAAGGTAATTACTATCGATTTAAGAGACTCTTAGATGATGACATATGGCCCCCATAAAATAACCAAACTTACCACAAACATCTCATAATAGACTCTTTATATACATCAAGGATTGAATAAATAATACCACAAATCATTTTATTTTTAATCAACACATATTTAATCTTTCAACAATTATTAATCATTTATAACTTGTCGCCTCAATTATTGATTTATATACAGATAATATGCAACCACGCCAGACATCGTATTTTTTACTACCGGGTAGTTCAACAGCTTTAATTCAGAACACCTCACCGTTATTTTCATATAAAGTATTTTTGTCGTTTTCTCAATCCAACAATAATTCCGTTGTGGGGTCCACTAATGATTGTCATTGCATTTAATATTCCCCGACAAAAAGAATATTCCCCACCAAACTAATATTTTATAACAACTTGCTTACTTTGCAAAATTTATAAATATTACCCACAACTATAACATTATATCAAATTTACTCCATAATATTCAAAATAATATTTATATAAAATTCATCTTTATTTATAAAAGTTGAGTCTTACATTAACTATTATACGTATAATACATGGGGGTTCAAAGTCTAAATTTTTGAATAGAAAAGGGGCTCATTTGCGTTGATTTGGAAGAAAGGGGCTCAATACCCAAATATCAGAAAAGTTCAGTGGTCGACTTTGCATTTAACCCGATAAATTTATAATATATATATGAATATTTGTTTACATATATATATATATATATATATATATATATATTTATATAAAATATTCATAGTTACTTTATATATATTTAGTTTAATGTTGAGATTTGTTTAATATTTAATTTAGTTTGATAAATTTTTAATAATAATATATATATATATATATATATATATATATATATATATATATATATGGAGACGGCCGACGATGATTTAATATTGAACTTTATCCCAAAAATATGTTGATGCATAGATTCGAACACAAGACCTCCAGGTTTCGAATATCGATCCAATGACCACCCGAGCACCGGGCCTAGTGCTACTATTTTGCAAGGATTATTATTATTATTATTATTATTATTATTATTATTATTATTATTATTATTATTATTATTATTATTATTATTATTATTATTATTATTATTATTATTATTATTATTATTATTATTATTATTACGATTATTATTATTATTATTATTATTATTATTATTATTATTATTATTATTATTATTATTATTATTATTATTATTATTATTATTATTGTTATTATTATTATTAATACTATTATTATTATTATTATCTTAATTTAAGGCAACATTTTAATAATCGTTGCAAAACGTTGTATAAAATATGCAAAGAAAATAAGAAATGTTGCCAATGAATGTGGTCTATATTTAAATCTAAATATAGCAACAACAAAACTTTTCCGCCTAATACGATGAGGAGAAATCAAGTGGTTAGAAATTTTGCAACTAATTTCTAAAGAATTTTGTTTCCAAATTTTGCAACTACTTATGAATTTCGTTGCAAAAAAGTGAAAGTCTGGACACAATCAGTAACGAAGAACAAGTTTCGATTTGCTAAACATACACATTTAGCAACGACCGATAATGTCGTTGTTCAAAAATCGCTTTCTAAAACCTATTTTAGTAACAAAAAACTTTCGCTGTTTCCACGATGACGGGAAAGCAAGTGGTGAAAATTTTGCAACGCAATTTCTAACGTAAATTTTTCCGCGCAATGAATGAATTAGCAATGAAATTTTGCAACGACTTATGAATTTCGTTGCAAAAAGTGAAAGCCTGACACAATTTGCAACGAATGACAAATTTTGTTGCTAAACATATACTTTTAGCAACGACTTAAAAATTCGTTGCCCGAAAAATCATTGCTAAAGGCCCATTTTTTTGTAGTGAATACTCACAGTCTTGAACCAGAATTGATGTTTTACTGAATATTGTTGTTGTAAAACGTTTTGAATGAAAAGAAGTGCTATTTTGAATTATCGATAGTACTTCGTAACTAGTGTTCAGTTATTGAAGATATACGATTCCTATGTTTCAAGCATGCAATTTTACTAGAATTGTTGTACTTGTTGAGCTAGTTAGGCTCATTCTTGCTTGAACCATATGAATGCAGCTAAGACCTAACGGACCGATGGATCCAGCAAGGATAAAGGGAAGACAAATGTGAACCCGTAGATTTCTTATGTAATAGTATAGGTTTTGTAATGATAAAATTTTTATTATTACAAGAACAGATGTAATGGTTATAAAGAACCTGGGGAATGTTAATATTCTTTTTGATATATATAAGACATATTCGTTCTTTTGAGGTATTTCAATTGAATGTTTGTGTGAACTGTAGCACCGTGTAGCACCATCTATTGGGTTGGAAGATACCCAGATTTGGGGGCGTCACAGGTTAGTATCAAAGCATTAGGTTATAAATCTTTACGGGGGAAATAAAACCTTAAGTTATAACCTTAAGAAAAGTCAAAGAATAAAAGATGGAAGATAACCTTATAAAAATGCATTATATATGTTATATGTTTTTATTATTCTACTGACATGGTAATCAAACTTTTGTGTTGTTGTAGATGTCAGGAGAAAATAGAGACGTACATGTAGTCAGTGAAGGATCGGTTAATCAGGTGGAGATTATATCGAACCCCATATCAGCAGATCCCGAGAGAGTGGTGGTCGAGTCTGGAGACTCAGAGAGCCTAGACCTCATGTCCGTGTTTGACGACATATTGGAAGAAGAAGTGGAGGTAGTGTCCTTCAACCCCATAGCAATAGCAGCAGAGATGGCTCCAGGGGAGTCAATGATGTCGTTATTCATTTGAGTACTAGATAGGAACATCCACTACTATCAGGAGGTTAAGGAGATGAAGGCGGAACTCCAAGCTGTTATAGAGGATAAGGCGGACGTGGAGTCCATGTGGGAGCAGGAACATGATGAAAGGGTTTTGGCTAAGGACAAGGTCCATGAGCTGAAATAAGAGGTCTTTGAGCTTAGGGGAAGCTAAAGACCAAGAAGCAGAAGATAGGGAGAATATCCTATATCCATAGGAGTTCTCATGAGGATTTCAATCGCAGTATTTGGTTATCCCGTCGAGGCGAGGTATGCACGCGACATACTATCACCGTAGTGATATTATGCACTGGTCTTGCCAAGGCGGATTTTGAAAATGCCTTAAGGCAAATGTGATCTAGTAGTGGCTAGAGTAGTTAGATATGTACATATTTTTGTATGTAGTAGTGACGTAAAACCCTCTTTTGTATAATCAAGGGTAGTCTTTTGTAAATCCCAATTTTTGGAGAGTAACTGCGGGAAAATAATGTATTCAGCTTAGGCTATGTAATATAACCGATGTAGTATTATACTACAACGAATGAATATAAGTTTTCTTTTTCTAAAAATGTTGAGTAATGAATGTTTAAGTTATTGTTTAAATATTAACTAACTGACAGGAAATGAATAATAACGAAATATGTGTTTATTGTAACAACAAAATGCTTCCAAGAAGATTACAACGTAATCAAGGTGCGAACACAAACCAAGCGGAGGGAGGTCCGGTTAACCCCATGCAGGAGTTCGTAAATCTATTAAACACAGTATTTAATAGAACTGGGGCTAATATCCCCGTAAATCCTGGTGTAGTACGAGCTACTACGTTTAAGGACTTTAAGAGTGTGGGTCCGCCGGAGTTCAAAGGAACTACGGGCCTTATCAAAGCCCAAACATGGGTGAAGGAAATCGAGAAGGCATTTGTGATAGCAAATGTTGATGAGGCCCAGAAGGTTGCCTTTGCAACCTACATGATGAAGGGAGAGGCCAACTTTTGGTGGGAGGCTAATCAGGCTAGGGTCGAAATAGATGTTATAACGTGGGTGAGGTTCAAGGAGATATTTTATGAGAACTATTTTCCCACGAGCATGCAGGGAAGGATGGAGATGCGGTTTCTTGAACCAAGGGATATGACGGTTCCTCAATACGCCGCCAAGTTTAATGAACTGGCAAGGTTCGCTCCACACCAAGTGGATACCGAGGTGAGAAAAGCTCGACGGTTCGAGCAGGGCTTGAAACCCTGGCTCTATAACCATATTTCTGTGTTCCAGAGTACTTCATTTGGAATCATTTTAGAGAAGGCAATAATTGCCGAAGGTGGTAACGAGGCGTTGAGCCAGTACCACAAATATAAGAAGAATAAAGGTAAAGTGGATGGGGGAATAAAGGTTGAAGGTGCCAGTGGGAGTGGCGAGGGTTATAAGAAGAAGGCAGTTAGCTCTGGGAATACCGGGGTGAAACAAGGAGACCCGAAGAGGAGAATGGAGGCCTGCAAAACCTGTGGAAAGACTCATTTAGGAGTCTATCTCAAGGGTAAGGCCGTATGTTATAACTGTGGACAGGAGAGGCATATTGCGCCTAACTGTCCAAGTCCAAAGAACAACCATGGACGCTTTGTATGTGGGTCAACTGACCACATGGCAAAGAACTGCCATAAAGAAGGGGGCGGACGAGAATAAGGGCACCAATAGTGGTAAGTTAACTATTGGGGGTCCAGCACAACCGGGTAGGCCGATGGCTCGTACCTTTAATATGACCGTCCAAGACGCGATGTCCTCGGGGGACGTAGTCATAGGTATTATTCTGATCAACGACCTAATGCATACGTGCTGTTTGACTCGGGTGTTACTTGTTCGTTTATCGTATGTGATTTTGCTAGACGATTAGGATTACTTCCCGAAAAATTGCCTATACCTTTAAATATTGAGGTAGCAAACGAAGAGATAATTCCTGTTGAAGATATTCATAGGAGTTGTTGTGTAGACATTCGAGGTTGTAAATTATTGGTAGATCTGATACCGATAAAGTTAGGAGAATTCGATGTAGTTCTCGAAATGGATTGGTTCATTAATCATGGGGCAATTATAGATTGTCAAAAGAAATGCGTAAATATTAAAACATTAAGATAATATCATGTAATATTTTACGGGATTAAATCGCCGGGACGTTCGTGTTGTCTTACCATGACACAAACTAGGAAAGTATTGAGGAAGGGGTGTGTAGGCTATTTGTGTCATGTGGTTGATACCCAGAGAGTGGGAGCGACCATGGAACAAATACCTATAGTGAGTGAATTTGTGGATCTATTTTCGAGCGAATTGTCGGGTCTTCCGCCGGATAGGGAGACCGAGTTCGTAATAGATATTGTGCCAGGAGCGGCACTAGTTTCCAGGGCACCGTATCGTATGACGCCAGTGGAGATGAAGGAGTTGATGGTGCAGTTGCAAGAACTGTTGGACAGGAAGTACATACAATCGAGTGTTTCGTCGTGGTGAGCATCCGTACTGTTTGTCAAGAAGAAGGACGGATCCTTAAGGCTTTGTATCGACTATCGAGAGTTGAACAAGTTAACAATAAAGAATAAGTATCCATTGCCCAGGATCGATGATCTTTGTTCAGTTGAAAGGGGCAAAATAATTTTCCAAAATAGATTTAAGGACGGGGTATCATCAGCTGAAGGTTAGAAATGAAGACGTACCAAAGACGACATTCAGGACTCGTTATGGTCATTATGAGTTTCTGGTGATGTCATTTGGGTTAACTATTGCACCAGCTGCATTTATGGATATGATGAATAGAGTGTTCAAACAATATTTAGACAAGTTCGTCGTGGTATTTATCGATGATATTCTAGTTTATTCTAAGACGCCAGAAGATCATGTTGAACACCTAAGAATAGTGTTGGAAACACTAAGGGAGGAGAAGTTATTTGCAAAGTTCACTAAGTGTGAATTTTGGTTAGAGAGGGTACAGTTTTTAGGTCATGTCATTGACCACGAGGGGATTTCAGTAGATCCAGCGAAGGTGGAAGCCGTGATGAATTGGAAACAACTGAAAACGCCAACTGAGGTGCGGAGTTTCCTAGGATTAGCGGGTTATTATCGGAGATACATTCAGGATTTTTCAAAGATAGCTAATCCATTGACTAACTGGACGAGGAAGACGGTGAAGTACGTATGGAATGAGAAATGCAAAGACAGTTTTCAAGAACTGAAGAAGAGGTTGAGTGAAGCGCCTGTTTTGTCATTACCTGATGACACAGGAAATTTTGTAGTTTATAGCGATGCTTCACATAGAGGACTGGGTTGCGTGCTCATGCAGCATGGCAAGGTCATTGCATACACATCTAGGTGGTTGAAGGATAATGAGAAAGTTTACCCTACTCATGATCTGGAACTAGCCGCGGTGGTGTTTGCCTTAAAGATATGGTGACATTATCTTTACGGGGAAAAGTGTGAGATAAACACGGACCACAAGAGTCTAAAATATATCTTCACACAAAAGGACTTGAATATGAGACAAAGGAGATCGCTGGAGTTGATAAAGGATTACGACTGTGAAATCCTGTATCACCCTGAAAAAGCCAATATAGTTGCCGACGCCTTAAGTAGAAAGGGTCTAGAGAAATTGTCTATGTTAACAGCTCAAACTGAGTTAATAACAGAGATGGCTAGGATGGAGATAGAGGTGGAGTTGCCAAGTGAGGCGGATCAGAGACTTTGTGACGGAGATTCAATCTACCATTGTAGAGATAGTCAAGGAGGTGCAACTCAAAACTGATGAGTGTGACCAGATGAAGAAGATGTTGACCAATGAAAAAGATATTAAGTTTAGTCTTGATAATGAGGGATTATTAAGATTTGAAAGAAGAATTTGGGTTCCGAATGAGACAGAATTAAAGGAGCATATTTTACAAGAGGCTCACAGTTCTAGGTACTCGATTCATCTTGGTAGCACTAAGATGTATCAAGACCTTCGACAAAGTTTTTGGTGGTCGAATATGAAGAGAGAAATAGTCGAGTATATGAGTAGGTGCTTAACTTGTCAGAAAGTTAAGGCCGAACATCAACGACCAAGTGACTTATTACAATCATTAGAGATTCCGAAGTGGAAGTGGGAACATATCACGATGGACTTTGTGGTGGGACTTCCGACTACTCAGAAGGGATATGATTCAATTTGGGTAATAGTGGACAGGTTGACGAAGTCGGCTCACTTTTTGCCAATTCGAGTTAAGTATAATCTAGATCAATTAGCTAAACTTTATGTTAAGGAAATTATTTCCATACATGGAGTACCATTTTTGATTGTGTCAAATCGTGACCCACGATTCACGTCGAACTTTTGGAGAAGTCTGCAAGAGCAGTTAGGGACGCAATTGAAGTTAAGTACAACATATCATCCACAAACTGATGGATAGAGCGAGAGGACAATTCAGAAGTTAGAAGATGTAACAACCCGATACTTTCCATACAAATAAATTAGAAATTTTGTGTATAATTTTTTTTTGTATTTATTAAAATAAATATGGGGAATATGTGCCAAGATAATGTGTGTATGCATTTATGTGATATATTTATTACATGAATGATTTTAAATAATTTTATTTTAGAAATATTGATTGTTATAAATTATATTATTATAATAATTAATTTTATAGTAGAAATGTTTTATTAATTATTTTCCATGAAAATATAATTATATATATTATTTAAATAATATATGAAATGATTTTAGAATTATTATAATAATTATTTTATTATATGAATTTTGTTCAGATTATTAAGTTAATTATTTTTAACTTAATTAATAATGTTAAGTATGACTGATAAAACAAATATGGAATCCAAACCCTAATTTTTTTGGATTTTGATCAAGGCGTGAGAATAATAATATAATATAAATTATATTTTGATTTTTGATCTTTATAAATATATCATCAGATATATGTGAACCGACAAGAGGTTAGTCAATTATGGTGTTATGTGACAAACCCTTGTATTATTGTGTGGAACCCTAATTACAAATTTTAGAAACTAATTTTATTTTATTTTAAACCCTAAATGAAAGCTTCGTAACCTAATTATACATTAGGTGAGATAATTAAATAACCTAAGGGTTCTGTTAATAAGGAAGGCTTAGTATTTAATATGTATACTAACTTAAGTGGATAATCTTGTTATTTCAAGTGACTAATAATTTTAAAACTATTTCTAGTAAACCTAATTAGGTTATGAGCTAAAGTCACATGTATAAGTAATTAAATTTCATAAGATTGGGAATGGAAACCCTAAATAAACAATTTGGGTAGCATATATTAAAATTGTTAGACTATGTTCTTTACATGGCCCAAAACAATTAAAGGAGAAGCCCAAAAGAAATAAAATGCAAACCAATACTTAGCCCACTTGATTAAGGGTATTTTAGACCTTTAATTAATCAAATTTGTGCATTAAAATAAAAGCAAAATGGAGAAAATAATGGAGCATAGTGACTGGCCATATTAGGCCTTTTAAGGCAACAAATTAAGCTAATCAAGTTCCATAAGTAGTAAGTCTTACACACAAGGACAAGTGTGTCATGCTCCCATTGGTGGAAAGCTCAATTAGCAGCCTTAATCACATGATTAGGCTTAATTGGAAGAGATAAGGTGAAGCCTTTTATCCAAGGGACAATAAAAGTATGGGGGATATTAGTTAATCACCCCATTCATTTGCTAGATCATTTGCATTTCTCTTATTCTCCTTCTTCTTCTTTTCTCCCAAGATAGCAATTTTCAAAGAGAGAAAAGAGAGAGAGGGTTCAGGTTTTTCTAGAGAAGGAGAGGAGTAATTGTGCATGAATCCTAGATTCATAGCCTACTTTGGAAGAACAAGAAGGATAACAAAGAAAACTAGGTGATGTTCTCTTCCATTCTTCTTCTTATTCTCCTTCTATTTTTGGTTTTTACCTCATCATATATTGGGGTTATGATCTAATACTCAACGTACCCAAGTTCTACATGTCTCATGTGTAGGACTAAGTATCTTGTGTGTTAGAATATAGATTTAGAGGAAGGAAATGAGCATATGTTCTCCAAGGGGTGAAACTCTTGTTTTTCTTCCACTAAATCTTGTGTAACTCAAGTTTTCTGACTTAGATTTGTGATTCGTCGAAGGGGGTGCTAGATACATGAGTTATCTAGTAAACCCAAGTGGTAGAACACAAATCTAGCAAGTATTGAAGCCATGAGGGCTATTTTCTCCAAAATAGTCCACATAGAGTATTTAGGTTTTAAAACCCTAAAAAGCTATTGTCCCCATTTTTCTTAGGACTGTTTTGGACAGTTGCAAGTCTTTTAAAAATCTGGGAAACATCATAGAGGTACCTTGAGAAGTTATCTACGTGTAGAAAAAAAAGAATGACGCGTTTGAAAGTTATAGGTTGTGTGTAATGGCTATTTCAGAAGGACTCTAAATATTAACACGAATATCTCTCACAGATATATACATGGGAAAACTCAAATGTTTCTGAGATATTCATATATGTTATGAGAGTATACCCTGAAAATTTTAGATATTTCTGAGCAAAACTTGATTTATGAAAAATTAAGCAAGATCCGAGTGTTTTGGGCACTTGAAAATTAGTAAATCATTTTCTAAAATTCTAGAAAAATTTGGGGATCATTGTTGGGTCATATACTATTCAAATCCAGAAAAGAAGAATTATTGGATTTCGTTTGCTATTTTTCCTAAAAATGATGAAGTTATGAATAAAAAGAAATAAAAAGTTAAATGATGTCTTAAATAAGAAAAATGTGATTTTAATGCTTGAATACTCCTAATATATAATATTATGACTACTTTAGGGTATTTTGGTAATTTATAATAAGAAATATTATTTATGACCTTTTATGGATATTAAATAAGTTGTTTTGTAAATGGTGAACAATTAGAATAAATTGTTTATTGTTCAAATAAATTATTAAAATATTATTATGATATTAATAATATTAGAATATGATATTGTTAAGTAAATAAAAATATTAAGATTAAAGCTTCATTAAAATACTATTAAATGATTAATAATATTAGATTAAAGTATTAATCTTAGATTAAAATATTATTAAAAGATTAATATATTAAATTAAAGTATTATTGGATGATTAAAATATTATTAAGTAAATAATAATATTTGAGATTAAATAAAATGTTATTAAAATGTAATATCATTAGTAAAGGAATGAAATATTATTAAATGACTAATAATATTAGTAAATGAATAAAGGTATTATTAATTGATTAATGATACTAAATCATAAGTAAGATATTATTAATGTAATAATATTAATTATTTAAAATGCTTTTAAACGCTTTTAAAACATTTAAGGATATAAATGTTTTAAAAATATTTTGAGTTATTATATAACTTTAATATTTTGGCAATAGTTTCATTAATAGTTTAATAATAATTAAATGATAATAGAATTATTTGATATTTAAATCATTTAATAATAATTTGGTGTTTGAAGATTAATGATAAATTTAATAAATGTGTATTAAGTCATTTAAAATAGTATGACTGATACTTACGAATATTGAACGTTGGAATAGAATCTTAGACTCGATAATTACCCGATAAAGCTATCGGTACACCAACATGTTTCAGAAATTGATTTGGACTTAGATATTTTGACTGTGTTAATGTTTGTTTGTGATGCAATAACTGTTGAACATGTGTAATAATGTGATTAAGTTATGTGATGACTGCGAAATGCAGTACTATATGTTATAGTATATTGTTCTAATCGAACGAATGATATGATTAATGATAGGTCATGATATAAGAGATAAAACTAAGTTGCAAATAATTAAAGGAGAAGCTCAAAAGAAATAAAATGCAAACCAATACTTAGCCCACTTGATTAAGGGTATTTTAGACCTTTGATTAATTAAATTGGTGCATTAAAATAAAAGCAAAATGGAGGAAATAATGGAGCATAGTGACCAGCCATATTAGGCCTTTTAAGGCAACAAATTAAGCTAATTAAGTTCCATAAGTAGTAAGTTTTACACACAAGGACAAGTGTGTCATGCTCCCATTGGTGGAAAGCTCAAATAGCACCCTTAATCACATGATTAGGATTAATTGGAAGAGATAAGGTGAAGCCTTTTATCCAAGGGACAATAAAAGTATGGGAGATATTAGTTAATCACCCCATTCATTTGCATTTCTCTTATTCTCCATCTTCTTCTTTTCTCCCAAGCTAGCAAACTTCAAAGAGAGAAAAGAGAGAGAGGGTTCGGTTTTTCTAGAGAGGGAGTGGCGTTATTGTGCATGCATCCTAGATTCATAACCTACTTTGGAAAAATAAGAAGGATATCAAAGAAAACTAGGTGAGGTTCTCTTCCATTCTTCTTCTTATTCTCCTTCTATTTTCGATTTTTACCTCATCATATATAGGGGTTATGATCTAATATTCAAAGTACCCAAGTTCTACATGTCTCATGTATAGGACTAAGTATCTTGTGTATTATAATATAGATTTAGATGAAGGAAATGAGCATATGTTCTCCAAGGGGTGAAACTCTTATTTTTCTTCTATTAAATCTTGTGTAACTCAAGTTTTACAACTCGGATTTGTGATCCGCCGAGGGGGGGGGGGGGGGTGCTAGCAAGTATTGAAGCCATGAAAACATTTTCCCCAAAATAGTCCACATAGAGTATTTAGGTTTAAAAACCCTAAAAAGCTATTGTCCCCATTTTCTTAGGACTGTTTCGGATAGTTTCAAGTCTTTTAAAAATTTGGGAAAAATCACAGAGGTACCTTGGGAAGTTATCTACGTGTAGAAAAAAGAACGGACGCGTTTCGAGTTATAGGTTGTGTGTAATGGCTATTTCTGTAAAGGACTCCTAAATATTAACACCCGATTATCTCACTATGTATACATGGGAAAACTCCGAAAATTTTACAGTATGTTTATATATGTTATGAGAGTATACCCTTAAAATTTCAGATATTGCTGAGTAAAACTCGATTTATGAAAAATAAAGCAAGATCCGAGTGTTTTGGGCACTTTAAAATTAGTAAATAATTTTCTAAATTTCTAGAAAATTTTGGAGATCATTGTTGGGTCATATACTGTTCAAATCCAGAAAATAAGAATTTTTGGAATCAGTTTCCTATTTTTCCTAAAAATGATGAAGTTATAAATAAAATGAAATAAAAAGTTAAATGATGTCTTAAATAAGAAAAATGTGATTTTAATGCTTGAATAATCCTAATATATAATATTATGACTACTTTAGGGCATTTTGGTAATTTATAATAAGAAATATTATTTATGACTTTTTATGAATATTAAATAAGTGGTTTTGTAAAGGGTGAACAATTAGAATAAATTGTTTATTGATCAAATAAATTATTAAAATTTTATTATGATATTAATAATATTAGAATATGATATTGTTAAGTAAATAAAATATTAAGATTAAAGCTTCATTAAAATACTATTAAATGATTAATAATATTAGATTAAAGTATTAATCTTAAATTAAAATATTATTAAAATATTAATAATATTAAATTAAAGTATTATTGGATGATTAAAATATTATTAAGTAAATAATAATAATTGAGATTAAATAAAATATTATTAAAAATGTAATAACATTAGTAAAGGAATGAAATATTATTAAATGACTAATAATATTAGTAAATGAATAAAATATTAATACTATTAGTAAATGAATAAAGGTATTATTAATTGATTAATGATACTAAATCATAAGTAAGATATTATTAAAGTAATAATATTAATTGTTTAAAAATAATTTTAAACGCGTTTTAAAAATTATTTAAGGGTAATATAAATGTTTTAAAAATATTTTGAGTTATTATATAACTTTAATATTTTGGCAATGATTTCATTAATAGTTTAATAATAATTAAATGATAATAGAATTATTTGATATTTAAATCATTTAATAATGATTCCGGTGTTTGAAGATTCATGATAAATTTAATAAATGTGTATTAAGTCATTTAAAATAGTATGACTGATACTTACGGATATTGAACGTTGTAATAGAATCTTAGACTCGATATACCCGATAAAGCTATCGGTACACCGACATGTTTTAGAAATTGATTTAGACTTAGATATTTTGATTGTGTTAATATTTGTTTATGATGCAATAACTGTTGAACATGTGTAATAATTTGATTAGGTTATGTGCTGACTGCGAAATGCAATACTATATGTTATAGTATATTGTTCTAATCGAACGAATGATCTGATTAATGATAGGTCGTGATATAAGAGATAAAACTAAGTTGCATTTTGTAAACAGCGCATCAGGCAAGTATCCTACCTTTACATTTTCTTTATGCAATGGACGTGAGTAAGAATGTTTCAGAATTATATTATTACTGTACAGATTATTAATCCTATATTATATACACTCATTGATTGTCAACATGTTAATATATGGTAATTCAGATATATATTCTGTTCGTTAATTTCTATAAATGGTTATACAAGTGTCCTTACTTGGATAATCATTGCATTTAATCACATGTTGATATACCTTTGTTAATTACCCGTATACATATATGTTGAATTATAGATTATTGTTGAACAAGATAAAACCTTATTATTATCCAACCGAATTGCCTTGGTTTGAAACCCTGACAAGTATGAACATCCCCTACACGGGAAAAACTTTTATGCACCCAAGGTGGACAAAGTGAACAATAACATCTTTCTTGCATGTAGTATTGATCAATACAAGGTACAACGGGTTGATCACCCCCATGTCCGTAAGTTATGACGGTTTACAGATGAAGTTCTGTTTAACCTTTTCGAAAATAAAAACAATATTCATAGTATGTCCCCTTAACCCTATTTATAGACAGTACGTAGTTTCAAAATATTGGAAAGAGGGTTGTTATATTATTATTATCGGTTCAGATTACTTCATAACTATTGATTTGTTGTAGAAGGGTAGTATAAAGAAAATATTTGAATTCTTTTAGAAAATATTTGAATTCAGGTTTCAAGTACCTGGATTCGGGGGCTTTACAAAAGATATGTTAAGATCTTGCGTCATGGATTTCAAGGGTAGTTGGCATGATCATCTACCATTAATAGAGTTTGCATATAACAATAGTTATCATGCAAGCATAGGTATGCCACCTTATGAAGCTTTATATGGGAGAAAGTGCCGAACGCCGTTGTGTTGGGATGAAGTGGGAGAACACCGAATGCTAGGACCAAAATTGGTGCAGCAAACATCGGATATAGTGAAGTTGATACGTATGCGTCTCGTAGCAGCTCGAGACAGATAGAAGAAGTACGCAGACTTACATCGAGAGAATAGGGAGTTTAAGGTAGGCTCGTACGTATTTCTAAAGGTATCTCCCTGGAAAGGAATGATACGTTTTGGAAAGAAGGGAAAATAAAGCCCAAGGTTTATAGGACCTTTTGAGGTATTAAAACGAGTAGGTGAGGTAGCGTATATGGTAGCATTACCTCCAGACCTACAGCAAATACATAACGTATTCCACATTTTAGTACTACGTCCTTACAAACCGGATTATAAGCACGTAATAGAATTTGAGCCTATTCAAATCGAGAAGGACTTAACCTACGAAGAGATGCCGATTCAATTCATCGATAGAAAAGAACAAGTTCTGTGGAACAAAGTTATATCGTCAGTAAAGGTATTATGGAAGAACCACGATGCCGAGGAAGCAACGTGGGAATTGGAAGAGAAGATAAGGAGGATTACCCTCATTTGTTTGCATAGTGTAAGGCGAGATTCTAGGGATATAATCTTTATAAGGGGGGAAGAATGTAACGACGGAGAAATTTGGATCCTTTGTAAAATACTTGAAAGAATAAATAATGAATAAAATAATATTATTTGTTATTATTATGTGTTAATAAGATTTATGTCGTTCTATAACCTAGAAACGTAGGAACATCATAGTATTTGAACCGCGTGAGAGAATTAAAGTGTTTGAATTTCCAAGGAGAAAATAAAAGTTTTTCGAGAAAGTTTCTGAAAAACACTATTCATCATTTATCGCTCGGGAATTATTTTTGAACTTCCGAGAAATTTGTAACGTTATAATATCGAGGCGAGATGGAATATGTAATAATAATCTAAGTATGGAAAATGCAATAATTCGTATGCGGACATAAATTGAGAACGTTAAAAGATTTGAAATCCAAATGAATTAAGCTTGTGAACTATTAAATGAAGTACAAGTCCAATAACATGAAGGGGCAAGCCCAAGGTGTAGTAATGTTTAGCCCAAATGTGGATTAATATGAAGCCCAAAGACTAAGTTAGTTAAATTAACTACTAAGCCCAAAGGGTGATCCAATGGGTAAACTAGGATCCATGGGGCAACCCATGGGTGAAGTGGAGACCAAGACCTTTGTGTGATGAGCAAGAACTTTATGTAATGACCAAGTAAGGGATAAGATTTTTGAGCATCAAGCAATGAATAATAAGGAGGTGGCTTAAGGAGGTGGGATGCCTTAATAACCATTTTACCCTCACTTTAGAAATCCTATAAATAGGAAGCTCACAATTCATTAATTGGTTGATTAGTTTTCATTCAACAAACTCTCTCTAAAACAACTTATTTGTTAGAGCTAATAAGCACTTTGAAGCTTAACTTTCCATTGTTAGATTTCCATAGAAAGAGAAGTAGTCTTCAAAGGTAAATGATCTTGTCTCTTCTATCTCTATTATAATAGGGTGATAAGAGAAGTGTATTCTAAATGAACTTAGATGCTAAGAACATAAGAGAAGTAGATAAGTAATGGACTTAAGCCGAATAAGTTATGAATAAGTAACTTAAACCTAAATAAGTTATTAACTTATGATGAACTTGTCATATGATTGGCATATGAATTTAGTATGATGGATAAGATGTGAGAACATTGAGTAAAGGACTTAAACCAATAATAAAGTCATCATGAAATAAAAATCATGTAGTGAAGAAATTATTAAGTTATGAGCTCATGAAGAATAAGCCATAACCTAATTTTAATATAAGTTGTTATATCATATAAGTTGAGGTGTCTAGATAATGAAATGAATGTATTTGGAATGATGAACAAATCACTAGTAATGAAATTTTACCGGAATTCACACGATTGGACGATAATCGTCGAATTCGTGAAATTCTAGGAATGGAAGTCGTATTTTTTATTTGAACTCAGAAACGTTGGTTTTCGATGGAGACAAGTCGTATTTGGCATTAAAGAGTTGTGGACAAGAAAATGGCCGGAGTCCGACTTAGAACGAAGAAACGAGCGTTGAACGTTCGCGAACGTTTATCGTTTTCATTAAAAATGGACTAATAGGTGAAATTTTAGCAAACGAAGTCGAATAGATAAAATTCTTGCATGAACACATAGAGTATGTAATTTGTGAACCGTAGGCTCTTGAATGAGCCAATTCAGACTAATTGATGAACACTTAAATATGTTGAGCATGAAGAGTAATTGATGAACACTTAAATAAGGATCTAAATGAAACATTATTAAGACATAATTAAGCGTTAAGTATGATCACTTAGGGTTAAAGAAAGTCAGTTACTTATGAACATAAGAATGATGTAACGGAAAGCCGGAACCAATAATAACAAATCTAATACGTAATTAGATTGAGAAGAAGGGTAAGATTCTTTAGAAACCATGTATGATCATTCATGATCTAATGTGCTATGTGATGTTATCATCTACTGTAGAGACTTAAAGACCGAAATTGCACGTGTTATAACTATGGTAGACGCTTAAGGCAAGTACTCTAACCCTTGTTCCAGTTCAATCTAGACAAGTCTTTGTGATTCATGTATTCTTCGCATGAGTTAATGTCTGAGGAAGTCAAAGCCAATTCTTTAGCTAGACTTGTGATATGTTGGATTCTTTTAATCTTTCAAGTATGTGCAATGATTTACCAAACTAATATTGTTGTGGTTTTCAAAAAGGAGATTGAATATGCCAAATTGTTTTGTCGTCAAACGACAAACACATGAGGTTGCCACAACTTAAATGTATACACGTTTAATGAATGTTGTGTTGATCAACATAGAGAACTATAGGCTGATCACCTAGATGTGATCGTAAGCGATGCCAAACTTACGGACTTAGTGCCGGGATGTCCTTTTCAAAGTACTTATGAAATACTCACGGTCTTGAACTGGAATTGATGTTTTACTGAATATTGTTGTTGTAAAACGTTTTGAATGAAAAGAAGTGCTATTTTAAATTATCGATAGTACTTCGTAACTATTGTTAAGTTATTGAAGATATACTATTCCTATGTTTTAATCATGCTATTTTACTAGAATTGTTGTACTTGCTGAGCTAGTTAGGCTCATTCTTGCTTGAACCATATGAATGCAGCTAAGACCAAACGGACCGATGGATCCGTGAGGATAAAAGGAAGGCTAAAATAAACCAGTAGATTTCTTATGTAATAGTATAGGTTTTGTAATGATATTATTATTATGACAAGAACAGATGTAATGGTTATAAAGAACCCGGGGAATGTTAATATTCTTTTTGATATATATATATATATATATATATATATATATAAGACATATTCGTTCTTTTGAGGTATTTCAATTGAATGTTTGTGTGAACTGTAGCACCATTTGTCGGGTTGGAAGATACCCGGATTTGGGGGCGTCACAATAGCGAAACACAAAGGGTAGAAAAAAAATAGAAAATAGGAATATAGAATTTTCTCGAGGTCGATAGATGGCGACTCTGTGACGCCGCCAAGTTCTAACCTCCATTTGGTCACCCGAATTCGGTTCATCACGTTCTCAAAGTATTACCATAATAACTAAAATCATACATTTGCAACGAAAGATCTAATTTAGAATAATATACAATGATTTATTATAATTATTCCCCCAAGTCTCGCAACCTACAGTACTTAATAGGTTAAATAATAATATCGAATAAAGACTTATTACATAATTCTACTTAAGTTTAAACATAGTCTGCAAATAGTCTTAATACAACATGATTAATTTAAACATAAAGGGACAAGCTAGTCGGTAGCCTTGCCCCCATTCCTATCTTTAAATAAATAATATTTTCTATTAAATAAATAAGAAATTTTGTGTATAATTTTTTATTTATTTTAAGGATGAAGATTTGTACAAGATAATGTGTATATGTATTTATGTGGTAAATAAAAATATATTTATTACATAAATGATTACAAATAATTTTATTTTAGGATTATTGATTATTATAAAGTATATTCTTATAATAATTTATTTATAGTAGAAATGTTTTATTAATTATTTTCCATGAAAATATATGCATATATTATTTAAATAATATATGAAATGATTTTAGAATAATTATAATAATTATTTTATTTTATGAATTATAATACAGATTATTAAGTTAATTATTTTACCTTAATTATTAAAGTTAAATATGGAAGAATAAATCGGATATGGAATTCAAACCCTAATTTTGGATTTTTATCAAGGAATGAGAATAATAATATAATATTAATTATATTTTAATTTTTTCAAGTCTTATAAATATGTACTTTGTATATACGTATTGAGGATGGTTGGTCAATTACGGTGTTTAATTTCAAAACCCTAATATTAATTGGTTAAACCCTAGTTTCTCGGGAAAACCCTAATATGAAAATCAAAAGTGTGAGTTTGACATTTATATAAGCTTGTGTTATATGTTTTATGTTGTGTATTAAATGATTAATTAGGTAAACCCTAATTAAAAATTTAGAAACCCTAAATAATTTTTAGAAAATCCTAAGTTATTAAAAACCCTAATTTTAAATGTTAAACCCTAATTTGAAACTCAAATTAGAATTCAAGATTGATTGGTGATTGTGTTAATGGGATAAATATCATGTACAGTAGCTTTTATTGCTAATTATGGAAAACCTAATTAGTAATTTAAAACCCTAATATCTAGAACCCTAATTTGGTAACTAGAAATCCTAATTGTAATTAGGTAACCCTAATTACCAAAAGAATAAACCCTAATTGCTAAATTAACAAAGTTAATTATAATTAGAGATATTAAACCCTAATGTTCCTGTATAAATTAATTAGAAAATTAATCATAATTAGGAAACCCTAATTTCAAAATTTTAGAAACTAAAATTTATTTAATTTTATTTTTGTGCAAACCCTAAATTGGAAATACTACATTTGATTTGTGCTAAACCTTAGGGTTAAACCCTAAGGGTTTGCCAAATGACAAGATTGCCATTAAAATTCCATATAAAAAGACCATTATACCCCTCTTGCATTATTGGTTTTTGCCAAGTGTTAGAGTTGTTCGACAACTCTTGACTTATTAGTGTGACTGAAATCAACAAAACAAAATGACCATATCTCGACCATATGCATTCTGACATGTTATATATAGAGTTAGAGAAGAGAAAATCATTTTGCTCACTCATTTTGTCCAAACACTCAACCAAGCAATCCTCTCTCAAAACCTACGAATTTCTCTAACATATCAGTCCCTAAGAATAGCCCCACGATCAACCATAATAAATCAGAAGCCAGAAATCAAAATCGATCAAAGAAGGTATAAACCCTAGCCATACAATCTGACCATCGGTCTGTGGTTTGATGTTGTTTTTTTGTGTGTGTTAAACATGTAATATAAGGTGTCTAAGGATGATCTGGGTTGCTAGATGTTAGATCCATAACATCTAAAGGCTCGAATTTGAAGATTTGCCAAATCTGGAAAATGTTCAAACTGTGGTCTGACAACCAATGTCAGTGGCCACAGATCCTTGTTCATGTATGCTTTTTGTGGTTTAAAGGTTTACATATGTAGTTTGACATGTCGGCTTTGATCTGGAACAAGAATAAGACTTAGATCTAGTATAGATTGCAAGATATTCAAGGTCAAACGTAGTTGGCCCGGCCGTGGCAAAGGCATTTCGGGTAACCCGAAGCTTGACCCCGAAGCAAACGACAACATTTTAAACCATCTTGATCTGTCAGTGTATTGGAGTTTTGTTGTTGTTGTGTTATCTAAGTTGTATAGTTGTATATGTACTACATGTTTATGCTTTTATATCACCTATACATCAAACAGGATGAAAGTAGTAGCCGGTCAAAGTAGCTAAGTAGTTCATGTTTATGGTTTTCTGGGAAACCCAGAAAATCTATGAACATGGGTTCTGACAAGATTTGACCAGTGTGTATATAGAGATTTTGTAGTTGCTTTAGGTGTTTTAAGTGTTAGATCTCTTCATTTAAATTTGTATTACAAGCTGGAACCGTTAAATCACCATAACATAAACTAGAAATTGTTTAAACCAAGGCACAAAGTAGCTATCAAGCAGTACTGCCTGGGTTTCTGGGTAACCCAGAAAACCCAGGAAGGGCCTGATAGCCACTTTGAATCTCTTGATCTTTCATTTGATGCATGTTATGATCATTCTTGTTGCTGGATCGTGTAGTCTTGTATGAGTACTATATGATCTAATCAACAACATGTCCAAAAACACTTTGTGTGAAGAATAATTGTTGGTCAAACGTGGTACTTGGCAAACTGACTTGAATTTCTGGGTTTGGCCAAGAACACGAAGAACACCTATATGACAGTCGCTTGTCACTTATAAAAGATCTTTAAGCGACACTGTTATTAAAATTAATTAATTAAATTCAGAAAATTATTTAAAAATAGTATTTAATTTTTGAAAATTACAAAAATAATTTTAAAAATAATTTTAAATTATAAAATTAACTTTTAATAATTTGAAATATTTTTCATAAATATTAGTATTTATTTAAATATTATTGATAATTAATTTATTTATTAAATACATTAAATAAATTAATTAAAAATGATTTTATTATATTAAAAATCATTTTAAATGATAATAAGTTATTTAAAAATATTTTAAGTTATAAAATATAACTTTTAATATTTTAAAGCAATATTTCATTAATTATTTAATATTAATGATCAATAAGTTATTTACTAAATTTATTAAATAAATTAATTAAAAATGATTTTATTACATTAAAAATCATTTTAAATGATAATAAGGTATTTAAAAATATTTTAAGTTATAAAATATAACTTTCAATATTTAAAGGTAAATTTCATTAATTAATTATTATTAATGATATTAAGGTTATGAAATAATTATATTAAATAAATTAATTTAAAAATGATTTTATTAATATAAAAATCATTTTAAATTAAAATAAAGTGTTTAAAGATATTTTAAGTTATAAAATATAACTTTTAATATTTAAAGGATAATTTCATTAATAATTATTAATTTATTATTAATGATATTAAATTTATTTAATAATTATATTAAATAAATAGTTTAAAAATGGTTTTATTAATTTAAAAATTATTTAAAAAGGATATAAATGAATTAAAAATATTTGAAGTTATAATTAATGACTTTTAATATTTTGATAAATAATACATTAATATTTAAATATTAAGGATAATTATTTAAAATGATTTTAAATGTTTTTAAAATCATTTTAAGGATAATATTAATACTTTAAAAGTATTTTGAGTTATTATAAATAACTTTAACATTTTGGAAATAATTTCATTAATAGTTTAATATTAATTAAATATTAATGATAATAAAATTGTTTAATATTTAAATCATTTAATAATGATTAGATGTTTGAAAATTCATGATAAATTATAATAAATATTTTAAAATTATTATAAGTCATTTAAAAATAATATATGCTAATACTAAGTTACATGATAGTCTTAGACTCGATAATTGCAGATAAAAGCTATAAATTTTACCAAGCATATTTGAAATTGATATTGACTTAGATAATTTAATTAGATATGTGATTATTTGTGATTCAATGGTTGTTAAATATGGGTAATAATGTGATTAGGTTATGTGTTAACTGCGAAATGCAGTACTATGTGTTATAGTATATTATTCTAATCGAAGGAATGATCTGATTAATGATAGGTCGTGATATAAGCGATAAAACTAAGTTGTGAAGCTGTAAAGCGGCGCGATCGGCAAGTATCTTACCTTTGCATTTTCTTTTCTGCAATGGACATGAGTAAGAATATTTATGAATTATATTATTCTTCATACAGATTATTAACCTTATATATATATCGCTCATTGATTATCAACATTTTAGTATATGGTAATTCGGATATATATATTCTATTCGTTAATTTCTATAAATGGTTATACAAGTGTCCCCACTTGGATAATCATTGTATTTAATCACATGTTGATATACCTTTGTCAGTTACCCATATACAAATATGTTGAATTATAGAATATTGTTGAACAAGATAAAACCTTTGATTTGGAACCCAGACAAGTATGAACATCCCTACACGGGAAAACTTTTATGCGCCCAAGGCGGACAGAGTGAACGATACCCTCGTTCTTGAATGTAGTATTGATCAATGCAAAGCATAACGGGCTGATCACCCCCCGTGCCCGTAAGTTATGACGATTTGCAAATGAAGTTCTGTTTAAACCTATTCGAAAATTGAAAACAATGTTCATCGCATGTCACCTAAACCCTAGTTATAGTCAATACGTAGTTTCAAAAATTTGACAGAGGGTTGTTAGGTTATTATTATTGGTTCAGATTACTTCACAACTATTGACTTGTTATAGAAGGATAGTACAAAGAAAATATTTAAATTCTTTCAAATTATATATATATAATTGCAATTACTTGTTGGGCACTCAAATGCTCATCCTTGCTTAATTTAAATGTTTTCAGCTAAGGGTGAACAACTAGAGAGCTCTGCTAAGAATAAGGGAAAGGGAAAGGTGGCTGAATGAACGAAAGGCTATGTTATGTAATAGTTAACTTTATTAAGACAAATATGATATATATTATCTATCATGGGTTGTAATGAATGTTTAATGGTTACGTACTTGGGATTCAGACTCTGATGAATATGTAAATTAAGTTGATCTTTGTATTATTGTTATTATTATTAGTATTATTTCGCTTATAGAAATGGTATCGTGAAGCACCGAGTTCGGGTTTCAAGTACCTGGATTTGGGGGGCTCTACAGGTTGGTATAAGAGCTTAGGGTTAAAAACCTTAGGTGGGCTAGACCTTAGGCTATAACCTTAGAACAGATGGAAACGTTGGAAATATAAATAACTCATATAGAGTTTAAAAGAAGATGAATAAATAAGTTCATCGTCAAACAAAATAAAAGATAACTCATATAAAACTCTTAATTGTTGTGTGTATATATTATATGCTAATTAGGATAAATTATATGTGTAGATGTCTGGTGGAAAAGGCTTGTTATATGCTTATAGCATGAAGAAGGGTCCAACCCATACACCCGAACTGATATCGAAGCCAATAGCTGAAATGGAGGCTCACAATGAAAACAACTCAGATGATGTGGTTATTGTAGAAAACGTAATACCAGATCCGGAGATGGTGGAGCTGACAGATAGTGATTCGGACACTAAAGTTAAAGCTGATCAAGCATCAACGGAGGTGCAGGATCGAGGAACAAGGTTTCTTCTCTGGAAAGGCATGGGAGATAGAAAAGGCATTAAATAGTCAATTCATCGAGGCGTTAATAGAAACAATGGAAGAACAAGATAAGCTTAAAATCCAAATTGATCGGGATGGGAGCAACAAGCAACACATCGTAATGCGACTCCGAGCAAGAAAGGAAAAGAAAGATAGAAGACCATGACTTAGGAAAATTCGATGAAGAAAGGAAAAGAATATGTTATCTATGCGATTATGAAGGACTTACTACTCTGTATTGTCCTGACTACAAACCAGGAGCATGTTTTATCTGTGGGATAGAAGGTCATCAGGCAAAAAGTTATCCAAGGAAGAGGTGTAATAAATAGGTAGTATAGGTTCTGTTGTGTAGGTGTGTTTAATGTAATATATAGGATAAGTATGTCTGTTTAATGTAATGTTCTCAACTTTTGTAAAGATCAAGTTTGTAAATCCTGAATTTTGTAGTCACCAAGGGATATCTGATGTTTAAAGCATTATGTGCTATGTTATGTAAAATATTCGTTAAATGAATATGAATCAATGTTTGAGTAATGAAACAAGTTTAATATATTAAACTTATGCGATAAGGTTTAGAATGTAAGTTAAATTTATGTTTATTTAATCAGATAATGCCGCCAAGACGTCGAACTCGAAACCAAAGGGCAGAAGAATCTGTCAACAACATTGAGGAACAACTACAAGCAGACCCGATGCAACACTTTGCAAACATGGTAGCACAAGCTATGCAGCAAGAGATACCAGTCGTTGGGAATCAGTCGGATAATCGCTTAGCAAACTTCAAAGACTTTAAGGCTGTTGGACCTCCGGAATTCAAAGGTACAACTGACCTTGTTGAAGTTCAAACTTAGGTTAAAGAGATTGAAAAGGCGTTTATGGTAGCTAGGGTAGATGAAGGGCAGAAGACTATTTTTGCCACTTACATGATGAAGGGTGAGGCAAAATTTTGGTGGGAAGCAAACCAGGCGAGGGCAGGAGAAGGTATAGTTACTTGGGATAGGTTTAAAACTTTGTTTTTCAAAAATTATTTTTCACCTAGTGTGCATCCTAGGATGGAGGTGAAATTTTTAGAGTTGAAGCAGGAAAACATGACGGTGTCAGAATACGCCACGAAATTTAATGAGTTAGCTAGGTTTGTCCCGCATCAAGTTGATACGGAGGCTAGGAAAGCGTGAAGGTTTGAGCTGGGATTAAAACCCTGGCTCTACAACAAGGTGGCAGTGTTGCAGATCCCTGCATTTACAGCACTCATGGAGAAGGCGATTATTGCTGAGGAGGGGAGTGAGGCTTTGAGCCTCTACAATAAGGAGAGGAAGAATAAGGGTAAGACCGAAGGAGCTGGGAAGGTAGGAATTAATAGTGGGAGCAGGAGTGTAGATGGCAAGAGGAAGGGGAACTACGTTGGGAATGTCCAGGTGAAACAAGAAGGTGTTAAGAAGCCAGCGGTACAGTGCAAGACTTGTGGAAAGAACCACTTTGGGGAATGTCTGAAGGGAAAATTTGTTTGCTATAAGTGCGGGCAGGAGGGCCATATCTCTCCCAACTGCCCTAATCCTAGGATGAATAGTGGGTGTTTTCTGTGCGGATCTGTGACAACCCGGAAATCCGGATTGTCCAGAAATTAAAATTTAAAGAATTAGTTATTAATAAAATGAATTTTTATTAATACTATTCTGTGCTATGTGTTTATTAATCGTTCTATAACCTAGAATGATTATTAATCGAGAGGACTCTGGCTACGAGCTAGATTGAACGAGCAAGAATTTTCAAGACAAAAATAAAATTTTTCCGGGAACCAAATATTTCTGGGAAAAAAGACGAAATAGACATTATTCACCCGGCGAAACCTAAGGGTTAGGGTTTGAATAACCTAAGCCTTTTCGAGAGTTCGGTATGTCAAAATGACATTTCATCGAAAGATTTGACAATAATATATCGTGAAAAGTTAAGTAAGCCGATAAAAGTTTTTCATGAAAAACGTGCAGAAATCAGACGAAATAAAAATAACGAAAAGTACTGCTGTGTATTTTTCACTCGTTTAGCTACGTTAGGGGAAAACGTGAAGGAAAACGCTTAACGTGGAAAAGTGTTTTTCAATTTTTCAGAGATTCGAAGATTACGTAAAAGTTAATCGGTAAAGAAATGACGAAATGTCCAAAAATATTTGGATTCCGAGAATCTCAGTTTTTTAACTGTCGGACGAATTCCGAATTACGGAAGCACGAAGCTTCCAAGGGAAGCTGGGTAAAGGAGGTGGGGCGGCCACTTGACCACCAAGTAAACTTGGTGGGTAAGTTATGAATAGTAAGGAGGTTAGGAGGGGAAATGACTAAAATGCCTCTAACCTTGGTTTTCTATAAATAGAAAGCTTAAGTTCATTATTTTGAGCTATTGAAAATCCTACTCTTTGAGAAAGAAAGAGAGAGGGTTTAGATGGAAGAAGAGAAGGAGAAGAATGAGGAAAATCTAGCCCGAGTGCATGCTTTGTCCGACGGAAGGAGATTAAAGAAGAACGGTAATCCGAACACTAGTTTCTTCTAAATTTTCTTTAAGTTTTTATGTTCAAAAACATAACTTAATGAGGATAAGAAGTAGATTAAGTTATAAAAGATTTCATATGGTTGAAATCGTAAAGAAATGAAGAAATAAGAATAAGAAATTTAGTTTATAAATTTCTTAAGGAAGTATAAGATTCGTAAGAATTTTGAGCTATCCGAATGAATCCTATGAATGAGTAGGTCAAATAAGTAAGGAATGGTGTTCTGTAACATCAAATTCCAAGAAAAAGTGAAATTGTAATCCAAATTATCGATTTAAATGAAGAACGAACGAAGAACGCGAAGAACACGAAGAATGTTGTTGATAGACAAATTTAAAACCATCGTAGTATAAATGTTGTTGATGGACAAGTTTAAAACCATCGCGTATAAGTTAGATGCTTATTGCTTGGTTAGGAACGTTAGAAACGTTCATGAAGAACAGATTAAACTGAGCTATAATGAAGTTATGGCGAAGATTTTGTAAAAGAAGAATGTAAATTTAAAAGTTAGTAAATGAACCTGAATGTGTAGGGTTTCATAAGAATATAAAAGAACATATCAAACGTGAGTCGTAGACTCAAGAACGAATGAATTCCGAGTTTGGATGACCGAATTACGGACGAACGAACGAAGAACGTTAAAAATGTTAAAATGAATGAAGAGCGAAAGATTAAGCCAATTGAATGGCATGTTAACGGATTCAGAACAAATTTCTGTCCATGCATTATCAAAGTACGTAAGATAAATAAGAAAATGGCTTTGGAACAACCTCGTTCCGAGTTATAACGAAGAAGTTATGAGATCGGAAAGTAAAAGCGTCTCAAAATGAAGTTAACACTTAGAAAATTTTTTGGGAAGAAGGGCTTTGCGCTTGGTATTTCATTTATACTAGTAAGGTGGTGGCTGCAGATTGCTGGACCGGAGAGCCCGGTACTACAAGCGTGCGCTATGGCACGAGAGATAGAAGGGTGAGTGGCACCGCAGCGCCAGTGAAGGGAAAAAGTCAAAGAAGAGCTTTTAACTGCTCAGCTCTTAGGGGAAGTTTAAGGAAAGATAAAGAACATAATGTTCAACTAATGTAACACTTAATCAAGTGTTTTAAACCTTTAATGAAGGTTGAACGGAAAGATTAAACGAGACTAAAAGAATACAAATACGGGTTACGGAATCGATATCCGGGGACCGTAGTCACGATGAACGAACGTGAGGGATTACTATGATTGTGATTCCTTAGACGTTGAGTGATGAAGGTAACAAGTAACATTTCGATGTTATGTTGTGATAATGAGAAATAAGTGTAAAGCATATAGACGCTGTGAACGCAAAGTTGTTGCGATGAACGATCGGTCTTAGCATATAACGAACGGTATGGCTTCGACATTAAGAATGAATAATGAACATGGGGTTCATGGGATGGATAACGATGAAAGTAATTGAAACCTTGAGTAAAGGTTAAGTGGGAAATTAAGAGACGAGCAACGTGAACGTCGAATACGTAAACGATCCTCGTGAATCATATTCACGTCGAACGAACATTCTAAGTATACCCTGGTTGTATGACATAGACGTTCACGAAGGTAGAATGTAAAATATGAATTGTTGAGAAAGCCGTAATGAACGGTAATAAGATTAATGAAAGCCGAATGTGATTCGGATAAGAAGGAGTCCTGAGGTATGGCAATTGCTTGCCAGAAAGCCATAAGGAATAAGAAATTAACTTAACGAACAATATAATTTAATAGTTCGTATAAGTTAAGAGAAAGTTAGGTGGTGGTACAATCATAACCTTTGATGGTTGACATATGGGAGATGGGCTAAACAATTCCTTCAGAGAGCGAAGGTATATATGAAACTGGCAACTGATCTAACTCATTGTGTGGGCAGTGTAGATGAGACGGGAACTTGTTTGTTGGTTGTTTGTGGGAAACCACTCAGAGTACCATATGGACTACTAGCATAGAAGCGATGTGTGCTGAGTCCTAGAGAAGTATAAGAAGAAGATAAGAATGTAAATCATCAAAGATGATGAACGTTTTGAGTAATACATCTCTGTATGTCATGAAACCGTAAACCGGTAATGAAAGTTAGTCGCGTAAAATTATATTGCAAGAACGCCAACCTTAAGAAGTAAAGTTAAGTAAACCAATGCATAAGTCAAATATATATATATATATGACTAATTGGTGTATGTGTTATTTTTCTTATGTGCTACATAGGAATGGGAATGAAAGCGATTCGGCGTAATGGTATGAAAGCATCGCGTCAAAGAAAGTTTCTAACTTCATTCATATTCTAAATGAATGCTAGTTTCTTAAACTTCTCGGATGTTGAACTTGAGAAGTTTTGTACATGTGCAAAAATGTGCGATATTTGTGCGAGGTGGTAGAAACGTATGAGGCCTTGTGCCATAATATGAACACTTGATTGTTTTTATGATATGAACTATTCTATGATTGGGCATTCAATAAAAGAATGTTATGTTTATACATGAACCATTATTGTTAAGTCTTTGATATTGATTCTTGCCAGACAGGATGTGTATGAAAGAGAATAGAGAATGAAATTATTTCAAAGTGAATGTGACTAATGTTTTAAAATGATAGGAATCGAGATTATTCCTATTGTTCAAGCTGCTTCATAACCTTTGCTCGGATATCTAAGTTTCAAAGGAGTATTAAACTCTTGAAGTTGTATGTTCAACTGTTATGACTTGCTGGGCAATTGAATGCTCACACTTGCTTTAAATGAAAAACATTTTCAAATTGAGCGATGTTAGAAGAACTTAAGGATCCGTATAGATCAAGTCGTGATATTAGATGAAGTGCCATTCAGAATGTGAATGAGCGAGAAGATCAAGTGAAGACTTATAATGTAGAAAGATGAAAATTAAACTATAGACTAATTTAATGAACTGTGATGTATCCTTGGTGGCGGATAAAAGTCACTCTTGTAAGATGAAAGGAATAATGTAATTATCATTATTTGTAATGAGAAAGGTTATAAGGTTTTAGAACCTGGGAATTTAGAATGTATATTATTATATTTCAGTATATAATGATGTATGTTTGGATGAATGATGTACTCGTGACGTACAGAATCCGGGTGTGAAGAAAGACCGAATTTCGAGGTGTTACAGGATCAACTGATCACAAGGTGAAGGATTGTCCAAAGAGGAGGGTGGAGGCAAGTAGTGTGAACACGGGTACTGGCGGTGGAACTTTAGCAATCACGAGACCTACGTCACCGAGCAAGCCAACAAAATCTACTGCAAGGGTCTACAACATGACAGTCCAGGATACGGCAGCAGCTGGCAATGGAACTCCAGGTATTATTCATACAACTTTTATTTTATTATACATGATTTTCCTATCTATAGTAAATTATTTTATAAAGAAATTTTGGGGAAGTAATTTGAGTTTTTTTAGAAATTAAATTTTCGTTTAATCAGAAAGACAAGCTTTATGTGAATAGTTAAAGATCAGTTTGATCAAATTATGATCGAGATCTACTTGCAATAGTTGTGTATGCTATGTACCATTGTATGTATAGGTTTTTAAAACGGTGATTCCGGGGACAGAATATTTATAAGGGAGGGTGAATATAACAACCTGATATTTTCTATGTAAATAAATAAGAAATTTTGTGTATAATTTTTTTTTATTTTTAATTTTAAGGATGAGGATTTGTACAAGATAATGTGTATATGTATTTATGTGGTAAATAAAAATTTATTTATTACATAAATGATTACAAATAATTTTTTTTTTAGGGTTAATGATTATTATAAAGTATTGTCGACGTCGGGATTTTTGGATGTCCCTTTCCGTTATATCATTATATCACTTGAACGCCTTGCTTCGTATATATACATAAACGATATTGTAAGGCGCATGGTATGCCTGGGTATCCATAGTTTACGATCGAGACCCAAGATTCACTTCACGATTTTGGGTTAGTTTGCAAAAAAGCTATGGGCACAGACTTACGATTTAGCTCGACATATCATCCTCGACGAGACGGACGATCGGAGAGGACTATTCAAACTCTTGAAGATCTATTAAGACTCTGTGTCCTTGATTTCAAGGGAGTTGGTACAAGTTCTTACCATTGGTGGAGTTTTCCTACAACAACAGGTTATCAAGCAAGTATTGGCATGGCTCCATTGAGGCGTTGTATGGAAGAAAGTGTCATTCTCCGATTATCTTTGGGATGAGGTGGGTGAAGCAACGTTGTTGGGACCAGAGTTGATACGTATGACTACGGAAAAGATTCAAACGATCCAAACAACGTATAAAAACCTCACAAAATCGACAAAAGAGTTATCTTGATCTTCATCAAGAAGGACGATATAGGAGATCGTGTGTTGTTAAGAGTTGCTCCATGGAAAGGAGTTACAAGATTTGGAAAGAGAAAACTTAACCCTCGATTCATCGGTCCATTTTAATCCTTGATCGAGTAGGAACTGTGGCCTATAGACTCGCTTTTCGCCAAATATGTCTCGTGTTCATAACGTTTTTCACATATCTATGTTACGTAAATATGTGAAAGACCGAACCATATTATTGAGTTAGAGCTGAGGACGAAATAGCGGAAGATTTGGCGTATGAAGAGGTTCTGTTCAAATTTTGGATAAGAAGGAACATATTCTACGCTTCCAAGGTTATACCTCAAGTCAAAGTTTTGTGGAGGAACCACGATGTTGAGGAAATGACTTGGGAGTTAGAATGCGAAATGAAATCAAGGTATCCTTACCTCTTCACATACCAGTCACGTACCCTAATTTTTGAGGCGAAATTTCATAAGAAAGGGAGGTTGTAAGACCCGACTTTTATAAATAAAGATGAATTTTTCTATAAATATTATTTTTCAATATTATGGAATAAATTTGATATAATGTTATAGTTGTGGGTAATATTTATAAATTTTGCAAAGTATGCAAGTTGTTATAAAATATTCGTTTGGTGGGGAATATTCTTTTTGTTAGGGAATATTAAATACAATGGCTCAATCATTGGTGGACCCCTAGCGTAATTATTGTCGGATTGAGAAAAGCGACAAAAATATTTTATAAAAATAACGGCGAAAGGTGTTACCGTTAAAGCTGTTGAACTACGGTGGTAAAAATACGATGTCTGGCGTAGTTGCATAGTAACACTACGGTATTGATTATTGATGCTTACGTGAGAAGTCACTTTCAGTTATGCTCAATTATTGCTCTGATAATTCTTTGCATCATATCTCTTATATTATTGATTCAATTATTGTCGCGATTATCATCATATAATATGTTATAGTATTAAATCAATAATTGAGGCGACAAGTTATAAATGATTAATAATTGTTGAAAGATTAAATATGTGTTGATGAAAAAAAAATGATTTGTGGTAAGTTTGATTATTTTATGGGGGCTCATATGTCATCATCTAAGAGTCTCTTCGTCGATAGTAATTACCTTCGTCGATAGTAATTACCCTTGTGAATAGTATTTACCTTCGTCGATAGTAATTACCTTCGTCGATAGTAATTACCCCTTGTGAATAGTATTTACCTTCGTCAATAGTATTTACCTTCGTTAATAGTAATTACCTTTACCAGACGTCGAACCACTTGTCGTTTCACATTACAAAGCGTCGAACCACTTGTCGTTTCACATTACTAAAGCGTCGAACCGTCGTCATCCAACCACTTGCCTTTTCACACGGCGGTGCTAAGCTAGAAATCTTCTATAAATAGAGGCGTAGGGCTTCATTATTTTTCACGAATTCATTCAAGCTATAGAGAGAGAAAGTATAGAGAATAAAGAGAAAGAAGAAGAGTATTTTGTTACTACACTCTTACTGCGAGTATTCAATCTCTACCAAATGTAAAGGGTGTTATTCTTTCTTATTCATGAAGAAGAGCATTGTTATTCCATTGCTTATTATTACATTGGAATAACTTTTATATCGTGGTTTACCCTATACTTGGTGGCATGCTTCTATTATTACATTAGAACATCACATGCGTGTGTTTTACAGGACTGGTTAAAATCTTTATTATTACATTGGAACATCATGCATGTGTTTTACAGGACTGGTTCATCTTTATTATTACTGTTGGAACATCCTATCGTGTGTTTTACAGGACCTAGTTAAAATCTTTATTATTACATTGGAATATCTATCGTGTGTTTTACAGGATGCAGTTCCATCTTTATTATTACATTGGAACATCACTGTGGTGTGAATTTCACGACACAGTTCCGTTATTTATTATTACATTGGAATAACTTTCGTATGCATGCGGTCTATCGCATGCATGGTGATTTCTTTTGTTATTCCATTCTTTATTATACTCGGTTGGTTAAAACTTTGACTTCTATACTCCATGAAATTAGTGGAATATCCTTGATATTTGCATTTCATCGATATCTTTTCATGAAATTATTCTTACGATCATTCTTGAATTTTACTCTACAAAAGCGATATCGTGTTGATAATTTGGGCGTTAATAATTCTGGATAAAATAATTCTTGAACTTGTTTTATTGAATTCTTATATCATTGTCATCATCCTCATGTTTATATTTTTTAAAGTCATACATGGCATGTAGTGCATAGATGGACTTGGTATGATTATGACCGAGAGACTATTCGGTGTAATCATGGTAGTAATGTTACAAATGATGTGGTAAAAATCCTCGATTGGTAGTAGTGCATTGATGGGCGATTGTTGGCATGATCATGACCATTAATGAATACACAAATATTCTTGGCGTAGTGCATGAATAATTGTGGTGGTGATCTTAAAAATATCCTTGTCCCGTAGTGCGGGGTGATTCGATGATGTGGAATATTTATTAAAAGTGAGTCTCGGCTATAACGATGATGAAAAACCTTTTAAAACCTAAAAGATAGTAGACTTTATTTTCTACTTGACTCTTTTAATGGATTGCATATTCATTGCAGATTAAAGCTGGTTGTCTATTGTATTTTATCGGTTTAACATTGTTGAAGACTATTGATAATTTATTACGCATTATCTTAGTCGTAATATTTCTTCTTGGGCTAGTTGAGCTCACCCTTTCTTTCCTTTGTTCTCTTGAAATGAGAATATATTTGGGGACGAGTCGGGGAAGCAGTGATGGTCTGAAGATAGCATTAGTAGTCCTCATTTATTACGTAAAATAGTGTGATAATAATTATAATGAGGACTCCTTTTGAGTTTGTATAATATCTAGTGAAGCGATATTTGTATTTAAACTCACGATTTATGTTAAGTATTATACCATGACAGTTATGTTAGTAAGTTGTATTTAAATTACATGCCATGTAAGTGGCGACCCAAGATGGGTGATGTATACCTAATTTTGAGGCGTCACACACACACACACACACACACACACACATATATATATATATATATATATATATATATATATATATATATATATATATATAAGCGAATAAGCATTCTGGGATATAAAATCAGGCTCATCAGAGCAGTCAGAGCAAAAGTTCATATATATAAATGGTACAAAATGTGACAACCCCAAAATTAGGTATACATCACCCATCTTGGGTAAATCGGATATATGGTACAAAATTCAAATATAACTTACTAATACAGTATGCGTGTATGACAATAAGACAAAACATAATTGTGAGTTTGAATACAATTCTTGTGTCTACTTAGAGATTATCTGAACAAACTCAAAAGAAAGTCCACATTACAATTATTAACACTATTTCACCGAATAGTGAGGACTACTAATCTATCTCACGGACCGTCACTCCGTTCCCGTTACTAGTCCTCGCTATGTTCTCATTTCTGAATAAAAATGAAAGAAAGGGTGAACTCGACAACTAGCCCAAAGAAGAAAATATAGACTAAGATAATGCAAAATAAAATATCGTTAGCCTCTCAGCGTTGTGTTAAGCGATAAAATATAACAACATCAAGTTTAATTAGCAGCTTGAAGCAAGCAATCCATTAAAAAATCAGAGAATAAAATCTACTATCTTTTATGATTTAAAGGTTTTCATCATCACTATCAATTATCTTTTTCGTTAATAAATAATCCATCCATCACCTAATCACCCACCGCACCATACTGAGGATATTCTTTAGTATTACGACCACAATTATCCATGCACTCTGAAATATTTGTGTATTCATTAATAAGACCCCAACTTATTATTAATGAAATTTAATTTTCTCTATTTATTATTTTGAAATAGTAAGGGTTGATTTGATTAATGTGGATAGTTAGGGGTAAAATATGCAAATATTTCAAAATAAGCAAGTGGTTATAAAATATTCATTGTTGTCGAGAATATTAGTTTGGTCGTGGAATATTAAATACCTTCGGGGGAATATTAAATGCATGACAGTAGCGACCGTGTATGGGCCCACATGTGCGATTGGATGAAGAAAGCGACAAATATAAGTTGTTTAAAAATAATGGCGTAGTTATTCACAGATTATCTTGTTAAAATACTAAATTGGTTAAAACACGATAGCACTGCGGTATTGCACCGATTATTGATTCTTACGTGAAGGCACTATTCGATAATGGTTACGATAATTCTTTATTCGGTATTTTATTTTATTGATTTAATAATTCTTTGCGTTGATATTTTATATTCTTTGTTGTTTTAATAATTGTCATTCTACGGTATTTTTCATTATCGAAGCAATAATTCATATTATCTGAATAATATTATTAGATAACATTATTGGCGATGTCTAGAAAGTTACATACAGGAGAGGTTTGGTCACCTAATTGCGCGCTTGATAAGGAGAAATTCTTATTGGAAGCCCCCTCTTTCACAGGAGGCTACTGCACGGTTGTCGATATTGTGATTACATAATATTATTTGTGAATAATTAATTATTGATTCATATGATGAGGAAAATATTGATTTTATGTGGTTATAGATGGAGAAAATTTTTAATGTGACAATTGTTGAAAATTGAAATTTTATCTTTTTACGATAAAATAATTCATTTAAATATATTATTATATTTTAATAATATAATAATGGTGATATTTTTATAACAAATATGGGATATATGAGTATCTGAGGAGGAAGAGTATTTTTGTTGCAATAAATGTTTAAAACATATTAAACATGTCGGTGGACCCCATTTATTGAATTTGAAATTTGATTATAGCTTGTAAAATCGCTTGGTTTGTGGATTTGGTCAATTTACATTTGGAATTTGGAAAAACTTTCTTCTATAAAGTTGTAGAAAATTGAATTTCCTATAAAAAGCTGCGAGATTCAAATTTTAGGATAAAAAAGGGCTATTTATTGTGAATTATTGAAGTTAGAAACTCAAAATAATTGATTTTGGAAGTTTTAATTATTTAAATTAAGAAAAACGTTTTTTAATGTTTTTTCACATGGTGTGGTGATGTATTGGACCAAATTAGTCAAAAGGGCGTAGGAAATTTGAAAAATAATATTATTAATTTATTAAATTTTACGCTTTGGTGTTCTAAGCATTTTTCTATAAATAGGGTGCTTAGGTTAGAATTGAAAATCACACGAAGCTGAAGTTTTCTCTCTATATTATCGGCGTATTCTTGTGAGTATTTTGAGTATACTTTGAGTATTGCTATCTGGTGCTTGAGTTCAAGTCATGCTTTATATCAGGTGTTTTGACTAGAATCTTGTCTTTGTGAGGTAAGGGATATTATTTTTTTCGTAATGATATTATTTCTTGATATCATTATCTTTGAAATATTGATCTAAAGTTTTTATCAAATTTGGAACTTTTGGTGTCGAGATTACTATTCACATATCTGGCCTTTATTCATGATATCGATCTTATTCACGAATACGGCTTTATTCATCGAAAAATGAAAAAATTTTCTTTTTCGTCCAAAATATCTATTACGGATACTAGCTTTGATTGTATCCATGTTTTGATCATTCTTGAATTTTACACCACTATAATTATTTTTGAGGTATTTTTGGACATGGATAAAACAAATTACGAATCCTTAATCTTAATCCTTAATCCTTGTCATTTTGTTTCTTTGGATTCGTTTCTTTAAAAATTTTTCATCATCTTCGGTCTTAAATGATGATATTATGGAATATCTTTGGCTTTTGTAGTGCAAAGATGAATGATTTCTGAAGAATATCTTTGGCACGTAGTGCTGAAGATGAGCAGTGTTTAGATGAACATGACCCAGTGATGAATATCTTTGGCTTGTAGTGCAAAGATGAATATTTGATTCGGATGTATATTGATTGATGTTATAGGGATAAAAGATAGGCGATGAACTTTTAAATTCATACATAGAAGATAGTAGTTTGCATTCTCTACTTAACTCTTCTAATGAATTATTATTTCAGCTGCGAATATTGATTTAAAATTTGTTGTCTATTGTATTCTATTAGATTTTTCCTGTTGAAGACTAACGGTAATTTGTTGTATATTATCTTAGTCATAATATTCTTTCTTTGGGCTAGTTGAGCTCACCCTTTTCTTTTTGTTCCATTTTTTTCTTCTCGGGAGGCGAGAATATAGCGAGTGCAGTGGGGTATGGAATGAAGGTTTAGAGAGAGTTGTTTAGTAGTCCTCACCATTTTTGTAAAATAATGTATCAATAAATGTGATGAGGATTTATTTGAGTATAGATATTATCTAGAAGATAATATTTGTATTCAAACTCACGATTTCTTGTTGTAATAATAAAGTTGTAGTTGTTTACGTACCATGTATTGACAACTTTCGAGAATGGGTGATGTATACCTATTTGGGGGCGTCACGGTTGGTATCGAGCTTAGGGATATGATCTCTGGCGGAGATGGGGAATAGAACTAGGAGGGAGGCGAGTAAATCCTTTGCTAGTGTGTCCTACTAAGCTTATTTGTTAGTTGAGTCGGTATATAGGGATATTATGTGATATATTGATTTCCTTAATTAACCCTTGTTTTATGGCGGTATTTGAGAATGTCGTGAGAATATTAACAATGGAAATGAGGCCAGTGGAGAGCCTTTGTACTCACCAGCGAGGAGAGAGCGTACAGCGGTGGTTATGTTCCTCCTGTGAACAACACCATTGGCGAGATGATGAGCGAGGGGATGTTTAGAAGCTTTTTGCGAGTTCATGCAAAATCGGATGAGGAGACTCGTGTTCAAAATATGAGGAGGAAATGATAGCAATTCACGGGTTTATGACCAATGACGATTCGAAAAGTTGGGACCACGAATTTAAGGAAAGCCGGATCCGATCATGGCGGAAACATGGGTCAAGCAAATTACCAAGATATTCGATGTCTTGGGATGCGGAGAAGCAGAAGGTTCCATTTCGCCACCTTATGTTAAAGTGGCGGACTCTTTGGTGAGATGTCTGAAGCGTACCCATCGGTACTTTTCGGCATGTCTTGGGAGGCATTTGAAACTATTTAATGACAAATACTTTCACGAAAGTGTTACGTCATATGAAGGAAGTGGAGTTCATCAGATTAGAACAAAACAATATGGCGGTGTCTCGATGCGAGGCAAAAGTTTGCGAAATTATCGAGTTTGCACCTCATTTGGTGGAGAATGAGGAGCGTATATGCGGATGTTTACGAGAGGTTTGAAACCCGGCGTCGACGATATCTCATTTCTCATAAATTTTCTCTCTATTAGGATGTTATTAACGAGGGGCTCAATTGTTAGGCGAGATACTTGAGTATATTCAATGAGGGACCATAACGAGGATCGTGCGGAGATAGCGATCAGCGAATAATGATAACTAGCGGAGAAAAGCAGATGGACAAAAATGGTAACCACTCTGGTGGTAATCATAGTCGTGAAAATAAAAGAAGCGAGTCGGGAGGAGATTTTAAAAAGAGGAGATTTAACAACGACCATGTGAAGGCGATAGTCTTGCGTGACAAGCTGGTTCTAAGGGAGGAGAAGCGACCACCGGTCATATGCTCTTATAAATGGGAAAAGAGGGACATATCAGTCAAAGCGCCTGTGATTCAAGGTATGCTATAATTATGGAAAGGAAGGACATATCGCTTCGAGATTATGCGGTAGCGAAACCTAGTTAATGAGGGACGGTGACTCAAAAATTATCCCCGAAAAGTCAAAGTCAGCGATTAAGGAAGAGCGTTTGTTGTGACTTGTCAAAATCGTGGAACAAGCGAGGTGATCACGGGTAAGCTATTTATAAATTCTTGCGAAGTTTATACCTTACTTGATCTGCGGTGCTACCCATTCATTTATCTCTCACGCATGTGCTCAGCGTTTAAACTTGACTCAGGAGAAATTAGACTTTGACCTATTTGTGGAAACTCAGTTAGGAGAAACTTTCATCACATCCTTTGTTTATAAATCTTGTTTGATTCAAGTTGGCACCATCACCTTACATTGACCTTATCTCTTTAAAGATACTTGCTTTTGATGTGATTTTAGGGATTGATTGGTTAACTACTCATAATGCCAAAATTGATTGTTTTTTCGTAAGGTTGTTAGTTTTCATATTCTAACTTGACTGTTATGCAATTCAAGCAACTAAACCATTAAAATCAATCAACATCATATCTAATCATAAAGCTATTCGTTTATTGAAAAGCGGATGTCAAGCTTTCTTAGCCCATGTTATGGATTTGAATAAAGACACGTCAAATTTGAATAATATTCTGTTGTTATTGACTTTTCTAGCGTATTTCTCGAAGAACTTCCGGTCTACCCCGAGCGTGAAGTTGAATTCTTTATTGATCTTGAACTGGTACAAAGCCCATTTCTAAAACCCCATATCGAATGGCTCTATTGAACTTGAGGAGTTAAAGGTCCAACTACGAGAATTGTTGGACATCGATTTCATTGTCTAGTACATCTCCTTGGGGTGCTCTGTTTTATTCGTAAAGAAGAAAGGCGGGGAGTATGCGACTTTGTATTGACTATAGGGAATTGAACCATGTCACCATCGAGAATAGGTATCCTCTACCTCGTATTGATGACTTGTTTGACCCGATTACAAAGGGGCACAATTCTTTTCAAAAATTGATCTTCGATTTGGATATCATCAATTTGAAGATTAGGCGAGGATATTCAAAGCGCCTTGAGAACTCGATATGGGCATTATGAATTCTTAGTCGTGTCTTTCGGACTAACTAATGCTCCTGCGACTTTCATGGATATGATGAGCAAGTATTGAGGAATATTTGGATCGGTTTGTTGTTGTCTTTATTGATGACATCCTCATATATTCAAAAGTCGTGAAGATCATGAGCACCATTTGGAAATTTGGTACTCGAAGGCTTCGTGAAAACAAACTATATGCCAAATTGAAGAAATCACGAGTTCTAGCTTGAGGAAGTAGCATTTCTTGGG
Organism: Panax quinquefolius; assembly: GCA_020205615.1. Lineage (NCBI taxonomy): Eukaryota > Viridiplantae > Streptophyta > Magnoliopsida > Apiales > Araliaceae > Panax > Panax quinquefolius. The sequence continues at coordinate 75,384,111 of CM035172.1, forward strand.
CGCGTCAGTGTCAAAACATGGAGTATCTGTTGATCGTGAAGATTGAAGCAATCTGAAAGTTAGGAAGCAGCAAAAGTCGGTGGTAATGAAGTACGTAAGCTTTTACGGGTACATTTGGTTATTATCGGAGATTCGTGGAAGGGTTTTCTCGAATCGCTACTCCATTAACTTCGGCTAACTTTCGGAAGGATATAAAATTCGTTTGAGGCGAAGAATCGAGAAGAGTTTCCAAGAGCTTAAGAGGAGACTTATTTGGCTTTTGTTCTAACAATACCATCTGGTTGGATGGATTTGTTATCTCTGATGATGCTTTGAGGCAAAGGGTTAGGATGTGTTCTCATGCAGCGTGGGAAAGTCATAGCCTATGCCTCGCGATAACAAAAGTATGAGAGGAATTATCCTACTCGTGATCTAGAGTTAGCGGTGATCGTTTTCGTATTAAAGATATGGAGGCACTATCTATATGGGGAGAAAGTGGAGATATATTAGGACCATAAAAAGCCTTAAATATTTCTTCTTCACTCAAAAAGAACTCAACATCGTGGTGACGTTGGCTCGAACTATTGAAGACTACGACCACACTATATTGATACCATCCTGGTAAAAGCGAGCGTGGTGGTGGCGCGTTGAGTAGAAGAAGGTATATGAGGAACGAGTGCGATGATGTCAAGTATCGCATAGAGACGACTTTAATAGAAAAGTTAAGGTTGCTCGAGCCACCAGGCACGGAGTCGTCGTATGAAGAAGAAAGAAAACAAGAAGGAGCTATTAGGAAGCGAGAATTGATGAAGAAGGAATACTTGAGTCCACTCTGAGACTTTGTGTTCCTATGACTCGATTTGAAGTACAAGATTATGATGGAGGCACACAATACACCATTTGCAAATCCATCTTGGAAGTACTAAAATGTATCGTGATCTTGACATATATTTTGGTGGAACAAATAAGAGAGAGATTGCAAAGTTTATCTCGATGTGTTTAACTTGCCAGCGTGTAAAGGCGGAGCATCTAGTACCTAAGGGTCCGTTGCAACCACTTGAGATTCGAAATGGAAGTGGGAACACATTACCATGGATTTAAATTACGGGTCTTCCTACGGTTTCTCGAGGCATCAATGCTATTTGGGTTATTGTTGATAGATTAACCAAGTCTGCTCATTTCTTGCCGTCTGGAGACTTATTCCTTGAGCGTCTTGCTAGTATATGCGTGAATGAGATTGTGAGGTTGCATGGCATGTACTGTATCCATAGTTTTGGATCGTGACCCGAAGATTCACTTCAAGATTTTGGGTTAGCCTACAAAAAGCTATGAGCGCGGAGTTCTTATTGATTCGACATACCATCCTCAAGCGGACGGACAATCGAAAGGACTATTCAAACTCTTGAAGATTTATTAAGACTACTGTGTCCTAGACTTGAGGCGGTTGGGATAAGTATTTACCATTGGTGGAATTCTCCTACTGACACAGCAGATTATCGAGGCAAGTATAGGTGTGGCTCCATTTGAAGCATTATATGGGCCGAAAGTGTTGCTCTCGATATGTTGGGATGAGGTGGGTGAAGCAACATTGTTGGGACGAGTTAATGCGATATGACTCTGAGAAAAGATCCAAATGATTGACAGCGTATACAAAGCGGCACAAGATTGACAAAAGAGTTATGCGGATCTTCATGAAAGGGCGTGGAATTTAGTGTAGGGGATCATGTATTATTGCGAGTTGCTCCATGGAAGGGAGTTACAAGATTTGGGAAGAGAGGAAAGCTCGATCCACGATTTATTGGTCCATTTCAAATTCTTGACCGGAGTAGGAAATGTAGCCTATAGACTCGCGTTACCTCAAAAGTATGTCTCGTGTTCATAATGTGTTTCACATGCTCGTACTGCCGTAAATATGTGAAAGACCCGAACCACGTTATTGAGTTAGAAGCGAGACGAGATAGCCAGAAGACTTAACGTGTGAGGAGGTACTGTCAAGATCTTGGATAGGAAGGAGCATGTCCTACTGCATGAAAGGTTATACCACAAGTTAAAGTTTTGTGGAGGAATCATGCTATAGAGAAATGACACAGGAATTGGAAGCGAAAATGAAGCGAGGTATCCTCACCTTTTGAAACACAGAATACGTCGTCAATTTCGAGAATGAAATTTCATAAGGAGGGAGGTTGTAAGACCCCAACTTATTATTAATGAAATTTAATTTTCTCTATTTATTATTTTGAAATAGTAAGGGTTGATTTGATTAATGTGGATAGTTAGGGGTAAAATACATAAATATTTCAAAATAAGCAAGTGGTTATAAAATATTCATTGTTGTCGGGGAATATTCGTTTGGTGCGTGGAATATTCGTCTTTGTCGGGGAATATTAAATGCGACATGTGCTTGCCATGTGTGGGCCCATAGCGGAAGCGATTGGATGAAGAAAAGCGACAAATATAAGTTGTTTAAAAATAACGGCGTAGTTATTACAGATTATCTTGTTAAAATACTAAATTGGTTAAAACACGATGTAGCACTGCGGTATTGCACGATTATTGATTCTTTACGTGAAGGCACTATTCGATAATGGTTACGATAATTCTTATTCGATATTTTATTTTATTGATTTAATAATTCTTTGCGTTGATATTTTATATTCATTGTTTGATAATTGTCATTACGGTATTTTTCATTATCGAAGCAATAATTCATATTATCTGAATAATATTATTAGATAACATTATTGGCAATGTCTAGAAAGTTACATCTAAGGAGAGGTTTGGTCACCTAATTCTGGCGCGATAAGGAGAAATTCTTATTGAAAGCCCCTCTTTCTGAGGGCGCACGGTTGTCGATATTGTGATTACTGTAATATTATTTGTGAATAATTAATTATTGATTCATATGATGAGGAAAATATTGATTTTATGTGGTTATAGATGGAAAATTTTTTAATGTGACAATTGTTGAAAATTGAAATTTTATCTTTTACGATAAAATAATTCATTTAAATATATTATTATATTTTAATAATATAATAATGGTGATATTTTTATAACAAATATGGGATAAATGAGTATCTGAGGAGGAAGAGTATTTTTGTTGCAATAAATGTTTAAAACATGTTAAACATGTCGGTGGACCCCATTTATTGGTGAAATTTGATTATAGCTTGTAAATCGCTTGATTTGTGGATTTGGTCAATTTACATTTGAAATTTGGAAACACTTTCTTACGTAAAGTTGTAGAGAATTGAATTTCCTATAAAAAGCAGCGAGATTCAAATTTTAGGATAAGGGCTATTTATTTATTGTGAATTATTGAAGTTAGAAGCTCAAAATAATTGATTTTTGGAAGTTTTAATTATTTAAATTAAGAAAAAGCGTTTTTAATGTTTTTCACATCTTTGGTGATGTATTGGACCAAATTAGTGGGCGTAGGAAATTTGAAAAATAATATTATTAATTTATTAAATTTTACGCTTTGGTGTTCTAAGCATTTTCCTATAAATAGGGTGCTTAGGTTAGAATTGAAAATCACACGAAGCTGAAGTTTTTCTCTCTCTATATTATCGGCGTATTCTTGTGAGTATTTTGAGTATACTTTGAGTATTGCTATCTGGTGCAAGTTCAAGTCATAGCTTTATATCGGTGTTTCAACTGAAATCTTGTCTTTGTGAGGTAAGAGATATTATTATTTTTCGTAATGATATTATTTCTTCAATATCATTATCTTTGAAATATTGATCTAAAGTTTTATCAAATTTGGAACTTTTTGGTGTCGAGTTACTATTCACGTATCTGACTTTATTCACGCATTATCTGATCTTATTCACGAATCGGCCTTTATTCATCGAAAATGAAAAATTTTCTTTTTCGTCCAAAATATCTAATACGGATACTAGCTTTGATTGTATCCATGTTTTGATCATTCTTGAATTTTACAAACACTATAATTATTTTGAGGTATTTTTGGACATGGATAAAACAAAGTACGAATCCTTAATCCTTAATCCTTGTCATTTTGTTTTCTTTGGATTCGTTTCTTTAAAAATATTTTCATCATCTTGATCTTAAATGATGATATTATGGAATATCTTTGGCTGTAGTGCAAAGATGAATGATTTTCTGAAGAATATCTTTGGCACGTAGTGCAAAAGATGAGCGGTGTTTAGATGAACATGATTGGTGATGAATATCTTTGGCACTGTAGTGCAAAGATGAATATTTGATTCGGATGTATATTGATTGATGTTCTGGGGATAAAAGAGAGGCGATGAACTTTTAAATTCATACATAGAAGATAGTAGTTTGCATTCTCTACTTAACTCTTCTAATGAATTATTATGTCATTGCGAATATTGATTTAAAATTTGTTGTCTATTGTATTCTATTAGATTTTTCCTGTTGAAGACTAACGGTAATTTGTTGTATATTATCTTAGTCATAATATTCTTTCTTGGGCTAGTTGAGCTCACCCTTTTCCTTTTTGTTCCATTTTTCTTCTCGGGGGCGAGAATATAAGCGAGTGCAGTCGGGGTATGGAATGAAGGTTCTAGAGGAGTTGTTTAGTAGTCCTCACCATTTTGTAAAATAATGTATCAATAAATGTGATGAGGATTTATTTGAGTATAGATATTATCAGAAGATAATATTTGTATTCAAACTCAAAGTTTTCTTAATGTAATAATAAAGTTGTAGTTGTTTACGTACCATGTATTGACAACTTTCGGAATGGGTGATGTATACCTATTTTGGGGCGTCACAATTAATGGTCATGATCATGCCAACAATTTGTCCATCGATGCACTACAGACGATAAGGACTTTTACCACATCATTTTGTAACATTACGGTCATGATTACAATCGAATAATCCTTGGTCATAATCATACCAAGTCCATCTATGCACTACAGGCCACATATGACTTTCAAAAAATCTAAACATTAGGATGATAACAATGATATAAAATTCAATAAAATAAGTTCAAGAATTAATTTATTAGAGAACTAATAACGTCAAATTGTCAACATGATCTTTGCTTTGTAGAGTAAAATTCAAGAATGCTCGGAAGAATATTTCCATGAAAAAGATCTTGGATGAAGCGCAAATATTAAGGATATTCAATAATTTCATGGAGTATTGAAATCAAAACTTTAACCAAGTGAGTATAACAACGAATGGAATAACAAAAGAAATCACCGTGCATGCGATTACCCATTAGAAACGGAGTTATTCCAACAGATTAATAAATGGCGAACCGGTCGAGGCAAAATTTCGCATGCCAAGCGAGGATGTTCCATGAGAATAATAAAAAGGCGGAACCGGTCCGGCGTAAGCGTCTGAGACGGGATATTCCAACATAATAATAATAAAAGGCGGAACCGGTCCGGTCGTAAAGCGCATGCATGCAGGATATTCAACGAGAATAATAATAAAAAGCAGAATAATAGAAGAATATCACCAAGTATAGGGTAGTCGCGATATCTTTGGTTATTCGTGAGAACAATAAAGAATGGAATAACAGAAGTTCTCTTCATGAATACAAAAGAAATAATATCCCTTACCGTAAAAGAAACTGAATATAAGAGTAGGGAAGTAGCAGAATATTTTTCTCTATAATTTCTCTCTATAAAGTTTCAGTGAATTCGTAAGAAAATAATAAAGGAATGAACTTCTATTTATAGAAGAATGGACTGCATAGTAACTAATTCATGAACGGTCCAAATTGATTTACTTTTAATCAGATGGTTCATATTTAAAGCAAAAACTTTTAAATAAAATATTATATATATATAATGATAATAATTGAAATCCCTCCGTATAAACCAAACACCAATATTGACAACGTTGAAAAAAAACTTCCAACCATTCAATTTTCAATACCGTGGGCCCCACATGTTCCCCTCCCCCCAACATGTCATAATCATAGGGGTCCCATTATATTTAAATAACTTTCTACCAATAATGTTGAAAAATAGGTAAATGTGGGTCTAAATAATACGCCAAATTTTCAACAACTACCTTATAAAAAAATCCTTTCAATATTTTTAACAACATTTATCATCATTATTATAATTCACAATATTAATCGACCAGGTCGTTCCTAGGAAAGAGAGGGCTTTCCAATAAGGATTTCTCCCTATTGGCGCGCAATTAGGTGACCAAACCTCTCCTTGACAGAACTTATAGACATCGTTAATATTGCAAATAATAATATTAATAACTTTGTCGTCTGAATTATTAATTTTAACAATATATAAAATATCGACAATAATTGAATCAAATAACGTGAGATATTATGCAACAATTACTATAGCAATAATTGAACAAAATTGAAAGACTTCTCACGTAAGCATCAATAATCAATACCGCGTGCTACTATGTAATTACGCGTATTACTGTAATTTTACTACCGAGTATTTCAACAGTACCAACGGTAAAACTTCCGCCGCTATTTTGATAAAAATATTTTTGTTGTTTTCTTAATCCGATAATAATTCTGTTGTGGGGTCCACCAATGATTGCACCGGTGTACAAATATTCCCTCCTAAAACGAATATTCCCCGACTAATCGAATATAATATATCAACTTGCATACTTTACAGAATTTATAAATACTACCCACAACTATAACATTACAGAATTTATGAATCGAGGATTGAGCTTTCCTCTATTTCCAAATCTCGTAACTCCTTTCCATGGAGCAACACGTAACAACACATGATCTCTTATATCGAATTCCACGTCCTTCCGATGAAGATCAGCATAACTCTTTTGTCGATCTTGTGAGGTTTTTATACATTGTCGGATCGTTTGAATCTTTTCCGTAGTCATACGTACCAACTCTGGTCCCAACAACGTTGCTTCACCCACCTCATTCCAGCATATTGGAGAACGACACTTTCTTCCATACAACGCCTCGAATGGAGCCATGCTAATACTTGCTTGATAACTGTTGTTGTATGAAAACTCCACCAATGGTAAGAACTTGTCCCAACTTCCCTTGAAATCAAGGACCTGAGTCTTAATAAATCTTCGAGTTTGAATAGTCCTCTCGATTGTCAGGTAAAATTCGAGGATGATATCCGAACTAAATCGTAAATCTGTGCCCATAGCTTTTTGCAAACTAACCCAAAATCGTGAGAAGTGAATCTTGGGTCTCGATCCAAAACTATAGATCTTGGCATACCATGCGGTCTTACAATCTCGTTTATATGTACATACGAGCAAGGCGTTCAAGTGTATAAGTTTCTCATATTGGTAAGAAGTGAGCAGACTTGGTCAATCTATCAACAATGACCCAAATTGCACCAATGCCTTGAGAAACCTTGGGAAGACCAGTAACGAAATCCATGGTAATGTGCTCCCACTTCCATTCGGGAATTTCAAGTGGTTGCAATGGACCTTTTGGTACTTGATGCTCTGCCTTGACTCGTTGACAAGTTAGACACCTTGAGATAAACAACACTATCTCTCTCTTCATATTGCTCCACCAAAATGTATTATGAAGATCACGATACATTTTGGTACTCCCAGGATGGATTACAAATGGTGTGTTGTGCGCCTCCATCATGATTTTATACTTTAAATCAGGGTTGTTAGGAACACAAAGTCTGGAGTTGACTCGAAGTATTCCTTCTTCATCGATTCTTGCTTCTGGCATAGCACCTTCTTGCACTTTCTTTCTCATACGTATCAGCTCCAGGTCTGTAGTTTGAGCAGCTTTAACTTTATCAATTAAAGTCGGTTTTACTCGTATATTCGCCATCATCACATGGGTCCCTGGAGTCTTTACCTCTATCTCCATCCTTTGCAAGTCATACAAAATGGGCCTTTGCGTTGACAATATCGCACTCGTACCCGCATATGATCTTCTACTCAATGCATCAGCTACCACGTTTGCTTTTCTAGGATGGTATTAGATGGTATGATCATAATCTTTCAACAGTTCAAGCCAACCTCGTTGTCGCATGTTGAGTTCCTTTTGTGTGAAGAAATATTTGAGGCTTTTATGATCCGTAAAGATCTCCACTTTCTCCCCATAGAAGTAATGCCTCCAAATCTTTAGTGCGAAGACAACAATTGCCAACTCTAGATTATGAGTAGGATAATTCCTCTCATATTCTTTGAGTTGTCTTGAGGCATAGGGTAGAACTTTTCCATGTTGCATGAGAACACATCCCAACCCTTTGCCCGAAGCATCACCATAGATGACAAATCCCTCCGAGCCAGATGGTATTGTCAGAACAGGTGCCGAAATGAGTCTCCTTTTGAGTTCTTGAAAACTCTTCTCATATTCTTTGCAACAACTAAACTTTGTATCTTTCCGAGTTAGTTGAGTCAATGGAGTAGCGATTCGAGAAAATCCTTCCACGAATCTCCAATAATAACCAGCTAAACTGAGAAAACTACGTACTTCGGTCACCGATTTAGGTTTCTCCCAGCTTTGAATAGCTTCAATCTTTGTTGGATCAACAGATATTCCATGACTTGATACCACGTGCCCAAGGAATGCTACTTCCTCAAGCCGAACTCTCATTTCTTCAACTTGGCATAAAGCTTATATTCACGAAGCTTTTGGAGTGTCGACCTCAAGTGTTGCTCATGATCTTCTGACTTTTGGAATAAATAAGGATGTCATCAATAAAGATGACCACAAAGTGATCAAATATTCCTTGAATACTCGGTTCAACATATCCATGAAAGCGACATAAGCATTAGTCGATCAAAGGACATGACTAGGAATTCATAATGCCGTCATAGGAGTTGAGCTAGTCTTTGGAATGTCATCTATTCTAATTTTCAAGTGGTGATATCAGGAGCGAAGATCAATCTTTGAAAAAATTTAGCTCCTTACAATTTGGTCAAGCGAGGTCATCAATACGTGGCAATGGGTACCTATTTTTGATGGTGACATGATTGACTCCGATAATCAATACAAGTCGCATACTCCCATCTTTCTTCTTCACGAATAGAAGCAGAGAACCCCGAAGGAGAATACTAGGGACGAATAAAGCTAAAACAATTTACTGCGGTTGGGTCTTTAACTCTGAAGTTCAATAGGAGCCATTCGATATGGGGCTTTGGAAATGGGTTTTATCTTAGGGTTCAAGGTTGATACAAAATTCAATTTCATGCTCTGGTGGTAGGCCAGGAAATTCTTCGGGGAATACATCAGGAAATTTATTAACAACAGAAATATCATTCAAAGCTGATGTATTTTTGTTTAGATCTGTGACATGAGCTAAGAAAGCTTGACATCCGTTTTTTAATAAACGAATAGCTTTATGGCTTGAGATGATCGTGATTAATTTTAATGGTTTGGTCGCTTGAATTCGCATAATAGGTTGATTAGGAATATGAAAGCTAACAACCTTACGAAAACAATCAATTTTTGCATGATAAATAGTTAACCAATCAATCCCTAGAATCACGTCAAATGCAAGTATTTTCAATGAAATAAGATCGACAGGTAATATGAGGGTACCGATTTGAACCAAACAAGACTTATAAACAGTGGATGTAATGAAGGTTTCACCCAATGGAGTTTCCACAGATAAGTCAAAATCTAATTTCTCCGGAGTTAAATTTAACCGTTGAGCGCAAGTAGGAGAAATAAAAGAATGGGTAGAACCGGTATCAAATAAAGTATAGACTTCGCTAGAGTTTATGATAAGCTTACCGTGATGACCTCATTGGGTTCCTTGCTTACGGGAGGTCACAACAAGCGCTCTCCGCAGACTCTGGCTTTCACTTTTACAGGAATGACCTTTGGTTCCTCCATCCTATTTGAACTTGACTTTGGTGAGCGACAAAATAGGGCTAAGTGACCTTCTCTTCCATAATTATAACATGTTTTGGATGGCATCGCACAGTTTGGACTGATGTGTCCCTCCCCTTCGCATTTGAAGCATATGATAGGTGGTCGTTCTCCTTCCTTAACAACGGGTGTTGGTACTGACGTCTTTCCATCATTGTTGAATCTCCTCTTCTTGAAATGTCCATTTTTGTTGTTTTGGCCCTGATTACCACCGAAGTGGTTACAATTTCCGACCTGTTGATTCCCTCCACGCTTGTTGTCACCGCTTCGATGACTTCTCTCGCTGGTATTATCATTTTGCCGGCTTCTCTCTTTTGATTGCGTTGACTCATTATCGCGCTGTACTAACTGAGCCCTATTTACAACATCTAAATAAAAACACAGTTTATGGGAAATAAGATCTTTGCGTATCTCGGGTTTCAAAACCTCGTAAAACATTCGCGTCATTCGCTCTTCATTATCCACCAAGTGGGACGTAAGCAGGACAACTCAACAAATTTAGCCTCATACTGCGACACGATCATATTATTTTTGCTCAACTTGATAAACTCCACCTCCTTCATGTGACGAATACTTTTGGGAAAGTATTTGTCATTGAACAGCTCTTGGAACTTCTCCCAAGACATCTTGGATGCGGCGGAGTTGAGTACGCTTTTACCGATTCCCACTAGTAATTTGCCTCTCTCTCGCAACATAAAGGTGGTGAAGGAACCTTTTGCTCCTCGGAGCATCCCAAGACATCAAAAATCTTGGTGATCTGCTTTATCCATGCTTCCTTTATAAGTGGTTTTGGCTCTCCAATAAACTCGGTGGTCCCGGCTTCTTGAAATTATTTAGCGGTGACCGTCAAGAGTTTTCGATATTTCCACCTACGTTTTGGATAGGGCTGCTCTACTTTCTTTGTTGCATGAATTGCGTAAAGCCTCTGAACAATCCATCATTCATCATTTGGTCGGTGTTGTTGTTGTTTGCATGAGGAGTTGTCGCCTTCACGATGCACATTATCACGATTATTGATATATGGTGAATCAGCGTCGCTTTGTGCTCCATTGCTATTCTCAACATTCTCGGATGTCATTTTTAGATCTTTGCCACAAAACAAAATGTTAATCGACATGTAACATTATCTGTAAGACCGAAATTTTTTTAAATAAAAAGGAATTTCCTTTATTTATTATTTTGAAATAGTAAGGGTTGATTTGATTAATGTGGATAGTTAAGGGTTAAATCATAAATATTTCAAAATAAGCAAGTGGTTATAAAATATTCATTTTTGTGGGGAATATTCGTTTGGTGGTGGAATATTAAATGCTTGTCGGGAATATTAAATGCTGATGAAGCCATGACCATGTGGGCCCCCATGTGAGCGATTGGATGAAGAAAGCGACAAATATAAGTTGGTTAAAAATAACTTGGCGTAGTTATTCACTGATTAAGGCTGTTGGAATACAAATTGGTTAAAATCTGATGTCTGGCGTGGTTCTTGCGGTAGCTTGCGGTATTACTGCAGTATTGTTGAATTATTGATCCTTACGTGAAGGCTTTACTCGATAATTTTCCACGGTGAATTCTTATTCAATATTTTATTTATTGATTCGATAATTCTTTGCGTTGATATTTTATATTATTGTTGTTCGATAATTGTCTTGCACATTATCTCCATTATCGGATCAATAATTCATATTATTTGAATAATATTATTAGATAGCATTATTGGCAATGTCTAGAAAGTTACATCGAGGAGAGGTTTGGTCACCTAATTGCGCGCGATGATGAGAGAAATCTTATCGGAAAGCCCCTCTTTCACAGGAGCGGCTGGTTGTCATAATTGTGATTACGTAATATTATTTGTGAATAATTAATTATTGATTCATATGATAAAAAAATATTTATTTTATGTGGATATAAATGATGGATTTATTTATGTGGTTATAAATGAAGAAATTATTGTTGAGGTGTTTTATCGGTATTTTGCAGTTGGAGGTATTAAAAAATTAAATCGGGGTTTTGAGATATATTGCGGGGTTATAATTTTTAATCAAGGCCAGATTTGGATTAATGGTAATTTTGGGTATGTTATACATACATAAGTTGAGTATATGTCCACAAATTTTGAGCGAAGTTAAAAATGCACGAATGATTTGTTATGAATTTTAAGAGGTGTGTGGATTCGGAAATTAGGTTTATAATTGATTTTGGTGGAAAATTCTAGAATTGAGTGGGCCCCACTTGTGGTTGGTGAAGAAATGTGCTGAATTTTATTTCAAATGTGGTGGGTGGCAATAGTAGCGAGGTAAAGCCATCGGTGGTAGTCGAAATGCCTTGGTGGGGCTAACATTTTCTATAAATAGAAAGGCTAAGTTAGAATTGAAAATCACACGAAACAAAGTTTTCTCTCTCTCTCTCTATATTATTGGCGTATTTTGTGAGTATTTAGATACTTTGAGAGTTCTTTGTTTTCAGTACAAGTTTCATTCGACATCACTTGAGCCTTTCCTTAGAAATCTTGATTCTTTGAGGTAAGGGATGTTATTTTTTTTCGGATGATATTATTTCTTGATATCATTATCTTTGAAATATTGGTTGGAACTTTTTATCAAATTTGGAACTTTTTCATATCGGGGTTACTATTCATGGGACTATTCTTGATTTACTATTCTTATTACTATTCATGAGTTCTTATTCACGAGTTACTATTCACGAGTCTTATTAAATGAAGCGTGAAAATGTTTTTTGTGGAATTTCTATCTTTTGGTGTCGGAGTTACTATTCACGTATCGGCACTATTCACGTATCTGACACTATTCACGATATCGGCACTATTCATCGAAAAATAAAATTTCTTCTTTTCGTCCAAAATATCTATTTTGGATACTAGCTTTGATTGTATCCGTGTTTTGATCATTCTTGAATTTTACATCACTATGATTATTTTTGAGGTATTGTTGGACATGGATAAAACAAAGTACGAATCCTTAATCCTTAATCCTTGTCATTTTGTTTCCTTTGGATTCGTTCTTTAAAAATATTTTCATCATCCTCGGTCTTAAATGATGATATTATTGAATATCTTTGGCACGTAGTGCAAAGATGAATGATTTCTGAAGAATATCTTTGCTTTGTGGTGCAAAGATGAGCAGTGTTTAAATGAACATGACCAGGTGATGAATATCTTTGGCTGTAGTGCAAAGATGAGCAGTGTTGAGATGAACATGATAGGCCCGATGAATATCTTTGGCTTTTGTAGTGCAAAGATGAATATTTGATTTGAGATGAATATTGATTGATGTTACGAGGATAAAATTTTGATGATGAATTTATTAAATTCATAGATTATAGTAGATTTCATTCTCTACGTAACTCTTATGAATTATTATTTCATTGCGAATATTGATGCGAAACTTGTTGTCTATTGTATTCATAAATTTTTCCTGTTGAAGACTAACGATAATTTGTTGTATATTATCTTAGTCGTAATATTCTTCTTGAGCTAGTTGAGCTCACCCTTTTCCTTTTTGTTCCATTCTTCTCGGAGGCGAGAATATAAGCGAGTGCAGTCGGGGTATGGAATGAAGGTTTTAGAAAAGGATTGTTTAGTAGTCCTCACCATTTTGTAAAATAATGTATCAATAAATGTGATGAGGATTTATTTGAGTATAAATATTATGCAGAAGATAATATTTGTATTTAAACTCACAGATTTCTTGTTGTAATAATAAAGTTGTAGTTGTTTACGTACCATGTATTGACAACTCGGAATGGGTTGATGTATGGACCCTATTTTGGGGGCGTCGCGGTTGGTATCGAGCTTAGGGATATGATCTCTGGCGGAGATCGGGGAATAGAACTAGGAGGGAGGCGAGTAAATCCGCCCGCTAGTGTGTCTACCTAAGCTTATTTGTTGGTTAAGTCGGTATATAGGGATATTATGTGATATATTGATTTCCTTAATTAACCCTTGTTTTATAGCGGTATTTGAGAATGTCGTGAGAATATTAATGATGGAGTAAATGAGGCTAGTGGAGATGCTGTCTTTTACCAGCGAGGAGAGCGTGCTGTGGTGGCAATGTTCCTCTGTGTGCAACACACTTGGCGAGATGATGAGCGAGGGATGTTTAGAAGCTTTTTGCGGTTCATGCAAAATCGAGCGAGGAGACTTCGTGTTCAAAATACGGGGAGGAAATGATAGCAATTCACGGGTTTTCCGCAACCCAAGCAGTTGAAGAGTTGGGACCACGAATTTAAGGAAAGCGAGATCCGATCATGGCGGAAACATGGGTCAAACAAATTACAAGATATTCGATGTCTTGGGATGCGGAGAACAGAAGGTTCCATTCGCCACCTTATGTTCCGTGGCGAGCGATTCTTACTGGTGGGAGTGCGTGAAGCGTACCCATCCGGTACTTTTCGGCATGTCTTGGGAGGCGTTTGGAGACTATTTAATGACAAATACTTTCACGAAAGTGTTAGTCGTATGAAGGAAGTGGAGTTCGTGATTAGAACAAAACAACATGGCGGTGTCTCGATGCGAGGCAAAGTTTGCGAGTTATCGAGGTTTGCACCTCATTTGGTGGAGGATGAGGAGCGTATGGCGGATGTTTCTTAGAGGTTTGAAACGGCGTACGTCGATATCTCATTTCTCATAAACTTTCTCTTTATTAGGATGTTGTAAGCGAGGCTCAATTATTAGAAGCGAGATAACGATACGGTCGGTGAGGACCATAGCGAGGATCGTGCGGAGATAGCGATCAGCAGAATAATGATAACTGCGGAGAAAAGCGCGAGCCGGGACGAAATGGTAACCACTCGGTGGTAATCATAGTCGTGAAAAGCGAAGAAAGCGAGTCGGGAGGAGATTTTAAAAAAGGAGATTTAACAGCGACTATGTGAAGGCAGCGGTCTGCGTGTGAGCAGTGGTTCTAAGGGAGAGATCGACCACCCGTTCATATACTACAAATCACGGAAAAGAGGACATATCGGTCAAAGCGCCCTAACAGTTCAAGGTATGCTATAGTTGTGGAAAGGAAGGACATATCGCTTTCGAGATTATGCGGTAGCGAAACCTAGTTCAGCGTGGGGACGGTGACTCGAAAAGATCCATCGAGAAAAGTCAAAGTCAGCGATTAGGGAAGGCGTTTGTTTATTATTTGGTCATAATCGAGGAACCAAGCGAGGTGATCACGGGTAAGCTATTTATAAATTCTTGCGAAGTTTATACCTTACTTGATCTAGGGTGCTACCCATTCATTTATCTCTCCTGCATGTGCTCAGCGTTTAAACTTGACTCAGGAGAAATTAGACTTTGATCTATCTGTGGAAACTCAGTTAGGAAAATTTTCATCACATCCTTTGTTTATAAATCTTGTTTGATTCAAGTTGGCACCATTACCTTACTGTTGACCTTATCTCTTTAAAGATACTTGCTTTTGATGTGATTTTAGGGATTGATTGGTTAACTACTCATCGTGCCAAAATTGATTGTTTTTCGTAAGGTTGTTAGTTTTCATATTCCTAACCAACTTTGTTATGCAATTCAAACAACTAAACCATTAAAATCAATCAATTCATCATATCTAATCATAAAGCTATTAGTTTATTGAAAAGCGGATGTCAAGCTTTCTTAGCCCCATGTTATGGATTTGAATAAAGACACGTCAAATTTGAATAATATTCTGTTGTTATTGACTTTCTGGCGTATTTCTGAAGAACTTCCGGTCTACCCCGAGCGTGAAGTTGAATTCTTTATTGATCTTGAACACGAGTACAAAGCCCATTTCTAAAACCCCATATCGAATGGCTCTATTGAACTTGGAGTTAAAGGTCAACTACGAGGAATTGTTGGACATCGGTTTCATTCGTCTAGTACATCTCCTTGGGGTGCTCTGTTTTATTTGTAAAAAGAAAAGGCGGGAGTATGCGACTTTGTATTGACTATCGGGAATTGAACCATGTCACCATCAAGAATAGGTATCCTCTACCTCGTATTGATGACTTGTTTGACCCGATTGCAAGGGGCATAATTCTTTTCAAAAATCGATCTTCGTTACGGATATCATCAATTTGAAAATTAGGCGAGGATATTCAAGCGCCCGAACTCGGTATGGGCATTATGAATTCTTAGTCGTGTCTTTCGGACTAACTAATGCTCCTATGACTTTCATGGATATGATGAACCGAGTATTCAAGGAATATTTGGATCGATTCGTTGTTGTCTTTATTGATGACATCCTTATATATTCCAAAAGTCGTGAAGATCATGAGCACCATTTGAAATTTGGTACTCAAAACCCCGTGAAAACCAACTATATGCCAAATTGAAGAAATGCGAGTTACGGCTTGAGGAAGTAGCATTTCTTGGGCATCAGTGTCGAAACATGGAGTATCTGTTGATCCGTGAAGATTGAAGCAATCAAAGTTAGGACAGCAAAAAGTCGGTGGTGAAGTACGTAGCTTTTGGGCTTAAATTTGGTTATTATCGGAGATTCGTGGAAGGGTTTTCTCGAATCGCTACTCCATTCTTCAGCTAACTTTCGGAAGGATACAAAATTCGTTTGGAGCGAAGAATGCGAGAAAAGTTTCCAAGAGCTTAAAAGGAGACTTATTTTATTTTGTTCTAACAATACCATCTGGTTCGGATGGATTTGTTATCTCTGATGATGCTTCGGGCAAAGGGTTAGGATGTGTTCTCATGCAGCGTGGGAAAGTCATAGCCTATGCCTCGCGACAACTTAAAAGAGTATGAGAGGAATTATCCTACTCATGATCTAGAGTTAGCGTGATCGTTTCAGCGCTAAAGATATGGAGGCACTATCTATATGGGGAGAAAGTGGAGATATATTCAGATCATAAAAAGCCTTAAATATTTCTTCACTCAAAAAGAACTCAACATCTTGGCGTGACGTTGGCTCGAGCTATTGAAGACTACGACCACACTATTGATACCATCACAGTAAAAGCGAGCGTGGTAGGCGGCGCATTGAGTAGAAGATCATATGCGGGAGCGAGTGCGATGATGTCAAGTATCTGCGCATAGAGCCGACTTTAATAGAAAAGTTAAGGTTGCTCGAAACCCATGCAGGCCGGAGTACGATCATTATGAAGAAGAAAGTACAAGAAGGAGCTATTAGGAGCGAGAATTGATGAAGAAGGAATACTTGAGTCCACTCTAGACTTTGTGTTCTAACGACTACGATTTGAAGTCTACAAGATTATGATGGAGGCACTGATACACCATTTGCAATCCATCTGGAAGTACTAAAATGTATCGTGATCTTGACATACATTTTGGTGGAATAATATGAAGAGAGAGATTGCAAAGTTTATCTCGATGTGTTTAACTTACCCAGCGTGTAAAGCGGAGCATCTAGTACCTAAGGGTCCGTTGCAACCACTTGAGATTAGGAATGGAAGTGGGAACACATTACCATGGATTTAGATTACGGGTCTTCTCTACGGTTTCTCAAGGCATCAATGCTATTTGGGTTATTGTTGATAGATTAACCAAAGTCTGCTCATTTCTTGCCGATCTGGAGACTTATTCCCTCGAGCGTCTTGCTAGTATATACGTAAATGAGATCGTGTGAGGTTGCATGGCATACTGTATCCATAGTTTGGATCGTGACCCAAGATTCACTTCAAGATTTTGGGTTAGCTTGCAAAAAGCTATGAGCGCGGTTTGCGATTTAGTTGACATACCATCCCCAAGCAGACGGACAATCGAGAGAGGACTATTCAAACTCTTGAAGATTTATTAAGACTTTGTGTCCTAGACTTCAAGGCGGTTAGGATAAGTATTTACCATTGGTGGAATTCTCCTACAACAACATGATTATCGAGCAGAAGTATAGGTGTGGCTCCATTGAAGCATTATATGGGCCGAAAATGTCGTTCTCGATATGTTGGGATGAGGTGGGTGAAGCAACATTGTTGGGACCCGAGTTAATACGTATGATCACTAGAAAAGATCAAATGATTGACAAGCGTATACAAGCGGCTCAAGATCGACAAAAGAGTTATGCGGATCTTCGCCGAAAGGACGTGGAATTTAATGTGGGGATCGTGTATTGTTGCGAGTTGCTCCATGGAAGGAGTTACAAGATTTGGGAGAGAGGAAAGCTCGATCCACGATTTATTGGTCCATTTCAAATTCTTGTGAAGTAGGAAATGTAGCCTATAGACTTGCGTTACCTCCAAGTATGTCTCGTGTTCATAATGTTTTTCACATATCGTACTTAAAGTAAATATGTGAAAGACCCGAACCACGTTATTGAGTTAGAACCAGGACGAGATAGCCAGAAGACTTAGCGTATGAGGAGGTACTATCAAGATTTTGGATAGGAAGGAGCATGTCCTACTATGAAAGGTAGTACCACAAGTTAAAGTTTTGTGGAGGAATCATGCTATAGAGGAAATGACACAGGAATTGGAAGCGGAAATGAAAGCGAGGTATCCTCATCTTTTTGAAACACAGTCGTCGTCGATTTCGAGGGCGAAATTTCATAAGAAGGGAGGTTGTAAGACCAGAAATTTTTTTAAATAAAAGGAATTTCCTTTATTTATTATTTTGAAATAGTAAGGGTTGATTTGATTAATGTGGATAGTTAAGGGTTAAATCATAAATATTTCAAAATAAGCAGTGGTTATAAAATATTCATTTTGTCGGGGAATATTCGTTTGGTCGTGGAATATTAAATCTTGTTGAGAATATTAAATGCAGTAGCGTGACCATGTGTGGGCCCATGGAAAGCGATTGGATGAAGAAAGCGACAAATATAAGTTGGTTAAAAATAACTTGGCGTAGTTATTCTGAATTAAAATTTATTGGAATACCCGATTGGTTAAAATACGATGTCTGGCGTGGTTTGCGATAGCTACGGTATTGCAGTATTATTGAATTATTGATCCTTACGTGAAAGCGCCTTTACTCGATAATTTTCACGATGAATTCTTGTTCAATATTTTATTTATTGATTGATAATTTTTGCGTTGATATTTTATATTATTGTTGTTGATAATTGTCAACGCACATTATCTCCATTATCGGATCAATAATTCATATTATTTGAATAATATTATTAGATAGCATTATTGGCGATGTCTAGAAAGTTACATCGAGAGAGGTTTGGTCACCTAATTGCGCCGATGAGGAGAAATCCTTATCGGAAAGCCCCTCTTTCACAGGAGCGGCACTGGTTGTCATAATTGTGATTACGTAATATTATTTGTGAATAATTAATTATTGATTCATATGATAAAGAAATATTTATTTTATGTGGATATAAATGATGGATTTATTTATGTGGTTATAAATGAAGAAATTATTGTTGAGGTGTTTTATCGGTATTTTGCAGTTGGAGGTATTAAAAATTAAATCGGGGGTTTTGAGATATATTGCGGGGTTATAATTTTTAATCAAACAGTTGGATTAATGGTAATTTTTGGGTATGTTATACATACATAAGTTGAGTATATATCACAAATTTTGAGCCGTTAAAAATGCACGAATGATTTGTTGTGAATTTTAAGAGGTGTAGGATTAGAAAATTAGGTTTATAATTGATTTTGATGGAAAATTCTAGAATTGAGTGGGCCCCACTTGTGGTTGGTGAAGAAATGTGCTGAATTTTATTTCAAATGTGGTGGGTGGCAATAGTAGCGAGTAAAGCCATCGGTGGCAGTCGAAATCCGCTTGGTAGGGCTAACATTTTCCTATAAATAGAGGGCTAAGTTAGAATTGAAAATCACACGAAACAAAGTTTTCTCTCTTTCTCTCTCTATATTATTGGCGTATTTTGTGAGTATTTAGATACTTTGAGAGTTCTTTATTTTAGTACAAGTTTCATTCAAACATCACTTGAGCCTTTCCTTAGAAATCTTGATTCTTTGAGGTAAGGGATGTTATTTTTTTTAGGATGATATTATTTCTTGATATCATTATCTTTGAAATATTGGTTGGAACTTTTATCAAATTTGGAACTTTTTCATGTCGGGGTTACTATTCATGGGTTACTATTCATGAGTTACTATTCACGAGTTACTATTCATGAGTTCTTATTCACGAGTTCTTATTCACGAGTACTATTAATGAAGCGTGAAAATGTTTTTTGTGGAATTTCTATCTTTTGGTGTCGAGTTACTATTCACGTATCTGGCACTTATTCACGTATCTGACCCTTATTCACGTATCACGGCCACTATTCACGTATCTGGCACTATTCATCGAAAAATAAAATTTCTTCTTTTGTCAAAATATCTATTGCGGATACTAGCTTTGATTGTATCCATGTTTTGATCATTCTTGAATTTTACATCACTATGATTATTTTTGAGGTATTGTTGGACATGGATAAAACAAAGTACGAATCCTTAATCCTTAATCCTTGTCATTTTGTTTCCTTTGGATTCGTTCTTTAAAAATATTTTCATCATCCTCGGTCTTAAATGATGATATTATTGAATATCTTTGGCACGTAGTGCAAAGATGAATGATTTCGAAGAATATCTTTGGCTTTGTAGTGCAAAGATGAGCAGTGTTTAAATGAACATGATTAATCGATGAATATCTTTGGCTGTAGTGCAAAGATGAGCAGTGTTGAGATGAACATGATGAATTGATGAATATCTTTGGCTTTGTAGTGCAAAGATGAATGTTTGATTTGAGATGAATATTGATTGATGTTACGAGGGATAAAATTTTGATGATGAACTTTTAAATTAAATTCATAGATTATAGTAGATTTCATTCTCTACGTAACTCTTACATGAATTATTATTTCATTGCGAATATTGATGCGAAACTTGTTGTCTATTGTATTCTATTAGATTTTTCCTGTTGAAGACTAACGATAATTTGTTGTATATTATCTTAGTCATAATATTCTTTTCTTGAGCTAGTTGAGCTCACCCTTTTCCTTTTTTGTTCCATTCTTCTCGGAGGCGAGAATATAGCGAATGCGAGCAGTCGGGGTATGGAATGAAGGTTTTAGAAAGGATTGTTTAGTAGTCCTCACCATTTTTGTAAAATAATGTATCAATAAATGTGATGAGGATTTATTTGAGTATAAATATTGTCTAGAAGATAATATTTGTATTTAAACTCACAGATTTCTTGTTGTAATAATAAAGTTGTAGTTGTTTCTGTACCATGTATTGACAACTCAGAATGGGTTGGATGGAATGGACCTATTTTGGGGTCGTCACATTATCCCTATATTCTGACCGACCAATTAAATACCAAATAAACTTAGGTAGGTCATACTAGCGAAGGAATTCCCCGTCTCTCCCCTCCTACTTCTATTCTCACATCATAGCCATGGATCATATCCCTAAGCTCTGATACCAACTGTGACACCCCCAAAATTAGGTATACATCACCCATCTTGGGTCGTCAGATACATGGTACAAAATTCAAATACAACTTACTAATACAACTGTCGTGTACAATACGACAAAACATAACTGTGAGTTTGAATACAATTATTGTCTACTATAGATTATACAAACTCAAAAGGAGTCCTCATTACAATTATTAACACACTATTTCACAGAATAGTGAGGACTACTGATGTTATCCTCTGGTCCGTCACTCTGTTCCCTGGCTAGTCCCTGCTATGTTCTCATTTCCTGAAGAGAACAGTGAAAGAAAGGGTGAGTCAACTAGCCCAGTAAGAAATATTATGACTAAGATAATGCGTAATAAATTATCGTTTGCCTTCAATAGTGTTAAAGCGATAAAATATAACAACATCAAGTTTAAGCTGCAATGAACAAGCAATCCATTAAAAGAGTCAAGTAGAGAATAAAATCTACTATCTTTTATGATTTAAAAGGTTTTTCATCACTTTTATCGCTGAGACTCAGTTTAATAAATAATCCACATCACCGAATCACCCCTGGACCACAGCTAAGGATATTCTTTAGTATCACGACCACAATTATCCATGCACTACGGGCCAAGAATATTTGTGTATTCATTAATGGTCATGATCATGCCAACAACTGTCCATCTATGCACTATGGGCCAATGAGGACTTTTACCACAACATTTGTAATATTACGGTCATGATTACACCGAATAATCCTTGGTCATAATCATACCAAATCCATCCATGCACTACAGACCACAAATGACTTACAAAAAATCTAAACATGAGGATGATAACAATGATATAAGAATTCAATAAAACAAGTTCAAGAATTAATTTATTCAGGATCTAATAACGTCCAAATTGTCAACATGATACTGCTTTGTAGAGTAAAATTCAAGAATGCTCAGAAGAATATTTCCATGAAAGATCTTTGGATGAAGCGCAAATATTAAGGATATTCCACTAATTTCATGGAGTATAGAAATCAAAACTTTAACCAACTGAGTATAACAATGAATGGAATAACAAAAGAAATCACCGTGCATGCGGTACTTCGCATGAAGCAAAGTTATTCAACAGATTAATAAATAACGGAACCGAAGTCGTGCAAAATTCGCACAAGCTGAGGATGTTCCAATGAGAATAATAAAGAGCGGAACCAGTCCCAAGCATAAACGCCATGACAGGATATTCCAACAGAATAATAATAAAGATTTTAACCAGTCCGGCCAGAAAACGCATGTGACAGGATATTCCAATGTAATAATAATAAAAATAGAATAATAGAAGAATGTCACCAAGTATAGGGTAGTCCGCGTATACTGGTTATTCCAGCAGAACAATAAAGAATGGAATAACAGAAGTTTTCTTCACGAATACAAAAGAAATAATATCCCTTACCCTAAAAGAAACTGAATATAAGTGTAGGGAAGTAGCAGAATATTTTTCTCTATAATTTCTCTCTATAAAGTTTCAGTGAATTCGTAAGAAAATAATGAAGGAATGAGCTTCTATTTATAGAAGAATGGACTGCATAGTAACTAATTCATGAACGGTCCAGATTGATTTACTTTTAATCTAGACGGTTCATATTTAAAGCAAAACTTTTAAATAAAATAAAATATATATATATATATATATATAATATATATATATATATATATATAATGATAATAATTGAAATCCCTCCGTATAAACCAAACACCAATATTGACAACTTTAAAAAAAAACTTCTAACCATTCAATTTTCAATACCGTGGGCCCCACATGTTCCCCTCCCCCCAACATGTCATAATCACAGGGGTCCCATTATATTTAAATAACTTTCTACCAATAATGTTGAAAAATAGGTAAATGGGGGTCTAAATAATACGCCAAATTTATAATAACTACCTTATAAAAAAATCCTTTCATTATCTTTAACAACATTTTTCATCATTATTATAATTCACAATATTAATCGACCAGGTCGTTCTCAGGAAAGAGGGGCTTACCAATAAGGATTTCTCCTATTGGTAGCAAATGATTAGGTGACCAAACCTCTCGATGTAACTTCTTGAACATCGTTATTATTACAAATAATAATATTAATAACTTTGTCGTCTGAACTATTGATTTTAACAATATATAAAATATCGACAATAATTGAATGAAATAACGTGAGATATTATGCAACAATTACTATAGCAATAATTGAATAAAACTGAAAGACTTCTCACGTAAACATCAATAATCAATACCGTGTGCTACTATGCAATTACGTGTATTATTGTACTTTTACTACCGTGTAGTTCAACAATACCAACGGTAAAACTTCCGCCGCTATTTTCATAAAAATATTTTTGTCATTTTCTTATTCCGACAATAATTCTGTTGTGGGGTCCACCAATGATTGCGCCGTTTGTATGAATATTCCCTACTAAAACGAATATTCCCCAACCAATCGAATATAATATAACAACTTGCATACTTTGCAGAATTTATAAATACTACCCACAACTATAACATTATATTAAATTTTTTCCATAATATTCAAAAATGATAATTATAGAAAATTCATCTTTATTCAAAAAGTTGGGGTCTTACAACAAAAGGGCTATATATGAGCTCACAGGTGTTTACAGGGGGAAAGTACACTGCATGGGGTGAGTGCAGAGCAAATTGGGCATGGCTTCCTTGCCTTTTTTCTCTTTCAAAATGGGCTGCCCAAGCCCTCTATTTATAGGCAAAAAGTAGCGCATGTGTACTCTTGATCGAGCCGCAGCGCATTGCAGGCAACCTTGGGTGGGCCCGAGTTTTGTCGGGCCGGGTCATCTCAAGCACGTGCACTCGAAGCAATCGTAATATCCACTTGAACTTTGAGAAGTGCAATCCGGGCATCTGTTTGAGGTATACATGACCTATTTCGGACCGCCGTTGTCGAGAGTTGTACGATGGCATGGGATTAGAGTTTGTACGAAGTCATTGAAGATGGGACGATGCCTTTCGGTCTTCAAACTTCAACTTTCATCCGTTACCCCGCACAATAGTCACTCGGGATTGGTTAGTCTTGTGGGACATCGATGCGTAGGGATGTGACATGGCATCGTGTTGATGAGATGACGATGTTTCCCTTCACCGGTGTTATCGCCAGATTGGGTTGATAAAGCAGACGTTGCTCAGACTTCACTGAGATTGGACTGCTGCACTTGTTGAAGGTTCTCATTGTCACCTTTGAGATGTGCCTATCTTCCCGATGTTATTGCCGGGTTGGTGTAGTGTATCTCGTTGTGAGCGCCGAGATTGAAGCTGGTTGCATTTGAAACAAGCATTTCCGAGGTTATCGCCGAAACTGCATTCCTTGGGGTTATCTCCAAGGTTGATGGCTATTCCCATGGTTGGGACTGAGACTGGATACCTCGGGGTTATCTCCGAGATTAATCGATCTTCTCCGTGTGTGTTCGTGTATTGGATCCGCACGCCTCGGGGGGTTATCGAGGTTGGATTTGTTACTCCCAGATTGCGATCCGGGGTTGATCTTTGAATTTCAAGAGTATCAGTATGGATTTGGATTGTCTTTCGTGGTTCCTCTTAAAGATGAATCATCCTCCTCCTGCAATGTTAGTGACGATGATGACAGAAAATTTTGAGTGTCTACAGATGCCCCTCTTTACCATACTCATGCATGGCGATGCATGGGTAGGATAAAGAATCCTAGATACTTGAAACTCAACAAGATGAACGTGGTACTATGGGTAGCAAAAATGATGCAAATGCATGATGCATGTGTACGGGGTTGTAGCCCAACATGCTGGGGATGATTGCGGGATCCCTATCGCTTCAACTGGGAATTGGCAATGCTGACCAGATTTGATGTGTAAGCCAAATCTGTTAGGATGTTGATGTTGGAGTTATTACCAAATTCTTGTGTTCTTGATAACGACTTGATCCCGAAGAGGTACCTCTTACGTGTAAGAGATCTATGGGGATAAAGCTTGATCTGTTTTGAGGATGTGTATAACATATTCCATCATCTATCCTCTTTGATAACATTGACTTTTTCAAGTAGTATCGCTAGAGTATGTCAAGATCCTGTTGGATTTACTGCCAACAACAGATGTTGTCAGGGATGCCTGACCTTCATTGACGTGTGAATTAGTGGCTGAGAAATCCTGTGGGAAATACTGTCAAGGCTACTTGACCTTCGCTGACGTGTGAATCAACGGCTGAGAATCTGTAGATTGTCAAGGTTGCTTGACCTTCGCTGTCGTATAGATCAACGGAGCATTGCGTTGTGACCCCCGCCGGGGATCCGCTGGGAATACGAGCAGTTGGGTATGAAAACCTCGAATAGCTCTAGAGCTCTGATAGGTTTAATCGCTATCGGCTGAAATGATGTCAAGGTTGCTTGACCTTTGTTGATATGTGTGTCAACGATCGAGCACATCAGCGTTATTACTCCATGGAGATATATCGTTTGTAACCCGTCGAGATCTCATCGGGGACGATGAGTACGCATTTAACTCCCGAATAGTTCTCAATACTTCGATGGGTTTAATTACCATCGATGGAATAACGTCAAGGTCGCTTAACCTTCGCCGACGACAACAAGTCAATCGGATGAACATATTCAGAACCCCATCTGGGGATCTATGTTAGAACCCGGTGGGACTTACGTTGTAAAGACTTGGAGTCGGTGGCATCAGACCTGTATAAGGTATTGCCGTATGCGATTCATGATAACTACGGTAATCGGCATGGTATGCCTTGTGTTCAGGCGACTACCAATGAGTGATGTACAGATTAAAAGTCTTATCTGAGAAGACCATGATTGTATGCTATTTTGCTCAATCGCGTGGCGTTTTTATTCTCGATTTGACCTTTTTAGTTTGTGAAAACTCCTTTGCAACTCGAATCGGACCGAGTTTAAAGGTGGGACCCACACGAAGTGGGTGCCGCAGCACACTCGCCAAGTCAGCAGTGGGCTGCTGGCCAATCGTGGATGATAAATTCCAGCAGATTTGTCTCACATGTCACTTTCAACTTGTTTTGCAAAAAGAAAACCGCGAGCCATCTTCTGATCTACTTAGTTTGGGCTGCTTTCTGCAAATTCTATCACCGTACAAGTGTTCTACACTATCCTGTTAACATATGCATGTATTTTTTCCAGTTTCTATCCGTTGGATTGTGAGTTATCGCACAAAATGCATCTAAACACATAGTAGTGATTATGTATACACAAATGACTTGATAAAAAATATTCAACATAGTAAATGTTTGTATTAAATCATGATGAACATAATGATGTGAAAAAATTTGACTTTTAAGACAGTCAAATTGGCACCTTTTTCTGCTATTTTTTGTCCTTTTTGAGGTCCAATGAGAAAAAGGTAGAAAGGCAAAGTACTCCTAGCGTTGAGGTTGGCCTTATGCATGATGATTTTGATTTTTAATGCATATATTATGTATATGACTTTGGGGCAGGTGTGCTACTAAATGGCCACCTAGACATGCCTATGTGCATGTGGATAGTCCTATTTTCAAAGGGGACTATGGCAAAATTTTTCCAAATGTAGGCAATGGGTAGTCATACATTTTAACTCTATTATATATTAAAGTAAATGCATGCATGCATATAGTCATAAAGGCATTTTAAAAAGCTCCAGGTAAGGAAATACCACACCCTTTCTGAGGTGATTTGGAGTCCTGTTGTCCTGATATTATGGATCCGGGTCAGCCAAGCAGTTCCTATAAGACCACTTCTGGCGTACGGCGGAGGGCTTTCGAAGTGCCTCGTCCCCGTTCTGTCAGACAGCCTCGTCCGTTGGTGGAGGCCATGATTCGTCCTGTCCGGGTAGATGTGCAAGACATTGAGGACGAGGAGGTGGATATTTTGATTGAGGATCCCGCTTCTGCTGCACATGTCCCTCGTAGGGAGCTTCCGAGCATTCAGGTGGAAAACCCAGAGTTTCTGGGTGATTTGAGCAGATATCCATCGATGTATTTGCATGCTAACGAGGTATGGCGTTAGACTTTGATCTTCCTTCTTTCCTATTGATGAGGATTAGAGGGTTCTGATGTTGATCTGCATTTCATGCGCAGTTCTATGATTTATACAACCTCGAGGAACCGGGTTTAGCATTCACTCCATGTACTGTGCGCGCCCATCCCGACTATAGAAGCAAGAGTGCATGAGTGGGGATTCGGGGCATTCTTCTCCATCCTTCCCCGTCGATGTCCCTGGGGTTACCTCAGGGCATTGTCTGAGCGATGGTTTCATCAGACTCAGTCACTCCATCTACTAGATTGTGAGGTGATGATGACGCCTATGGACTGGCGATTTATCACAGGTATGGAGTTTGGAGGGGATCCAGTGCCTTGCATGGCGAATATCACCCCTACTACCATCCGATCCTTATTAGGAGTTCCGGCGGAGGAGCTAAAAGGCAGGACTGTCCGTTCAGGTCCTTTTCTAATTAAAACACACTAATTAAAATTAGGGTTTTTAATATAAATTAGGGTTTAAATAATTAGGGTTCCTTAATATCATTAGGGTTCCCAAATTACCAATTCAATTTACTAAAATAATAATTAGGGTTTCTAATTTTAGCAATTAGGGTTCTTAATTAACAAATTAGGTTTTTTAATTTAAATTATGGTTTTCAAATATTAATTAGGTTTTTTTCCTAATTAACAGAAATTCTATAATACGCTATATAATTCATATAACACAATTCCTGACCGATCTTAAATCCCAGTTTTGAGTTTCCAATTATGGTTTATGACAGTAATACTAGGGTTTGTCGTGATACACCATAATTGACTAACTAATATCAGTCTACACATATATAGTATATATTTATAACACTGAAAAATAATATTATAACTAATCAAATATTATTATTCTCATTCCTTGCTCAAAATCCAAAATTAGGGTTTGGATTCCATATCCGATTTATCTTTCATATATAACATTATTAATTAAGTTAAAAATAATTAACTTAATAATCTGAACTAAAATTCATATAATAAAATAAAATAATTATTTTAATAATTCTATAATCATTTCATATATTATTTAAATAATATAAAAATCATATTTTCATAGAAAATAAATAATAAAGATATTTCTACTATAAAATTAATTATTATAAGTATATACTTTATAATGATCAATAATTCTACAATAAAATTATTTGAAATTATTCATGTAATAAATAAATTTTATATATCACATATATACATACACATTACCTGGCACATATTCCCATCTTTAATATAAAAAATATAAAAATTTATATGCAAAATTTCTTATTTATTTATATAGAAAATATCGAGTTATTACATAATGTCTGATGAAGTCAAAGCCAATTCTTTCGGCTAGACTTATGATATATCAGATTTCTTATAATCTATCAAGTATTGACAAGGATTTACCAAACTAATATTGTTGTGGTCTTCAAATTAAAGGAGACTAAGTATGCTAAATTATTTTGTCGTCAAACGACAGGCACGTGGGGTTGCCACAACTTAAACGTACACACGTTTAATGAATGTTGTGTTGATCAACATAGAGTACTATAGGCTGATCACCTAGACGTGCTCGTAAGCTATGCCCGACTTTCGGACCTAGTGCCGGGACGTCCTTTTCAAAGTACGTATGAAATGCTCATGGGCTTGGACCGGAATTGATGTTTTACTGAATATTGTTGTTGTAAAACGTTTTGAATGAAAATAAGTGCTATTTTAAATTATCGATAGTACTTGTAACGCCCCGAAATCCAGTCTATCTTCACACCCGGTTTCCGCACGTCACGAGTACATCATTCATCCAATATACATCATTATATACTGAAATATAACGACATACACTCTCAAATCCCAGGTTCTAGAAACCTTATAACCTTATTCATTACAAATAATCATAAATACATTATTCATTTCATCTTACAAGAGTGACTTTTATTCGCCACTAAGGATACATTATAGTTCCTTAAACTAGTCTATAATTCAATTTCTTATTTTTACATTAAAAGTCTTCACTTGATCTTCTCGCTCATTCACCTTCTGAATGGTACTTCATCTGGATACCGTTAGCTTGATCTTTACGGGATCTTTAAGTTCTTCTAACCTTGTTCACTGAAAATTGTTTTTCATTTAAAGCAAGCATGAGCATTCAATTGCCCAGCAAGTCATAACAGTTGAACAAACAACTTCAGAATTAAAACATTTCTTTAGAACTTCTATAACCGAACAAAGGTTATGAAGCAGCTTGAATAATAGGAATAGTCTCGATTCCTATCATCTTAAAACATCAGTCAATTTCACTTTGAAATACTTTCATTCTTATACCATTTTCATACACATCCAATCTGGCTAGAATCATTAGCACAGACTTAACAATAACTTTTCATGTATAAATAGAACATACTTGTATCAATGTATTTCAATCACGTAACAATGCATATCATAGAAACAATCAAGTGTTCAAATTGTGGCTCAAGGTCTCATACGTTTCTACCACATTGTACAAATATCGCACATTCAAGCACATGTACGTAACTTCTCAAGTACAACATCCGAGAAGTTTAAGAAACTAGCATTCATGTAATATGAATGAAGTTAGGAAACTTGCCTTACGCCCAGCTACAACTTACGCTGAACTGCTCATTTCAATTCCTATATAACACATAAAGAGAAACTATAAACACTAATTAGTCATATATTGAACTTACACATTGGTTTACTTAACTTTACTTCTTAGGGTTCACATTCTTGCAATATAAGTTTACGCGACTAACTTCTTTTACCAGTTTACGGCTTTATGACATACGAAGATGTTTTACTCAAAACGTTCATCATCTTAGATGATTTATATTCTTATCTTCTTTTTATAAATTCTCTAGGACTCAACACATATTGCTTCTCTACTAGTAGTCCATATGGTACTCTGAGTGGTTTCACATAAACAACCAACAAAAAGGTTCCCGTCTCATTTACACTCCCATCACAAATTGAGTTAGATCACCGCCAGCCAGATATACCTTCGCTCTCTAAAGGAATTGTTTAGCCCAACTCCCATATGTCAACCATCAAAGTTACGATTGTACCACAACCTCACTTCTCTTAACGTATAAGAACTATTAAACTATAATGTTCGATTAAGTCAATTTCTTATCGACTCACATTCGACTTTCATTAATCTTATTACTGTTAATTCATTACGGCTTCCTTGATAGATCATATCTTATTAATACATTAGTTATCCATTACCGGAACCCCATATTCATTACCCTCGTCGCTCAACCTCTAAGGAATCACAACCATAGCAATCCCTCACGTTCATTCATCGTGACTACGGTCCCCGAATATCGGTTACATAACCCACGTTTATATTATTTGTCATTTAATCTTGTTTAATCTATACGTTAAACCTTTAATAAAGGTTTACATCACTTGATTAAGTGTTACATTAGTTGAATATTATATTCTTTATCTTCCCTTACATTTCCCCCAAGAGCTGAGCAGTTAAAAGCTCATCTCTTGCTTTTTCCCAACACTTGCCAGCCAAGCATTTCCTCTCCTTTTTATTTTATTTGCACATGGCCATGAGTTATAAAGAGACTTTACCATGGTAGTGAGTCGTCGCACCACTCTACAAGGCATGACTGGCGCTGTGGCGCCAAGGCCTAACCCTAGAAAATTTCTCCAAGTGTTAAATAAATTTTGAGATGCTTACTTCGCGATCTCATAACTCCTTCATTATAACTCGGAACGAGGTCGTTCCAAAGCCATTCTCTTCCTTATCTTACGTACTTTAATACCCCTCAAGCAGAAATTCATTCTAAATCCGTTAACCTGCCATTTGATTGGCTTGATCTTCACCCTTTGTTCATTTTATATTTTTAACGCTCTTCGTTCGTTCGTCCGTAATTCGGTCATCCGAACTCGGAACTCGATCGTTCTTGAGTCCACGACTCACGTTTTCTATGTTCTCTTACTTTCTTATGAAACTTTACCCACTCGGGTTCATTTACTAACTTTCTAATTCTCATTCGTCTTTTATGAAAATTTCGCCATAACTTCGTTATAGCTAAGTTTTAATCCGTTCTTCATGAATGTTTCTACCGTTCCTGACCAAGCAATATGCAACTAACTTATACGCGATGGTTTTAAACTTTTCCATCAACCACAATTAAACTACAATGGTTTTAAATTTGTCCATCAACAACGTTCTTCGTGTTCTTCGTTCGTTCTTCATTTTAATCGATATTTTGCATTACGATTTCACTTTTTATTGGAATTTGATGTTATAGAACACCATTCCTTACTTATTTAACCTACTTATTCATATAATCCACTCGGATCGTTCTAATTCATTACGAATCTTATATTTCCTTACGAAATTTATTAACTAAATTTCTAATTTCTAATTTCTTCTTTTCTCATGATTTCACCCATATGAAATCCTCTCTAACCTTATCTACTTCTTATCTTCATTAAGTTATCATTTTAAACATAAAAACTTAAAGAAAAAATATACGAGATAAGATTTCGGATTACCTTTCTCCTTTAATCTTCTTCCGTCGGACAAAGTTTGTATGCGGGCTAGCCTTTCCTCCTCCTCCTCCTCCTCCCATCTGAACTCTCTCTCTCTCTCTCTCCCAAGTGTCTTAAGATTTTCAAAATCCCAAAACAAAGAAATGAGCTTCCTATTTATAGAAAACTAAAGTTAGGGGTAGTTTAGTCATTTCGCCCCCTTAACCTCCTTACTATTCATTACTTAAGCCCTAAGTTTACTTAGCCTCCACACTTACTTAGACATTAAGTCTTCTTAGCCCTTAAGTTTACGTAGATATTACTTAACTTATTATTTACTTAGCCATTAAGACTAATCGTATTCTACGCATCTCATTCTCGTATTCTCTTATTCTCTTATTCTCTTTGAATTTAATTCGTATGATAATCGTATTATACGTCGTATCAATCCTCTTGCTATACTCGTATTCCTCATGCATAATAATCCTAATTATTATATGTAAACATTAAATCCTCAGAACTCACTTTTCCTAACCCTTAGGTTTTGATTCCGCGGGTGAAAAATTCGTTTTTACCATAACTGAAATATTATTGAATATTCCATCACGTCTCAAAATTATACGCAATCATTAAAGTCTCGGAATTTCAAAATAAATCTCCAAGCAGAAACGAATGAATAGTGCTTATTTCGTCTTTTTCCCCGAAAAATATTTTGTTCCCGGAAAACTTTCATTTTTGTCTTGAAAATTCTTATTCGCTCAGACTTGCTCTTAGCCAGAATACTCCCGGTTTATAATCATCCTAGGTTATAGAACGATTAATAAACACATAAAACATAATAGTATTAATAAAATTTAGTTTTATTAATAAATAATTCTTTAAACCTAAATTCTGGATAATCCAAAATTCTGGGTTGTTATAGTACTTCGTAACTATTGTTCTGTTATTGAAGATATACAATTCATATGCCTCAAGCATGCTATTTTACTAGAATTGTTATTCTTGCTGAGCTAGTTAGGCTCACTCTTGCTTGAACCATATGAATGCATCTAAGATCGAACGGATCGACGGATCCGGCAAGGATAAAGGGAAGGCTAAGGCGAACCCGTAGATTACCTATGTAATAGTATAGGTTTTGTAATGATAATATTCTATCTTATGACAAAGACAAATATAACGGTTATAAAGAACCTGGGAGAATGTTAATATTATTTTGAATATATATAAGACATATTCATTCTTTTGAGGTATTTCAATCGAATGATTGCGTGAACTGTAGCACTGTGTAGCACCATCTGTCAGGTTGGAAGATACCCGGATTTGGGGGCGTCACATTAGTTGAATAAAAGGGTAATCACATTATGCTATGGAATAAATTATAAGTGAATTAACATTGTATATGAAGTTATGCTTTAGGAATAATCTAAGAGCATAAATATTGAATAACTATAACATACCTTAATTGAACAATATTAAGCCAATGTTATTTAGAATTGAATATTAAGCATGCATAACCAATGGCAATTTGAACAATAAAATCTATTCAACATTAGTATATAAGATTATATATACTTCCATGCTAATTAACAAGTTAAAGATAAGAATAACTTGCTCAACATCAAAATAAGGTTTAGAAAACATGCATCATCATGAACAAACTAGATACAAGAGCTTGCAAAATTATAATTGAAATAAGACAAGTAAGCTTTCTGATGGTGACATGCTATCATACCACGATAGCATACCAGATGCCACCAATAATGGTGGGTTATGATCAATACGACTAACTGTTGAAGAAGACATCAGTACGGGCCATGTCATAAGACCATCCAGGGGTCAATGTTGAATATCTCTGAAAATACATACATATGCATAACATGATACATGCATTACAGGTAATAGATGGAAATATGATATAGGGAATGGAAAACTGTACATACACTCCTAAGTATATCATCATCTACATACATCATCTTTGTACAACTAAAAATATAGGGAAATGGGGCACAAACGCCCTACTACTAACAGAGGCCTATCAAAAGATATAGCGAGAATGGGGCACAACCACCCAATAGCTAACAGAGGCCTATAAACAGAGATAACGAGAATACACATCAGAAGAAGATAATGGTGTCAATATATACATCATCAATCCTGTCCACCTGGTTTAACTCCTCCCTAGTCACTGGATCTCTATCAACAGGGATGTCAGGCCTATATAAAGGAGGATCTGCCCCGATAAAACCAAATGGGTCATCTGAGGGGCCAGCGCCTAAGCTGGAAGGATCAAATGAATCTGCCTTTGCCGGATCTCTGCCCAAATGTATGATAAAGAAATGTGCCCGGTCCAGTCGGTGGGTCAAACTGTCAATCTGTGTCATATGAGTCGGATCTCGGACACAAGCTAGCCAATCCGTCATCATCAACCCATATCCCCCATAAACTGAGTGGCGCGGGTCTGAGCTCCAATAGTGCGAGGAAACCACCAACACTGGAATATCTCTTGAGTGCAGGTGCCCTCTTATAATGAAAAATCGTCAACCCCCAACAATGGGATGTCAGTGATGAGTGATCGCACATGTGCCCGATGACGCGACAGAGGCGGGGATCAAAGATACTGAATCTCTCATGTGGTGCTCCTAATAGCACGCTCTCATAAATAGAGCTCACATCCTCCACTTGTAAAAAGAGGAACTCTCCGGGTAGAGATCACATACTCGACGCCAGTCGGGTACCCATCCTCAAAACCGATGGCCAAGTGCTCCCCAAAATAGGAAATCCATGTAATAATATCAGCTGTCAACAACTCCAGTTGTAGGCGGCAATGAGTGAATCCCTCAGCTACAAGGACCTCCGCTAATATGGAATGATGCCATCGTCGTCCTTGTGGATAGGTATTTAAACCTAACACGCTCACAGGGCGCAAACATAGAAGCCTCTTATGGGCCTAAAACTGCTAACACAAAGGCAAACATCTGCGGTCAGTAAACGCTCTTAACCTATACATAGGAAACGACAAGAGAAATACTCACTAGCAGAAATGGGTAGAATCCTAACCAAGCCTCAGTCAAACCCTGCGAGCGCATACGCATGCCCTTGAGGAAATATGCAAAGGTATAGGAACCCCAATCATACTCTCCAATACGGTCCACATGATGCGTGGCACTGACCAAAGCGAACGACATCTTAGAAAAGTTATCTGCTATGAAGCAGCCTCTAACGATCATCAGTAACAATCGTCAAAGAATGAGATCCCTGACTCTAACATCATCTAGCATGGGCTCACTTAAAAGCCTACTCATAGCATCCACGCTCAAAGGAC
Source organism: Panax quinquefolius (assembly GCA_020205615.1). Lineage (NCBI taxonomy): Eukaryota > Viridiplantae > Streptophyta > Magnoliopsida > Apiales > Araliaceae > Panax > Panax quinquefolius. The sequence goes on from CM035172.1 coordinate 75,419,116, forward strand.
TCGTACGGACAGTCCTGCCCTTGAGTGCCTCCGCCGGAACTCCTAGCAAGGATCTGACGGTAGTAGGGGTAATATTCGCCATACAAGACATTGGTGCCCCTCCAAACTCCATACCTTTAATAAACGCTAATCCATCGGTGTTATCGTCACCTCACAGTCCAACAAATGGACTGACTGAGTCTGATGAAACTATCGCTCAGACAATGCCCTGAGATAACCCTAAGTACAATGGCGGGGAATGATGGAAAAGAATGCTCCAAATCCCTAGCCATGCACAATCGCTCCATAGTTAGGATGAAGAGCCTGGTACATGGAGTGTAAGCTAAACAAGTTCCCTCGAGGCTGTGTAAAGCCGGGAACCAACATGAAATGTAGATCAACATCAAAACCCTTTACTCATCATCAATAGGAAAGAAAGAAGATCAAGATCTAACGCCATACCTCGTTAGCATTCAAATACATCTTGGGATGTCTGCTCAAATCACCCAGAAGTTGTGGGTTTGCCACCTGAATACTCGGGAGGTCCCTACGGGGAACATGTGCAGCAAGAGCTGGGTTTAGAATCAGAGCATCCTCCTTCTCGTCCTCCACATCTGGCACATCAACCCGGACTGGACGTATCACCACCTCCACCAACCGACGAGGCTGTCTAACAAAGCGGGGTCGAGGCACTTCAGAAGCCCTCGTCCGTACACCAGAAATGGTCCTACGGGAACTACTCGGCTGATCCGGATCCATAATATCTAGACAACAAGTCTCCAAATTACCTCAGAAAGGGTGTGGTATTTTCTAACTTGGAGCTTTCCAAAATACATTTTATGACTACATGCATGCATGCATTACTTTAACATACAGCTACAGTAGAGTTAAAATGCATGACTATTCAAATGCCTACATTTTGAAAATGTTTTCCATAGTCCCCTTTGTAAATGAGACTATCCACATGCGCATATGCTTGACTAGGTGGCCATTCAGTAGTACACCTGCCCAAAGTTATATACATAATATACGCATTAAAAATCAAAGTCATCAATTCATAAGGTTAACCTCAATACCATGAATTTTTTGCCTTTTTACCTTTTACTCATTTGTCCTCAAATAGGATAAGAAATAGTAGAAAAAGGTGCCAATTTGTCTGTCTCAAAAGTTAAATTTTTTCACATCATTATGTTCAAAATGGTTTAATACTAACATTTACTATGTTGAATATTTTTTATCAAGTCATTTAAGCGTACATAATCACTACTATGTATTTAGATGCATTTCATGTGATAAGTCATTTTCCAACGGATTAAAAAGGGAAAAAATACATGCATACGTTACCAGGATAGTGTAGAACACTTGTACGGTGACAGAATTTGCAGAAAGTCGCCCGAACTCTGCAAATCTGAAGAAGAGCTCTCGGATTTCTTTCGCAACGCAACTTGAAAATGACTTATGAAAGTAACCTGCAGGACTTTAATATGTACGGTTGGCCGCATGTCCATCTACGGCTGAAGCAGGTGTACCTACGACACCCCTATGTGGGTCCCACCCCTCCGACTCGGTCCAGTTTAAGTTGCAAAAGAGTTCTCACAGACTGAGAAGGTCAAATTAGGAATAAAAATGCTATGCGATTGAGCAAGATAGCTTACAAATCCTGGTTTTCTCAAACTGAACCAATGCTGCCAATTCAGGGTTGTCACCCTAATTTTCAATCAGTTCCCTGACGGGGGGTCACAACACAGTCTCAAGAACGAATCCCCTGTAGGGGTCACCACGCATTGTCATCCATTGATGTACATATCAATGAAGGTCAAGAAGCCTTGACGTTATTTCAGCCGATGGAAAGTAAACCCATCGAGGCATCGAAAGCTATTCGATGATTTCGTACTTTGGTATTCATATTCCCCAGTAGATCCCCGGTGGGGGTTATAATGCATATAAACCGTTGATTCACACGTCAGCGAAGGTCAAGCAGCCTTGACAGTCTACCCAATAGGGTTTTCATCCGTTGATTCACATATCAGTGAAGTACACATCAACGAAGGTCAGGAAACCTTGACAGCACATGATGTTGGTAGTAAATCCAACAGAACCTTGACATATCCTGGCGATATACAAACCAGAAAAGGTCAGCATAATTGAGGAGGATCGATGATGGAATATGTTATACACATCCTCAAATAGACAAAGTTGTACCCCCACAGATCTCTTACACATAAGAGGCACCTCTGCGGAATCAAGTCTGTATCAAGGATTAAGGACTTTGGTGATAGCCCCAACGTCAACATCCTATAAGATTTGGATAACACATCCAATCTGGTCATCATTGCCAATCCACGGTAAAAGCAATATGGAGCCGGAAATCATCCCTAGCATGTTGGGAAACAACCCCACACACATGCATCATACATTCGTGTCATATTGCATTTCAAGTGTCTAGGATTCTTTATCATACCCATGTATTGCACTGTATGAATACGATAAAAAGGGGTATCTGTAGACACTCGAACTTTTCTGCACACCAGTCACTTACATTGTAGGAGGGCATATTCGTCTTTTAGAGATAACCATGGAAGATAGCTCACATCCAGTCCGGATACTACAGGATGTTCAGTCTCAATCCTAGAACACACACCGAGTGATAGCCCAACCTCGGAGATAAATCCGAGGCATGCAGTTCTAATACCGAAAATTCCATCGGAGAAGACCGATTAATCTCGGAGATAACCCTGAGGTATCCAATCTCAGTCCCAACACTGGGAGTAGCAGCTACCAACCTTGGTGATAACCCCAAGGAATGCAGTTCTGGCGATAACCCCAGAAACGGTTGTTTTAAATGCAAGCGATCAGCTTCAACCTCAACACTCACACTGAGGCACTCAATACAAGACCCGAGGATAACACCGGGAAGACATGCATACCTCAGAGATGACACTGAGGTCCTTTAATACTTGCAGTAGTCCAATCTAAGCGAAGCCCTTAGCAACGTCTGATTTATTAATCCAAACCAGAGAAAACCCCAGTGAGGGGCAAAGTCGTCATCTCTCCACCTTGACGCCATATCACGTCATCTCAACATTTCATACATACTTTTCTACAAACCAATGTCCCACAAGAATCAAAGAAAACTAATCCCGAGTGACTATTACGCAGGGTAACGGATAGAATTTGAAGCTGAAAGACCGGAGGGCACCGTCCCATCTTCCTGACTTCGTACAACCTCTAATCCCATGCCATTGTGTAACTCTCGACAACGGCGGTCTGAAATAGGTCTTACATACTTCAGTCGGATGCCAAGATTGTAATTCTGAAAGTTTGAGCGCCCATTATAGTGCCTGCGTACACATACTGCGAGACGACGCGACTTGCAAAGCCCGGGGAAACTCGGGTAGCTACAGGTACATCTGAGGCCTAGACGCAGGTACACCTGCGACTCCCCCCCCCCCTCTATAAATAGAAGGCTTGGGGTGGCCATTTGTAAGAAGAAAAAGGCTAGGAAGCCCTGTTAAATTTGCTCCGTACTTACACTATACTGAGTCCTTTCTCAATTTAAACACTTGTGAGCTCACATATAGCTACTCTTGTACCGGCGGGAGCCGAGTGTTCATCCACTTTAAAGATCTGAAGTCTTCTGGCGTACCCACCGTAAGCCTTCTCACACACTTTAAAGCAATTTCTTCATCTTTGCACACACCCTTCTTCACGTTGAGAGTGGTGTTACGTAGTGTTAGCCAGGACTTGATCCAAGTGGGTTTTATTTCATTTGTATATACATATATATTTATATATATATGGACTAACATTATCGAGTTATACCTCGATTGAGCCTGAGACTTGATGGAGCGTTTATTTGTTTATATATATATATATATATATATATATATATATATATATATATATATATATATATATACGGAGAGGCTCTAAAGTTTAACTTGAAAGAGCGAACCAAAAGACGCAACCGTCGTCTTTGGTGTCTATGATGACGCTCAATTGACCGTCGCTAAAGACTACATGGCTATGACGACGGATCGAACTGTCGCTTATAGACACCAAAACGACGGTTTCTTTGGTTCGCTCTTTAAAGTTCGATTTCATATATATATATATATATATATATATATATATATATATATATATATATATATATATATATATAACTTCGCTTATATATTTCTTTATATATATATATATATATATAAACCTGTGTTCGGACTTTGTTCGATGAGCCTAGATTTTACATCGGAGCATTTACTTGCTTTTTATATATATATATACTTATATATATAAACATTGTCGAACTCATTCGATGAGCCTCGGATTTTATATTCGGTGCGTTTATTGCTTATATATATATATATATATATATATATATATATTTCGTCTCACCAGAGTTTACTTGTGGTGGTTGATCGCTTTTACTGACTTTCTTTACGTTTCGTCACTTTGGAGTTTCTCCGTGGCGGTTGATGGCTTTTTTCTGACTTTATTTATATTTTTCGATCCCCATGGAGGTGCTTTGTGGTGGATGATCATATCTCAGATATATATATTTATAGCTTTTATATATATATACCTGTTTACTGCTTTCATACAAATTGCAGCATCATGTGAGGATAGGAATCATGTGATCACAGATTCTATCTATTGGATCTAGATTCGGTTCCCGTGATGGACTTTTTCAGTTGTAAGCAATTTGTAAATTTATCTGCGGTTTCTGAATTTCCTCAGATGATTTTCATACCTACGAGGAAGTCGGCATTATTTTGTACATTATTTTTCTTATAGATACTTCGCATCTCAAAAATAAAAGCAATTAAGCCAAACACTTAATAAAATGGAAGTGTAAAAGGTCTCAATTACTATTGAGCACAAGGGTTTGAAAAAACCTCTTTTATAAAACATCATTTCCATATTTTGCTTAAAATTGAATTTTTACATAAATTCAAACCATGTGTATATAGGTGCGAATAAGGCCTCACACTACTTCCAAATAATAGCACATTGACCCACACACACACACACACACACACACACATTCAGAAAACAGTTTCTTGAAAAGTGGCGGTCACCGTGGTAACACGGATGTCGGGGGGGTGGGGGGTGGGCTAACACCTTCCCTCCGCATAATCAAGTCCCCGAACCCTAATAAATCTCGATTTCACCGAACCGTTTAACAGTGTCACATCACTGGGTCCATATACAAACCTTTTCTCAGTTGTGTTGGTACAACCACTTAAAAAACCAACTGGTGACTCTTTGTCCATCGTCGACATTATACATGTCAGTCCTTTTTCACTTGTTTTTTCAAACAAATCTCACCTAACATGAGAACACCAAAGAACAAGTAACAAAAATGGACAACTAAAAATCCCAACGTCGACACTTGAAATTTCTTGTTTTTGGTCAAATTTTAAATAATTGAATAAGTTGTTATTCTTTTTGTTTAAATACCCAATTGAGTTTGTGTGGGCTCAATTAGGTTTGGGCATTCCTAATTGTTGATTATTTTACATTAAAAGGTTAGATTACGTAGTTAATTGAAAGATTTGGTGGAAAAATAAGTTTGGGGGAAAATGTTCCAAAAGGTATTGATCACAGTGTGCTCCAAGTGTTTGATAAATTTCCACACTCAACAATTTAGTCACAGAACACTATTCGTTGGGAAAGAGCTTGACATACACCGACATATTGTTTCGAAAAGGAATAAAGGGGAAAGTTCGGAAGCTACATGCAAGTTTGACAAGAAAAAGTATACAAGTTCCCAATCCTCTAAAAGACATGTTTGACATAATGAATTCAGCGGTAACTCTTTACCAATTTCCACCACTTCCATTGTTGTCTGTGTACCCACCAACTGACTTAGCTTCCAAGGTTGACGCTAATGAAGATGAAGTGGATGATGTTGATGAAGAGTAAAGCCTTAATCATTCAGGGAAGTCCTACGTTCCTAACTTTTATACAATGAGGACATTACATATGTTAAGTTTGGGGGAACATTCTTTTAGTTGCATGTTTATTTAAGTATTGTAGGGCATGTTGCATGATAGTTTTGCATTTTAGGTTGTGTTTTACATTTAGTTTGCATTTAGTTGCATGAATTAAGTGATAAATGATGTAGTATCTAATTTTGGCCAATGAAAAGACTGGATTGATAGTTTTGCTTTAACAAAATTGGAAATTGATGCTAAGTTATAACTTTAACTGTGAAATTGATTATGCTTGTATGAAACTTTAGTTAACAAGGAAAAACTTTATTGACTATTGGCTCAATCTAAATTTAAATCTTTACATAATTTACTCCTGGTAGAAAAATTTGGGATAAAATTTAACAAAGTAAAACATCTATGATGGCAAAGTCAAGCAAGAAACTAAGTTTTGGGGGAATCTTGGGTTATCTATATATTATTAAAAAGAAAAAAAATATATTAAATGCTGACTTGGTTTAACTCTATGGCCTCTGTTACTCGAATAAGTAAGCCCTTAGGAGTGTCTCTACACTTAGTGCCCTAAAGCCAACTTGTTTGGGAGTCGTTGGTTGAAAGTTCGCTAAAAGGGTAACTTTAAAAAGCCTAAGGGATTTGAGCATTGCACAAATTAGAAAAAAATAAGAAGTAATAATAAATAATAATCACTAGACTCGTTTAGTTTTGTGGCTTTTGCTACTTGAGTTATTAGATCCGTAGGGGTGTCTCAACACCTAATGCCCTAAAGTCAACTAGCTTAGGAGTCATTGGTTGAAAGCGTGATACATGGGTAGCTCTGAAAAGCCTAATAAAACTAGGCATTACACACGTCTGTGAATTAATAAAGTATGATGTAATAAACCTGGTTGGTACCCCTTTGCTTAAAATTTGCTTGCGTTAGTCTAATTGGATGTATTTACTGATAGAGTTAAGTAAAACTGAACTTTCTTTCTAAGAAGTTAATTATGTGGGTGATTTGAGATGTGATTGATCAGAATAGTCTATTCTCTCTCACACACACACATCATGGGTGATGACATGTATAATTGATGAAGTGGTTAGAGTTAGAAATTTGGCATTGGTTGAACATTTTGTTTGAATATTATATGTATCTCAGAGGCCTGGTATTGGATGTGATGATTATTCGGTCATTTGATTCGTAGGGATATAGATAGCTTGCATTGACATTATTGCATTGTTTGGGGACAAACAACTGATTAAGTTTAGGGGTATTTGATGAATGAGTTTTATACCTATGAATCGGGTAATTTTAAGCTGAATTATTGTTATCTTTGAGTATTTTTAATATATTTTTATTGGTTTTTGTGTTTATTTCTTGTAGGATGGAGTTGGAGGGAGAAATTGGTCATTTGGGAGAAGAGAAGAATTAAAAATCATTAAAATTAAAGATGAGTGACATTTTTTATAATTCCTTGGTCCCAGCCTAGCGCCTAGTGCGCATGATCAGAGTTATTCCTAGCGCCTAGTGTGACGCCCCCAAAATAGGTATACATCACCCATTTTGAGTCGCCAAATACATGGTACAGAATACAAATACAAACTTAATTATACAACTATCGTGTAAAATACGACAAAATATAGCTGAGAGTTTTAACACGAATATTGTCTTCTATACAATATTCAAACTCAAATGGAGTCCTCATTCCAATTATTATCACACTATTTTATAAAATAGTGAGGACTACTACAACCACCATCTCGGACCGTCACTCCATTCCCCGACTAGTCCCGGCTACGTTCTCATTTCTTGAATTGAACAATGAAAGCAAAAGGGTGAGCTCAACTAGCCTAGTAAGAAATATTATGACTAAGATAATGCAGAATAAATTATCTTTAGCATTCAACAGTGTTAAACTGATAGAATACAATAAACAACTAGTTTAAATGCAACGTAACAAAAATTCATTAGAAGAGTCAAGTAGAGCATGATATAGTAATCTTCTATGATTTAAACAATTATCATTAATTTTATCGCTGAGACTCAGCTTAATTACTAATGCACATTACTGAATTATCCATGCACTATGGGCCAAGGATATTCGTGTTATCACCAATTGTCATGATCATGCCAACAACTGTCCATCAATGCCCTACGGGCCAATGAGGACTTTTACCACATCATTTGTAACATTACATGTCATGATTATACCGAATAATCCATTGTCATAATTATACCAATCAACAGTCCATTTATGCACTACGAGCCAAAGATGACTTTCATCATAATATAAACATGAGGATGATGACAATTATAAAATATTTCAATCAAACGAAATCAAGGATAAATATTAAAGATTTTTAATTTATCCAAAGTTTAAAAATGTCCAATTTGACAACATGATAACTGCTTTGTAGGGTAAAATTCAAGAATAATATCCATGTATCAAAAATAATTTGGACAAAAAAGAAATCAATTTTCTAGGTGAATAGTACTCGGGTGAATAGTACCCCATGAATAGTACTTCATGAATAGTATCCCGTGAATAGTGTCATACATGTGAATATCACCGTACGTATGAATATTGCCGTACGTATGAATAGTGCCGTATAAATGAATAGTACCCATAAATAGTACTCGGGCATAAAAAGCTTAAAATTTAACAAGAATGTTCAGAAAAATATCCTTGTGAAACGATACTCGATGAAGCGCAAATTTCAAGGATATTATACTAATATCTTTTGTTTTGGTAAATTTTAAACTGTACTGAAATAAAAAAGAAATTACAAACCACATGGAAAACCCCAATCAGAATATAGCATAGATATTATAGGACCAACCCTATGATGTCATGACTATAAAAGATTACAGGCCCGACGCCCAACAAACTATAACATTAAACAAATAACTAACAATTTTACATAAGAAAGCATGCCCGAGATTTTAGAAGCCAAAAGGACAGACACATCAAGAAACAATAACATGCCCAAAGCTACAGAAAACAACCCACCCAACATTAGAAACATCAGCTCTCCCATAAAACATCAAAGACATCCCAAATAAGAGGCAACAACAAACCATGAATAGTAACAAACCAGCCCAACCAACAGCAGATTAACCAGCAACTCAGATCAGCCAACCATAACCAAAAGAAACATAAATGAATAAAGCAGTACAATAGCAACGTGAGTGAGAACCCCTTGTAAGACATGAGAACACATTCTGCAAAGGAATGAATAGCAGACACCAACGGTATAAGTTTTTCAATCAGACCCAACAAATCAGACCCAATAGAGGAGTCCCAACAAATCAGACCCAACAGAGGAGTCCCAACAAAGCAGACCCATCAAAGTAGTCCCAAGACCAATTCCAGCCGAACTAGCCCCATCACAGCAACAAGAAGAAGCAAAAGCAATACACCAGCTGAAGCAGCGTTAGGCGAAAGCCAACTGCTGAGACCAGTAGCATCAGATCCCAACCAAGTAGTAGAGGACAGCAACCAAGCTCTCGCCATTGGCAAAGGCAACAGCCGAGACAAACAATAGCAGAGCACCCCTACATCATGACACAAACCAAGCTCTCGCCCAAAGCAAAGTAAAACTGAACCATCAGCAACCATCAAATTGAAACAGGTTGCAGTAGTAGTGGATCAGCAAACAGAACCTGCAGGAAACAAAAACAAGCAGTCAACTACAGCAGTACCAGACTAGTTGTCCAAACCACCTGTAGCAACAGCAGTGCTCATGAAGTCCCAGCAGTCGACTGCAGTAGTCAAACATCCATAGCAGAGTTTGCAGCAACAGAACCAGTCCAAACCAAACCAAACCAGCTTTCTAGAGCACACCTGTAACAGAACGCCCAGACCAAACTACCCCAAACCTCTCTAGGACAAGCAAACCAGCAACCATTCATAAGGTCTGTAACAGAATCCATAGTATGACAAACAGTAAATGTTAATGTTATAAAACCAAATGTCTGTAGCAAGACTTCTCCTTAAGTCTTTGAAATCGCTTATAAGATTAAAGTTTACATTTCAGCATGTTCATAATTACTTGCACTACAGTCCTGACAAGAGCAGCTTTATGTGAAAAGATCATCGCGTTACGCTAAGTCCAGATACGATGGACCGCAGCCGCAAACCCGAGATGAATACGACTATGATGAAATTGAGGACACGAGTAGTGAATAAGATAATTGGTAATAGAAGACTAGTTCCTGCTACAACCTCTCATACCATAGTGTCTAAGAATAGAAACAAGAACCCTAAAGGAATAGTCATAGTGAAAGAATAATTGATCAAATGATTCTAAGTCAGTTTTGCATAACACACACATAGGGTTAACCTGAAGGCCCAAAGTGAGCAGTCTATCCATGGTACGCAACCCTTTGTGAAAATCCATCTAAAGAATGAAAAATAACTTAGAGGTGAGAATCCTATGCTACACCAGTTTGTCCCATAACACATCCACACCAACCTGCCTAATCGAGTGCCAAATAATAGATGCTCTAACCTCACTAGCTTTTGTATTTCCCCAAAAACATTCATCTTGCAAAGTGGAGTTACACTGCTTATTGAAGTCAAAAACATCCCTAAAGACTATGAAGTCATTATGGTTAGAGGAAGGGAGATTCCAAGTAGAGTTTTGGATAATGTTGCTAACTATTGCATTAGGCCCTAGACCAGAGTTGATGACCAAGGAAGAGTGAATAGAGGTGGCCAAAATGCCATTACCCATCCAAGGGTCAAACCACAGGCTAGTATCTGCACCATTACCAATACGGAATTTAATGTGATTAAGAGCTAAAGGCCTCAGCTGAAGAACTTTTCTCCAAATCCAAGAGCAGTCATTGGGTATAGACATACACCAAAAAAACTTAGATTTAATACTAGCTCTAACCCATGAGGCTCATAGGGAATGGTGCCTAGGATTAATAATCCTCCAAAGATGCATTAGAATCAATAATTTGTTCCAATCCACAAGGTTCTTTATAGCTAGACCACCTTCTAAGTGAGGTAGAGAAATTTTGAACTAGGCCACTTTAGCACCATGTTTAAGCAGAGAAGAACCCTTCCATAAAAATCTAGTCATAATAGACTTTATGTCCTTTAGAACAGCAGCAGGAAGAATAAAATGGGTTGACCAATAAAACTGAGTGGAATATATAATAGATTTCATTAATTGGAATCGTCATGCATAGGAAAGAAATTTATAAGTCCAAGAAGCTATTCTAACTTTAACCTTATTGAGAAGAGGTTATCAATCAGCAAGGCTAAGCTTAGAAGTGATTAAAGGAACCCCCAAAAACTAGGCAGGGAAGGACCCCAATTGAAATCCAAGAGTATTAATAATGGACTCCGCAAGATTATTTGGGACTTGAGCAAGGAAACACAAACTCTTCGAAGCATTTATATGCAACCCAGAAAGGCTAGAGTATTTGCCAATACAAAACTTGATAATCCTAACCGAGTCAATATCTCCATGGCAAAAGATAAGCAGATCATCTGCAAAGCACATATGGGTGATGGACATCAGTTTAGTTTTCAAGTGGAATTTAAAAGAGGGCTATAAAGTTTCCATTGATAAGATAAACGATAAAATCTCTATAGCTATCACAAATCGGTAGGGGGAAAGATGGTCCCCTGTCTTAAACCCTTCGCACCTTTAAAGTAACCACAAAGGGCCCCATTGACCTTTATAGAGAAGAATGTAGAAGAAATACAAGCCTTAATCCAAAATATAAATTTAAGAGGGAATTTGAAGAGCCTAAGCGCTTCCAATAAAAAATCCCAAGAAACTGAATCAAATGCTTTACTGAGGTCTATTTTCATAGCACAACGAGGAGGACCCGAAGACCTATGATAATTATGAAATAATTCTTGGCCAAGAAGAATATTATCCCCTATCCTACGACCAGCAACAAAAAAAGCTTGGCAAGGGGAGATAATGAGAGGAAGCAAAATTTTTAGCCTGGAAGTAATAATCTTTGAGATGCATTTATATGTTATGTTGCAGCACTATATAGGTCTATAATCATTCATGGAGGAAGGGTTTTGAACCTTAGGAACAAGGGCAATTGAAGTTGAGTTAGTTCCTCTAAGAAAACATCCTTGATTGAAAAAGGATTGGACAATAAGGGTGAATTCCTTCCCCACAATATCCCAAGAATGCATAAAAAAATTGACATTGAAACCATCAGGGCCAGAGATCTTATTCTTTTTCATGGATTTTAAGGTGGACAGAACATCAGCATCCGAAATGTCCTTCTTAAGTAGAGAAGCTTGTTGAGAGGTAACATTGTTAGCAATAGATGAAGCAAGGTCTAGTAAGTTTGGGTTGTCGGCTTGAGAAGCTGACCCCAATAAAGAGTGGAAATGGTTCACAACAAGTTCTTGGATTTCCAGTTGGCCAAAGAAAAGATCACCTGAATCATTTTCAATAGATAAGATTTTATTTTGATTCCACATGTTCTTAATTTTGTTATGAAAGAACCCATTGTTACCATCCCCATCCTTAAGCCATTGAATTCTAGACTTTTGCTTGGAAAGTCTTACCTCAGATAAAACGGCTCTTTAGAAAGAGTCCTTTGAAGCTCCGGTCATCAGGATTACAAGAGATAACAATCTGAGTACCATGAAGCAAATCTCTAGTCTTGCCAACATTGGTGGATAGATTACCATTTTCTTTATTTAGAGCGTGCAAGTCCCTATTTGTAGATCTCAACTTGCCAGCTAAGACTTACAATGGGTCACCAAGGATAGAGACACTCCAAGCATACTTCACTATATCAAGATATCCTTCAAGATCCACCATGAAATTGAAGAATTGGTATGGTTTGTGAATGCGAGGCAAGATTAGGCCAATATTGACCACCGCAAGACAGTGGTCTGAAAGGTCATGCGGGGTAAACCAGGCCTGAAAACAAGGGAAATGGTTTAACCAAAGATTAATCACCACAACACGATCCAGCTTTTTAAAAGAAGGTTTAAAATCAGTAGAGTTCCACCAGGTATGGAAGTCCCCCACAACATGAAGATCATCAAGATGTAAGTCGGATATACAATCAAGGAAATCCTGCAACCCACAATCCCAAGTATCATCCCGCCATTAATTTCATAAATAGATTTAACCTCATTAAAATCACCTAACAAACACCAAGGGAGATTAATTGAAGAGGCAATAGACCTCAAGTTCTTCAATAAAGATTTCCTTTCAGAGGGGGTATTAAAACCATAGATGAAAGTAACAAACATTTGAATATTAAGATCAATGGACTTAACCGAATAGTGAATAAATTATGGAGAAGAAGAAACAATAATCACATTCCATAAAGAAGGGTCCCAACCAACCCAAATTCTCCCATTTACATGATGATCATAATTGAACTTCCATTGACATCCTCTACGAATAGCCTTAGAGATCATATTAGCTTTAGGAGCTTTGACTCTGGTTTCGACTAATCCAGCAAATGAGATATTATGCTTACACAAAAAAACAGTAACACTATCCTGCTTGGACTTCATATTTACACCTCAAATATTCATAGAGCAAAAATTTAACATAAATTAAAACTTAAGAAGAATTTTGGGGTTTGCCACTCCCCCTCCTTTACTCTTCTTCTTGGAAGATTGACCCAACTCTAAACCACTCCTGGCTTTGGTCTTAAGTTCACTCCCTTCCTTTTCATCAATAACTTTAAGCTTACCCATAAGCGGATTAGGAGAAGGAGTACAATCTGAGTCAGAGAAATCAAGATGTCCTTCTGGATAAGATAAGGATTTGAAGGGATTGGGGGGCCCCAAAGTAGGAGGAGAACCAGTCGGTTGCTTAAGACCTCTAGAGACGATGGTCCAATCAGAAGAAGTGACGGGAAAGGGGCCAAGAGAGGTAACAGTCTGAGGCATCGGGATTTGAGGCAAAGCATCAACCACAGATTGGCCTTTAGGCATCCACTTATAATTCGCTCTAGGACATCTAATAAGAGAATGCCAAATGATTTACAATGTGAGAAGAGTTGAGGTTTATTCTGATATTTAACTCTAACCGAAACAACCTTATCAGTTTTTGTGAGACCCCGAATTTTATGAAATAAAAGTATTCAATTTTTCTATTTTGGTAAATAGTTAAATTGATAAAAGTTTAAAGTTAAGGGTAATATGTGAAATTTTTTGCAAAGTAAGCAAGTTGATACAAAATATTCTTTTTGTCGGGGAATGTCCGTACGACGGTACAATCATTGGTGAACCCCACAATGGAATTATTGTCGGATGAAGAAAACGATAAAAATATTTTTATGAGAATAACAGTGGAAGTTTTACCGTTAAAACTGTTGAACTACTCGGTAGTAAAAGTACAGTAATACGCGTGGTTGCATAGTAGCATATGGTATTAATTATTGATGTTTACGTGATAAGTCACTCAATTTTGTTTTATTAGTATTATTAATGTAATAAAATAGAAAAGTTTTTATATAAAACAAAATACTTTTATAAAGTTATTCGTTTTATTAAACTATAAATAGAATATATTATATTTTTTTATGCATAGTATTTTTCATAGTAAAATCTTTTTTATATAAAATGTAATACTTTTATAAAGTTATTTATTTTATTAGACAATAATTAGATTATATTATATTTTATTATGCATAGTGTTGCATATAGTGCTGATAGTGTTTTGCGTATAGTAAAATCTTTTTTATATAAAATGTAATACTTTTATAAGGTTATTCGTTTTATTAGATTATAAATAGAATATATTATATTTTCTTTAAAAGATTTTTCTTTAAATATGGACCGTCCGATTAAAAGTAAATCAATCTGGACCGTTCATGAATTAGTTACTATGCAGTTCATTCTTCTATAAATAGAAGCTCATTTCTTCATTATTTCTTACGAATTCACTGAAACTCTAGAGATAGAAACTATAGAGAGAGTTCTTCTTCTATAATCTTGAGCGTATTTCTTTAGAGTTTAAGAAAGCTTTGAGCATAGTGCAAGTTTTCTTGAAGTATATTCCCGCCCTACCAGTCGGAATACTTTTCTTTTTAAGGTAGGGGATATTATTTGTTGTACTCGTAAGGGATATTCTTTCTTTCTTATTCGTGAAGAGAACTTCTGTAATTCTATTCTTTATTATTCTGTTGGAATAACCTGTATACGTTGGATACCCTATACACTACAACAAAAAGGCTTATCAGCGACCGCATATCAGTGACCGCACACGGTCGCAGATGGGTATCAGCGACCACATGCGGTCGCTGATATTAGTCGTAGGTAATCTGGTCGCTGAGTGGACACTAGCGACCCGTAATAACGATCACTTTAGTAGCGACCATGGCCGTCGCTATTCTGACTTGTGCTGAGTCCGTTGTCAGGTATGACATGGCACACGTGGCAGCGATCGATAATAGCAACTGCATGCGGTCGCTGAGTTCAACAAGGTAATGCGGTCGCTGATACAGAGTTAGCGACCGTATGTAGTCGCTGATGGGTTTTTGTTTTTTTTTTTAAATTTTGCCTGTTGTCTTGATTTCCCAAAAATAACCTGTTGTACCTGCTTTCAATCCCATCACAACAGTATATACAAGCATCTATATTAACATCCATCCATGATATAACTACTACATAATAAACATTGATTATCCATGAATAAACATTCATCCAACACAATAAAATTGTAAATATTCATCCAACACAATACAATCGATATCGTAAACATCCATATAAACTAATACAATTGTCCAAAGAATGAATCTAAAAGAGTACAAGACTTTAAAAATCTAAAAAAACCAGTCTAGGTGCTCTTCATGGATCATCCAAATTATGATCCTGTAATTAACAAAGTAATAAAACATATATGTTAAATGTGTTGATACTGCTACGATGTACTTAGGGAAAGCTAAACAATAGATAATATATATACAGTCGTCATTACCATTCGTCATTGTCTTGCTGCTTTCTTGCCGCCGCCTGGCCGCCGCCGCGCCTCCGCCAACTCATCATAACTCAGAGACTACAGATGCCCGCCCAGTATACGAAGAAGATCACGATCCTAACAGATCTCTCTCACACAGTCAGCAGCAGTATGATAGGCTAGATAACCTGATGACTGTGTAGACTGGATGGCAGAGCTGTCTGTGCCACTGATGGTCGGGCGCCGTTTTTGTCCTTGGTCTTTGACATAATTTTTCTTCATGATGGATGCCCTCTCCCATAATTCTTGATCAATCGACGGACGCGGGGTGCCTTCAGGATAACGCTCGTTCATTAAGCCCTTATAAGTGTCCTGTCAGAAGATGAACAATAAAATAGTTAAAAATAAATAAAAAAATACTCAAAAAAGTCGTCATAATTTATAAACAACATATTAGGATAAAGTGAACTTATTACCGCTATCTGAACAGCCTCAGGCGGTCATCGCGGGTGGCCACATACACATCCAACCAATTGATAGGTTGACCTTGAGACTGAGACTCCTACAGTTCATTTTCTCATATTATTATGTAAACATATGATATTTTAGTTTACAAAAGATGATTGTAAACATAAAAACAAATAACTAAGTCAATAAGCTTGCTATATACATACATTTCTAGCGGTAATATATGTTGCAGATTTGTGATATTATGTCATACTCATGCGTGCCTTTTTGCCTTTTCTCCTTCAGATACACTAAAGGATCTGTTCGAGGCGGCAGTCTTGCGTCTCTTGACCCAGGACTCATCTCTCCAATGGTTACACATCAGCACCCATATGGGATGTGCGCGCCATCAAGGACTATGCTCATGCATATACTGCTCACCCTGTCCTGGATGGTCAATCTCAGCATTGTGCAGGGCTTTTTATCGTTCTTGTTCAGATTATCTTTAGTTTGGACGGCGCACTTCTGCTAGAATAATGTCTGAATAACTGATGCTTGTGCGTCGTCCAATCTATACCGCTTCTGCAAATAAAACAACAATAATAATATTAAAACTGTTATATTATATTATCTATCAGAGTGATAAAAAAATGTGCATATCAGAGTGATAAACAATATTATTTGATTAACTATGTATTATCTATCAGAGTGATAAAAAAACTATACCTACAATTCAGCCCAAACTGTATCCTTATGGGCGAGAGGTGTGCTATCCCATGTAATCACTGGCGTAGGCCAGTTCTGTAAGCATAATTGTGAAATGCACTTCACAATTTTACTATCTTAAAAATCACTACAATATATAATAATTTACAGTCATATATATATTTAAAACAATTGAAATATTAAACCATTATATATACACGATGTTTAACTTATGTGCTTTCTAAAGGAGGACGAATCTGTATAAGAATGCGATCATCCGGATTAGCCGGGGCCTTCGGCACATGATTAGGGCCCCGACCCAACCCGCGTTTTCGTGCTGCAGGTTCAAAAGATATCTATAAATAAAAAATTTAGGATGTTAGTATGAGTTATAAATGAAAGATACATAAACGCATCAAGGATATAGAGAACATGTACATATGTAATTGGATATTAAAACTAAACATACATTTTATATAAAAGGACAATAATGACAATTAATTGTATAAAATAGTTAACTACGACAAAACTAAACATACATTTTAATTCATTGTAATACGATTAAAACATGTCAAGGATATAAAGAACATTTCTATATGTAATTCATTGTAATACGATTAAAACTAAACATACATTTTAATGAAAATCGTTGTCAGAGTCAGAATCAATTTATACAAGTGTCGGAGATTCATAACCATCTTCTTCTTCAGATTCTGTGTCAGTGTCAGTCAATAACTCTTCCTCAGTATCACTGTCATCTGGCATAATAACTATCTCGGGATTCAATTCATCAGGTTCATCTCCACCCTCTAACTAGATTACATCATTGTTGTCCTCTAGATTTATTATAGGAGGTCTATGAAGCATCTCTTCTTGGTAGAAATTCCCATCTATTACTTGGACACGACTGCACGCAGGAGTATGAATTACATCTTGCCAATCTGTAGGCAGTCTATCACTTTTCCTAACAGTACTAGGCGTGTAGTATACTTGTACTGTTTGAGTTGGTAAAATAAACGGTTCGTTGGAGTAAGCCGACCTATGTAAGTCAATATCGACGATTCCATGTCTGTCAACATGTATCCCTTTTTCTGAATCAAACCAACGACACTCGAATAAGTTAATATGACCCCCGTATGTGCCCTTGTACGACAACTCTATGATTTCCTCCAACTCCCCATAAAAGGCACGACCAAGCTCATTGTAACAATCTCCTTGGACACACACTCCATAGTTCATTGTTCTTTTACCACGCCCATATGTCTTTGTATGAAATTCACAACCATTTATTTTATAACCATTGCGAGTAACTTGGTCCCTGTCTGGTCCCATAGCTAAGACTTGTACATTAGCCGGAATCGTTGATCCCTAAGTCAAAGCCTACAAAAACTCCATCTTATTAAATGAAGTCATAGTTAATATGGAGTGTATATATATATATGTATATATATTGTGCTTAAGAAATTGAACTTACTTTGTCCTTTAGCCAAAGTGCAAATTTTTTATCACGATTGATTTCAATATCTTTATCAGTTATTCCGGGATGCTTCACTTTTAACTCGTCATCATACAATCTATATCATGTTATAAACATTAACATATTGGAATAAATTTTCAACTTACAGGATAAATTATCATGTTTACATGTGTACCTAACAAATTCGTCAATCTCCTCACAATTGAGAAGAATGTAAGTATGTGCAGCATGTAATTCTTGCTCAGAGAGGAATATGCGCTTCCCTTTTCCATAAGCGCGACCCGATAGACCAAATAAGAGACCCAACCATTTAGTTCAACATTTCCCCCATCATCATGTCTCGATACTCGATTGGCCTTTGTCAAGACTTCGTCCGAAAAATAATCTTAGACAAACGTAGATATCTCATCAAAATTGTATGCCTCACATATCGACCCCTCGAAATAAGCTCTATTCTTCACCTTTCTCTTAAGGTTTCCTATCACCATCTCGAAAGGGTACATCCATCTATATTAAACTGGACCCCCAACACGAGCTTCATAGGGAAGATGGATTTGCAAATGCTCCATGGAGTCAAAAAAACCAGGTGGGAATATTTTTTCTAGTTTACACGTTATCTCTATGATGTTCTTCTCAAGTACATACATGTCATTCTCATTTAATAATTTTGAACACAAGTCTTTGATGAAACGACTAAGATCCGTCAAAGCATCCCATATTGGTTTATCAAGCTGATCCCGTAATGCTATAGGCATGAGTCTCTCCATGAACACATGACAGTCATGACTCTTCATCCCTTGCAATTTCCCACCCGTAACACACCTTGCAATGTTTGACACATATCCATCTGGTAGTTTCAGAGACTTAACCCATGTGCACACATCTTCAACTTGCTTTTTGGACAATGTGTACCTTGCATGCGGTTTGATAATCTTACCATTAGGAGATTCATAAAGTTCTAATCCAGGACGCTTACAAATATCTTTCATGTCCAAACGTGCTTTATCGTTATCTTTTGTCTTCCCCGTAACATTTATCACAGTGTTAAACACATGCCATGTCAAGATTTGGGATCGCGTTCTGCGGCGATTGTTCCTGATGATCATTCGAGGCTGCTTCATAGCAGATAACTCTTCTACGGTATCCTTTGCTTTGATCAGCGCCACACGTGATGTGGACCGTATAGGAGAGTATGATTGGAGCTCTTACACCTTTGCCTATTTCCTCCGGGGCATGCGCATGTGCTCACAGGGATTGACTGAGGCTTGGCTAGGATTTTACCCATTTCTGCTGGTGAGTATTTCTCTTGTCTTTTCCCATTCATAGGTTAAGAGTGTTTACTGATAGCAGATGTTTTGCCATTGTGTTGGCGCGGTTTGGGCCTATGAGAGGCTCCCATGTTTTGCGTCCTGTGAGTGTGTTAGGTTTAGATACCTATCAGCGAGAAAGCAGCGATGACACCATTCTATTTTGCGAGAGGTTCACTGTAGTTGAGGATTCACTCCTTTGCCCAGTATCTGTTGGAGTTCTTGTGGCGGGTACCATTACATGGATTCCCTATTCAGGGGAGCATTTGACCATCGACTTTGAGGATGGACATCCGACCGGAGTCGAGTATTTGATCTCTACCAGGAGAGTTCCTCTCTTCACTGATGGAGGCTGGGATCTCTATTTAGGAGAGCGTGCTATTAGGAGCACCACATGGGAGATCCGTATACCGACCTTGCCTCCTTCCAGGCGTCATTGGCCCGTATCACAGTCACCCGTCACTGATATTCCATTGTTGGGTGTTGACGGTTTTGCATTATCAGAGGGTCCAAGTACTCAGGAGACGTTCCAGCGGTGGTGGTCCCCTCACACTATTGGAGCCCAGTCCCGTGCCACACAGTTCATGGGGGATATGGTTCCAGGATCTTTGATGATGACGAATTGGGTAGCTGGTGTCCGAGCTCTGACTCATATGACCCAGATTGATAGTTTGACCTTGCAGTTGGACCAGGCACATATATTTATACGGCATTTGGGCAAAGATCCAACAGATGCGGAGTCATTTGTTCCTTCCAGCTCAGGCGCTGGCTCCTCAGACGACCCATTCGGTTTTGTCGGCGCAGATCCTCCTCTTTATAGGCTTGACATCCCTGTTGATAGAGATCTATTGACTTAGGAGGAGTTACATCAGGTGGACAGGATTGAGGACGTAGACATCGAGACCCTGGTTTTCTTCTGATCTATATTCTCGTTATATCTTTTGATAGGCTTCTGTTAGATATTGGGTGGCTGTGACCCATTCTCGCTATATCTTTTGATAGGCCTCTGTTAGTAGTAGGGCGACTGTGCCCCATTTCCCTGTATTAGTAGCTGTACAGAGCTGATGTATTAGATGATGATATACTTAGGAATGTATGCACCGTTTTTCATTCCCTATATCATATTGCCATCCATTATCTGTTATGCATGTATCATGTTATGCATATATATGTATGTTCAGAGATATTCGGCATTGACCCCTGGATGGTCTTATGATACGGCCCGCACAGATGTCTTCTTCGATAGTTAGCCGTATAGATCATACCCCACCGTTAGTGGTGGCATTAGGTATGTGATCGTGGTACGATAGCATGTCACTTCCAGATAGGGTGACCGTAGATCAGTTGCTGTAGCATACCATGACCTTATTACCTTTTCAGGTTCCTGCAGGATTTGTAGACGGGATGCTAGAGCATTGGCTACCTGATAGGCAGGTATTCCGTTTTGGCACCCATGAGTTGACTCCTACTCTAGAAGAGTATGCACATTTGACGATGCTGCCTTTAGATAGACCTTGCGTGCATCTAGCTTTGGGAGAAATGAGTAGACGATTCATGACTCTCACAAGATTGAGGTATGAGTAGTGCAGAGACGGTGACATCTAGCCATGTGATCTCCCGGCATTTTCTCGTATGTGATTTGGCTCGGAGGATAGCTACTCATGATATTGGGATTTCACCTTGACCGGAGGACCATTGGCATTTGGCCGAGTTGATATCTTTATTCTTTGTCGTCTTGTCGTATGTCTATATGCCACGATATATGGACGAGATAGACATTGGTGTTATTATGGCTCTGAGAGCTCTTAGAGAGGGTCGCACCATTGTACGTATGATCGTAGTAAAGACCTTGTGGTTGGCATCCTATTGTTGCACGTATCCTACAGGAGTGTTCACAGGGAGTTCGGTCATGTTGTACATGTGGTTTATGTCATACTTGAGACCGGTTGGTACCCTTAGACGGCATGGGTATTGCTTCTCCCATGATGTGGCCATGTCATACTCCTTTCAACCATCGAGAGGGTACAGATGCTCAGTCCTGGTCCTTATTTTTGGCAGATATCAGTGATCCATTCAGCATATTACCGTGCTCGGGGCTTTGCTAACCATGAAGCTTCATTACTCACGCTCCGGGCATGGATTTTCTCCCTTTGGCTGGATTGAGGGGTGTGACTACTTATCACCCACTGGCCGTGATGTCGCAGTTCGACCAGTTCTAGGATTTCTATCCTTTTGATGGGGCGATAGGTCAGCGTTCAGCTTCTCGATATCTCTCAGCAGAGGACCGATCCCGTGTATATGCTTGTTGGAATCAGCGTGAGATAGCTACTTTTTCTATCAGTCATCCCGGTTGTTCTGCAGAGTATTCTGCATGGATGGAGACAGAGATTTTATCTGCTGCAGCAGTATCTGCAGTACCGGATAATGAGTCAGACGATGTAGAGCCCATGGAGGACCTTGATATCTACATCGAGGAGGAGCCCGCTGCAAGGTTGCCAGCATTTCTTTCGAATTCTCCTAGTACTAGTACTTTTGTTATTCAGCACTCGGCACAGTACTTAGAGCAGAGTCTTCATTTGATGACCTTTGAGAGAGATCAGGCTCGATCTATGATGTTGACTGCCCTTGCTGGGAGAGACGCAACTCTATTAGAGAGAGACAATGCATTAGATCACATAGATGGTGCTGTTGTTGAGCGGGATGAGGCTATATATCGACTGAGATGCGATGATAGTTGAGCGAGATAGTCTATATATCGCCCAGGATGTAGTCGCCACGAGATAATCTTGTAGTGAGATCCCTTACCTTTGGTATAATTGCGAGAGAGATGAGCATATATTGATGATCATATGGTCACCATGCGGATGGTCGCAGATCTGTTGGGTCGTGTGGATATTCTCATCATAGGAGACCACGACCGCCTCCATCTTCTAGAAGGGCGCCGTGTTGGGCTTGTTAGCTCGCATATATCCTGACTTATAGATGAGCTTGTATTTACCTGCACAGACTAGCTTAGCCATTTTGTCATGTACAGTTTACATTGTATATATCAAACAGCAATATATATATGACAGGGAAATATATTTTTGGATCACTTCCGTTTTAGCTATGCCTTGCTATTTGCTTGATATTTTGCCTACTGCTTCAGGGCTTGTGGTCTTGATGTATTATGAATTCCTCCTGGGTGGATGGACATTGAGTTTTCTCTGGATAGTTCAGAATGGATCATCGATCTCTGTATATCCCTGCCATCTTTGGTGTCTTGGGACTAGTTTCTGGATGGAAATGGGGAGAGGAGTGTTGCTTTCCTCTCTGAGATTGACCGCACCACAAATGGTCGCCAGTACTTCTATTTAGGAGAAGTCTAGTTAATTCCATCTCTTATGGATTGGTGTTGCTCTTCAAGGTATGACCGCAGCTTAGATGGTCGCCGAATCTCCTATTTGGGAGGAGTTCAGGTAATTCCATCCCTTTAGTCTGAAGCCAATGAAATGTATTGGATTGAAGGATGATCCCAGTACCGGTTGACAATGGCTTGTGTTTTGGTAGGGGGTGAGACCGCACCATGAATGGCTGCCTACGTACTCCTATTGAAGAGGAGATTAGGTCTGCGTAGTTCGAACCTGGTGTAAGAGTTTCAACGCTGTATATGGCAGAAATGGTGTAAGAATGTTTTTGTTGTTTTTGTAAGGGTAGAAATGTTTTTGTTGTTTTTGTTTTATTGCGATCGGGCCATGTAACATGGTTGCCTACGTACTCCTATTGAAGAGGAGATCAAGTCGACGTAGTTCATCCCTCAAGGAGAGATGAAAAGCGTGATCCCATGTGCAGGTCAGAGTGCGGGGAGGAGAGAGTTTAATCCTAGGTTGAGGATAAACTGAAGATATGAGAAGTTTGATCCCATGTATAGGTAGCCAAACTGCAAACGCAAGAGGTTCAATCCACGGTGGGATGACCTAAGTTGTAGGAACGCAGAGGAGAAAGCCAAGCTGCTGGCTTAAAATGTAGGTTTCCCTGAGGGGCAAAGTGTAGGAAAGTTGTAGGTGGTAAAGGGTTAAAGAACCAGAATGACTGGTGACCTGATGATTATACATCAGCGTGTTTGCGAATTACTTCAGACATAGTACCGTTTCACGGCGTCTAAGTTGATGAGTTATGAAAATTCATCACCGTCCATTTCTTGCAATCTGAGAGAGCCTCCTGTCAATACTTCTTTGACAACAAACGGACCTTCCTAGTTAGGAACGAATTTTCCCTTAGACTGATCTTGGTTGTCAAGGATCTTCTTTGAAACCAAGTCATGTTGTTTAAACTGCCGTAGCCGGACTTTTTGTTGTAGGATCTAGCGATCCTTTGTTGATATAACTGACCATGGAGGATAGCCGTGGTTCCCCTTTCGTCTATTAGAGACAATTGGTGACACCTGTCTTGTACCCATTGGTCTTCATCCAGCTGAGCTTCGATCAACACTCTGAGGGATTCCATTTCAACTTCTATGGGGAGCACTGCTTCTATCCCATAGGTTAATGCATAGGGGGTTTCCCCAGTGGAAGTACACATCGAGGTTCTGTAGGCTAACAGAGTTAGAGGCAATAGGTCAGGCCAATCTTTGTGGTTGGCGGACATCTTTTGCAAAATCTTATTGATGTTTTTGTTAGCCGCTTCAATAGCACCGTTCTTCTTCGGACGATAGATGACAGAGTTGAGATGTTTGATTTGGAATTTACTGCATAATTCCTCCATCATTCTGTTGTTGAGGTTCTTAGCATTGTCTGACACAATCACCTCGGGTTGTCCATATCGACAAACGACATTGTTTCTAATGAAAGAAATGATGACTTCTTTAGTAACCCTGGGGAAGGAGGCTGCTTCTACCCACTTGGTGAAGTAGTCGATCATGGTGAAGATAAATCGATGACCATTACTGGCTTTAGGCTCGATGGGCCCAATAACATCCATTCCCTACATTGAGAAGGGCCAAGGTGAACTCATATTGTGGAGTTCCCGTGGAGGGGCGTGTATAGCATTCCCATGAATCAGGCACTGATAGCATCTCCTGACATGGTCATTGCAATCAGCTTTGAGAGATAGCCAGTAATGTCCCGTCCTGAGGACTTTCTTGACAAGGAGGGGGCCACTCATGTGGGGGACACAGACTCCACCATGGATTTCATCCATAAGCCTTTGGGCTTGGTCTTTGTCTAGACACCTGAGGAGACCTAGTCCTACATCTCTTTTGTAGAACACATCTCCACTTAGGTAGAACTTCATAGCAAGTCAATGGATCCGCCTTTTCTAAGTCAGGCTCACCTCAGCGGGTGTAGATCCATCACATAGATATTCCTTGATATGCTGATACCAAGGAGGTTGGATGGGAGGTAGCTCATTCGATACTTCTCCAATGTAATTCCCATAGACTGGGGCCTTGTTTAGAGAAATTGTGACGCTTGGTAAGTGTTCCTTGTCTGATATGCGAATCAAGGAGGCCAAAGTTGCTAATGCATCCGCGAAATCATTCCTATTACGAGGAACATGTAGAAAGGAGATTTCTTCGAACTCCGAAGCCATCCTCAAAACCCGCTGATGGTAAGGCAGGAAATGTAGTTCCTTGGTTTGATAGATTCCGGTGGATTGTCTGATTGCCAACTCTGAACCTCCAAAGACAGTTAACCGCTTGATGTCCATTGAACGGGCAAGTTTTATCCCCATGAGACAGCCTTCATACTCACCCGTATTGTTGGTGCTGACGAACTATAATTTGACAACAACAGATATCGCTCCCTATACCGGATACTAGAATGGTCCGGCTCCGAACCATCCCGCGATGTGACTCCATCAAAATACATCTTCCATGATTGGCGCGTATCGTACTGATGGTGTTGCTGCACTATCATTACTCCTTCATCTGGGAAATATGTTTCTAAGGGTTTGAAATCCCCTGAAGGTGCTGCGGCCAGTTGATCAGCGATTCCTTGACCTTTGATGGACTTTTGAGTCACATATACGATGTCAAACTGTTGTAGGATCAACTGTCATCTGGACAGCTGGCAATTTAACATGGGTTTGTTGAACACATACTTGAGAGGATTCACGCGGGATATGAGATGGGTTATGTTACCATGGAGGTAATGTTATAACCTCATGGAAGCCCATGCTAAATCACAACACGTCTTTTCGATCAGAGTGTACTTGGCGTTCCCGTGGAGGGGCGTGTATTGCATTCCCATGAATCTAGCACTGATAGCATCTTTGGACATGGTCATTGCAGTAAGCTTTGAGAGATAACCAATAATGTCCTGTCCTGAGGACTTTTTTGACAAGGAGGGGGCCACTCATGTGGGGACCACAGACTCCGCCATGGATTTCATCCATAAGCCTTTGGGCTTGATCTTTGTCTAGACATCTGAGGAGACGTAGTCCTGCATCTCTTTTGTAGAGCGCATCTCCACTCGGGTAGAACTTCATAGCAAGTAGGTGGATCCACCTTTTCTCAGTAGGGCTCGCCTCAGCAGGTGTAGATCCATCTCGCAGATATTCCTTGATATGTTGATACCAAGGATGTTGGATGGGAGGTAGCTCATCCGATACTTCTCCAACATAACTCCCATAGGCTAGGGCCTTGTGCAGGGAAATCATGACGCTCGCCAAGTGTTCCTTGTATGATATATGAATTAAGGAGGCCAAAGTTGCTAATGTATCTGCAAAGTCATTCCTATTACGAGGAATGTGTAGAAAGGAGATTTCTTCAAACTCCAAAGCCATCTTCAAAACCTGCCGATGGTAAGGCAGCAAATGTAGTTCCTTGGTTTGATAGATTCCGGTGGATTGTCTGATTACCAGTTCTGAATCTCCAAGGACAGTTAACCGCTTGATGCCCATTGAACGAGCAAGTTTTAGCCCCATGAGACATCCTTCATACTCAGCCGTATTGTTGGTACTGACGAACTATAATTTGATGGCAACGGGATACTGCTCCCTCAGACGTATACACTAGAAGCTTGCCCGGCTCGTAACCATCCATATTAATGACTCCATCAAAATACATCTTCCATGATTGGCGTGTATGGTACTGATGGTGTTCTTTGTCATCGTCATTACTCCTTCATTACGGAAATATGTTTCAAGGGTTTGAAATCCCACGAAGGTGCGTGGCCGGTTGATCCACGATTCCTTGACCTTTGATGGACTTTTTGAGTCACATATACGATGTCAAATTGTCAGAAGATCAAGCGCCATCCGGACGGACCGGCAATTTAACATGGGTTTGTTGAACACGTACTTGAGAGGATCCACATTGTAGACACTCGAAATTTTCTTCACTTATTATTAACATTGCGGGGAGGGGATGATTCGTCTTTTAAGAGGGAACCCTGAAAGACAATCCAAATCCATACCGGATACTATCGGAAGTTCATCATCAAACCTCGAATCACAATCTGGGAGTAACCAAATCCAACCTCGGAGATAACATTGAGGCCTGCAGATACAATACCTGACCACACACCGGAGAAGATCGATTAATCTCGGAGATGACCCCGAGGAATCCAGTCTCAGTCCTATCCATGGGAATAGGTCAAACCAACCTCAGAGATGACCCTGAGGATAGTCAAAGTCAACAGCCACCTCAGAGATGACCCTGAGGATAGTCAAAGTTAACAAGAAGCCTGACTCGAGAGATAACCACGAGAAACGCATCATACTAACTGCGCAAAAATCGGAGATAACCCCGGGAGGGGAAAAATGGTCATTTTTCCAACTCAACTTCACTTCAAAACAAATACACTCATTTCAACTCAAAATACTTCAAAGGAAGTCCCACAAGAGTGATATCTTAACTCCGGAGTGCAAACTACACAAAACGGCTCATCGGATTGCCTGACGGAAACCCGGGAATGCCATTTTGGTCATGGACCCATCTTCCTAGAATCAAAAAATGTCAAATCATATGTCATTATGTAGCTCTCGGAAAGAGCTTTCTGGAATGGTATGGCACGCTTCCATTGGACTCCCGGATTGAAAGTTATGAGTGGCCAAAGCGAACAATGTACAGACGTCTTCGACATTTGGGCGGGACCCTGTTGCCCGGCACCCCGGACAGCCGTAGGTACACCTGCTACTAGGTGCCATAGGTAGACTTGTGGCTCCCCCCTCTATAAATAGAGGGCTTTGAGTGCTGATTTTCTAATAGAAAAGACAGGGAAACCCTGCACAATTCGCTCCGCACTAGCCCATACAGTGTATTTTCCCACTTTTAAACACCTGTGAGCTCATATATAGCCTCTTTTGTACCCACAAAAGCCTATGTTTACCCACTCTAAAGATATAGAAGCCTTCTTTATCAGTTAGCTATAAGCCTTCTCACACACTTTAGAGTCTTTCTCTTCATCTTTGCACACACCCTTCTACACGTTGAGAGTCGTGTTGCTTGCTTTTGCCCGGACTTCGGTCCGTGGTTTCATTTTAGTCTGTATATATATATATATATATATATATATATATATATATATATATTTACATATATATTGACTAACATTATCGAGTTATGCCTCGATTGAGCCTGAACACAGGCGTTATTATATATATATATATATATATATATATATATATATATATATATTAAGCTGTGTGTAGGACTTTGTTCGATGAGCCTAGAACTTTGGTGCAGTGCGTTTACTCTATATATATATATATATATATATATATATATATATATATATATATATATATATATATATATATGAACTGTGGTGGGACTCATTCGATGAGCACGGATTTTATATCAAATGTGCTTATTAAATTATATATATATATATATATATATATATATATATATATATATATATATACTTATATATATGAACTGTGGTCGAACTCTGTTCGATGAGCCTGGATTTTACATCTGGTGCATTTATTGCTATATATATATATATATATATATATGTCGTCCCATATATATATATATGGATTTTAACAGCTTTATTTATATTTCTGATCCCCCATGGAGGTGCTTTCTGGTTGGTGATCATGCGTATATATATATTTATGACTATATATATATATATATATATATATATATATTTGTTTACTGCTTTCATACAAACTGCAGTATTTTGTGAGCCTAGGAATCATGTGATCACAGATTCATCCCATTGAATCTAGATTCGGTTCCAGTGATGGACATTTTTCAACTGTAAGCAGCTTGTAAATTATTCTGCGGTGTCTGAATTTCCTCAGAAGGTTTCCATACCCACGAGGAAGTCGACATTATTTTTGTACATTATTTTCGTACGGATGCCTCGCATCCGTCAAATAAAATCAATCCAGCCCATCACTTAATAAAAATGGGAGTGTAAAAGGTCTCAATTCCTATTGAGCATCAGGGTTTGAAAAACCTCTTTTATAAAACCTCACTGCCATATCTTGCTAAAAACTGAATTTTTACATAAATTCAAACCCTGTGTATATAGGTTCGAATGAGGCCTCGCACAACTTCCATATAATAGCACATTGACCCACACACACACAAACACTCAGATAATAGTTTATTGAAAAGAGGTGGTCAGCATGGTAACACGGATGTCGAGGGGTGCCTAACACCTTCCCCCAACATAATCAAGTCCCCGGACCCTAATGAATCTCGGTTTCATCGACCCGTTTAGCAGTGTCACATCATTGGGTCAATGTGCAAACCTTTTCTCAGTTGTGTTGGTATAACCATTTAAAAATCCAACTGGTGACTCTTAACAGTCCATCGTCGACATTATACATGTCAGACATTTTTCACTTGTTTTTTCAAACAAATCTCGCCTAAAATGAGAACACCAAAGAACAAGTAATGGAAAGGGACACCCAAAAATCCCGACGTCGACAGGAGGAGACTCGGCTGGGGACTCCAGTAAGAGGACTTAAGCCGCTATTACAATCTTCTTCAATACTGTTATCTGCTTCTGTGTGGATATTGCATTTACATTTGATGAATGTGTACAAATGCATTTCCTTATTGAACTTAGTGTTTCGCACCATAACTGCTTGTGATATTAGTGCTTCGCACTATAAAATGCTTGTGATATTAGTGCTTCGCACATGTCACCATTTTCATACGGTGAGATGCGATGTATGTTGTGTGGTCCCTCCACCAGGAGGCTATCCCGTCGGTGTTTGATTACTGGACTCGTGAGAAGCCTGATTCTCCAAGGCTCAGGAAAGGCACCACCCAAATTCGCTCCAGTTGAAAGACCGAATTAACTTCCCGTCTAGTAGATTGCGAGGATTTGGGAACCTTCATGCCAAAAAGCCGCGAGAGTAACCTAAGATAGGTCAGCCTCTGACAAACCCAAAACGGAGGAAAGTCTCTTCATGCTTTCATTTCAAATTACTTGTAAACACAATTACTTGTAATTACATTCCATATCTATCTCCATGTAATGAGAAATATGAAGAAATCTGTACACATACGTATTTAACATGCTACAAACAGCTAACATCAATTTTGCAGGATAAAAGTCCTAAAATAAACACGTCACATATCATGTTATTATATACATTCCCTAAACACTAAACTATGTAAGTCTTTCGCAAGGAAGAAATCGGTCCCTTTACCCGTTTAAAGTCCAAGAAGGCACTGATCCCACCGTTAGGCATGGCTACACCGGGCCAACCTGATCCCACTCCTGTTTCCCGAGAGGAGTTTGAAGGATTAAGGAATCAAATAGTAGAATTGGTTGTTTTTCTAAAAGAACAAAGTAAAAATACGCAGGGCCAGACAATGCCTACTTAACCAGAGTCCTTCACACCAGGGGGCAGTTAGGGCATTGGTAGAAAGATGGAAACCCAGATACCTAAACCTCATTCCAATAAAGAAATCACAAATCTTAGGGATGATCGAGAAACTGGTGATATAAGAGAGAAAGTCCAACAAATGGAGGATACCATCCGGTCAATTAAAGGGACTGAAAATTATGGGAGTGTCACCTATTCAGATCTCTGTATATTCCCAGGGGCTCAATATCCTACCAAATTCAAAGTCTCAGAGTTTGAAAAGTACAATGGGGCAGGCGATCCCTATACGCACCTAAAAGTGTACATTGGCGAACTGGGGTCTTATGTTGAAAATGAAAGCCTCAGAATGCAACTTTTTCAAAAGAGTCTCACTGGAGAAGCTAAAGTCTGGTATGCCCAACTTGATAATGCCAAGATCCACAACTGGGAAGAATTGGGCCACGCCTTTCTAAATCAATACAGTTTTCAGTCACAAATGGCACCAGATCGATATCGAGTGACTAAAGTGAAAAAGCAAATTACTGAATCTTTTCAAGAATATGCCCAAAGCTGGAGACATCTAGCAGCACAAGTCATTCCATCAATGACAGAAGCTGAGATGGTAATGACATTTATTGATATCCAAGAGGCTCCTTACTATGAGAGGATCTTAGCACACATAGGAAAGCCATTTGCGGAAATGATCAAACACAGCGAAATGGCAGAGATGGGCCTGAAGGCAGGCAAGATTAAAGACTTCATTGCCTTAGAAGTAGTCGCCAAGCATATACAAACTGGCAAGTATACGAGCGATCCCAAGGGGGTACCCAATAAAGGCAATGAAGATGTATCCCTTATTGTACAGGGGCAGGCTAGGAGGCCAAACTACAGTCCCCCTATTTGGAAAATGCAAGACAATCTGCAATCTCAACAACAGACTGCATTCAACCAATACCCAGACAGGAAACGAAAATTTGAAAGAATGGAAAATCGGTTATTCACTCCACTAGGCGAATTCCCTTGAAAATGTATTGGCGATATTAATGGATCATAAGAAAATTACCGAACTAGCTCCACCTCTAGAACCAGGGAGCAAAAGATACAATCCAAGCTAGAGATGTGCTTACCACTCAGGATCTCCAGGACACGATACACAGGATTGTTGGTCCTTAAAACATAAGATTCAAAATCTGATCGAAAGTGGCAGTATTGTGGTCGAACAACCTGACCAACAAAATATCAACACCAACCTTCCGTTCATGACATGATACTGGAAGAAGTAAACATGATCGGGTCAGAAGCTACCGAAATGTATCCAATTCATGAAAGTACATACGTAGGATGGAGGAATACCCCCAAAAGCACATAACAAATGTCCTAGAGTGGGAAAACTCGGAGGAGGGTATGCCAGTAATGCAAAAATTGGATGCAATCCAGAATCAAGTAAATTTGCTGGCTAAGCTGATAGTGCACCAACATCAGGAAACAAGGAAATTTTTCACTCAACTATCAGAAAACCAAGAGAAAAATGACTCCACGATGAGCCATCTAAATGAAGAAGATCAAAGCAAGCTGAAAATACAAGAAAATGGGGATGATAAAATTGTTAGAATATCTCGCCAGCGGAAGAATCGATCAAGGGAATGCGAATTCTCAAAGATGAAAGATCAAACAACCTCTAAAATAGTCCGAAAATTCACCCCTCTAAGAAAATCCAGTGAAGAAATGCTACACTTTATGATAAGCGAAGGAAGGATTACTGAGTTGCTACCTCCTATAAAGCCCAAGATAAAGATTTATGATTCCACTAAGATGTGTCTCTACCATTCTAACTTACTTGGGCATACGACTGAAGAATGTTGGTCTTTGTGACATAAAATCTAGGATCTCATTGAAAATGGAGAGCTGGAGATAGAATTTCCCATGACCAAAAAAGGCGAAAAGGAAATAAAAAGATTAAGATGTCCATTCGAGATAGGCAGTTCAAATGAGGTGAAGGCTATGAGCGACAATTCTGCCAGAACATAAGATGGACTGATACTAATGCAAGAAATGACAGAGGAGACAAAGGCATCCCCAAATGAGATTCTCCTGCCAACATCAAACGTCCTATGGTTCCAAGATATCAGCCACGTTCCTGATTCTATCCCCTTGGATGATGCAGAGGAAATACTAATCCTTTCCAAGGAAGAAAAAACCAAAAAGGAAAGTTCTTTGCAAGAAATGCAACAACAGTTCGAGGGAGAGTTCATGGTTGAATCCTTTGAAACCCATGAAGAAGGAGAATGAATAGATGACGAAAAAGGTGGCGAGATTGTCGGGGAATCTAACTCATTAAAGAATCCAGAGATCATCCCTTTTTGCAATGTGTCCATTTCAAGCGTCCCTGAGGAATGTACTGAATTAGGAAGCGATCAAGTTATGGCCACAAAGCGAAGACATTCAGAATCAAGGGATAACCTCTATCACGAGCTCTGAAGGCAACATAACCACTGACAACTGGACTATCAGGCCTCAACTAGCCGAGAAGATGTAGATCCAGGGGATGAAGTTGCAAGTTCCAGAAAATGCTGGAACGATATCACTTTCGTCGTAGTATGCCTTTTATTTTCCATGCATGTAAATAAATAAAAAAGAAAAAAACATCTCTACACTCTTCTCACCACTTACCCCTTTGAACCTTTTCAAAGCAAAGCCTGAACTACGAAAGACCTGATCTCCTCTTTAATAGGAGTACGTAGGCAGCCATCAATGGTGCGGTCAAACCAAACAAAAACCCAAACAAACACTTCTCAAATAGAGACACCCCAGACGATGATGGCCCAGACGTAATGGTCTTCATTCGGGAGAAGGAGGTTGATGATAGCCCCTCCATCACTGTAGTCCACCAAGACTTTGCCCTCGACAATTGAAGTAGCACTCCTTGCATTTGCCGATGAGGGTAAAAAGGGAAGAAACTCTCTCTACCTTGTAGATAGCAATAACTGCTTACTTTTTTTGTACAGTATTAGTAGTTACTTTTGTCATTACAGGCTAACACTTTGTGTGATTGAACAGTGTTATATACTAAGTGAAAGCATATTTTGTTTCAGGACTCTGAATTTAGATGTGCCTGTACTTGCTGATGAGGTGCCTATTCTCCACAAGGACTGTAACTTTGATGTAAAGTTGGACTCAGACTTGATGAAAATACAAGATGACTATGAAATACCTAAGGAGATCAAAGAATGGGTCGAAGACAAACCCAAGCCAAATATTGATCGAACCACCTCTTTTAAACCTCGGAACCTTAGAAAACCCCAAACAAGTCTAGATTGGTACGGACCTCACTCCAAACTAAAGGAAGGATATGGTTACTCTATTGACCCTATTCCAAGATGTGTTTGCATGGTCTCACGAAGACATGGTCGGTTTATACACGGACATTATCATTCATCGCCTTCCCATCAAAGAGGGATTCAAGCCACTCAGGCAGAAGCTCAGGCGATTAAAACCTGAGTGGAAGTTAAAAGTTAAAGAAGAAATTGTGAAACAATTTGAAGCCGACATCATCATGGTGTCAACATAACCTGAATGGCTATCCAACATAGTCCCCATGCCAAAACAGGGAAGGGAGGTGCGAGTTTGTGTGGATTAAAGAGATTTGAATAAAGCTTGCCTCAAAGATAGCTTTCACGTGCCGTTTATCCACATACTCATTGACAATACAACTCAATATGACATGTACTCCTTTTCTGATTGCTCCATGGGGTACCATCAAATCATGGTTGCTGAAGATGATCATGAGGAAACTTCATTCATCACGCCTTGGGGAGCCCTTTGCTACAGACGATTGTCATTCGGCCTCATCAATGCCGAGCTACCTATCAGTGAGCCATATGGCTCTTTTCTGCGATCTAATATAATAAAAAAAAAAAAAAAAAAAAAAAAAAAAAAAAAAGAAAAAAAAAGGGAAAAAAGAAAAAAAAATCTCTTCAACGGGTTCTATAGTTGTTACGTTACCATCAACAGGTTCTATAGATGGCTTCGGAGTTTGAAGAAAAATCTTTCCTCCACATTCCTCAGAATAGGAATGATTTTATGGATGCTCTAGCAACCTGGGCCTCCTTGATCAACATACATGACAAGAAAGATATGCCAACCCTCACATTTGCCCAACAAAAGGCTTTAGCCTATGGGAATTACATTGGAGAAGTATCGGATGAGCTACCTCCCATCCAACACCGTTGATATCAATATATCAATGAGCACTCACAAGATAGATCTACACCCGTTGAGGCAAGCTCGACTAGGAAAAGGCGGATCCATCGACTTGCTATGAAATTCTACCTGAGCGGAGATGCACTCTACAAAAAAGATGCAGGACTAGGTCTCATCAGATGTCTTGACCAAGACCAAGCTCACAGACTCATGGATGAGATCCATGGTGTAGTATGTGGCCCAGACATGAGCGGCCCTCTACTTGTAAGGAAGATCCTACAACAGAGAAGTCTAACTACGGTAGTTCAAAACAACACGACTTAGTTTTGAAGAAGATCATTGACAGCCAAGCTCAGTCTAAAGGAAAATTCACTCCAAACTGGGATGGCCCGTTTATTGTCAAGGAGGTATTGGCAGGAGGTGCTTTCAGATTAGAGGAAATGGATGGCGATGAATTCCTGTAACTCATCTATTAGGACACTGTGAAACGGTACTATGTCTGAGGTTACCATCAAGCGAACATCCTGGTTTTGGATCATCAGATCACCAGTCATTTCAGGTTCTTTAACCCTCACTACATATAACCTTTCCTTTTTACCCATCTGCCCCTCAGGGAAAAACACACTTTTCAAACCAGCAGCCTGGTTTCACTTCATTTCCTACAACTTTGGTTATCCCACCTGGGATTAAACCTTTCACACCTTTAATTTATCCTGTACATGGGATTAAACTTTTTATTTGCAATCCGCCCTATACCTGGGGGCGAACTACGTCGACCTGATCTCCCCAATACACGGGAGTACGTAGGCAGGCATGTTATATGGTCCGGTCTCACCACAGAAAAACAAAAACAAACATACTCCTATCCATAACCACATACAGAAACAAGTCCCAAGACACCAAAGATGGTAGGGAATACACACAGGTCGACGATTCAATCTGAAAATCCTGAGACATCTCATTGTCCATCCATCAAGGAGGAGTTCAGAATACATCCAGATCACAAAGTCCTAGAGAAACAAGCAACTATCAAGCAAGTAGCAAGGCACAACTAAAAGGGAAGTGAATCAACATATATTTCCCTGCCATATATAATACTGTTTGATATATATAATGTGTACTGTACATGACAAAATGGCTAAACTAGTCTATACAGGAAAATACAACCCCGTCTACAAATCAGTGTATATGTGGGCTATCAAGTCCAACATGGATTCCCTCTCAGAAGAAGGAGGTAGCGATGTGATCTCCTGCCCAAGGGTTTCTACACGAGCCAATAGATCCACCGCTAACTACATGCGATATCTCGGGTAGATATAGCGTCATCCCGCTCAGTAACAACGATATCCCTATGAGTTAGAGAATCATCTCTCTAACAGAGAGACATCTCTACCAAGAAAGAGTTGTCTACATCAAAGCCCATATCCACTACCTGTTCACCAGATGGTCCAGAAGTAAAAGCCTCTTGCGATCTCGGCATCTTATCAGCTCATCTGTCAAAGCAACTACCCAGACGACAAGCAAGGCTGGGGAAATTTCAAAATTAGTGACAACCGGATATTGGGTCCCTTACAACAAGATTGGGGCAATCTCGGATGCAGCAACAACTCAACACTGGGGCATTTATCAACCAACCTAAAATGGAAAATGCACCAGTTAGCGCCATCAGCATAGTCCATCATCATCTCAATGGCGATTCAGATATTATTCACTCACGACTTCATCAACAAAGAGAGTTTATCATATGAACCCTCAACATCAACATGCGAAAGGACTGGGGCATTTTTCCAATTCCAAGAAATGGAAGGAGCTTAAGGCGAGATCAAGCTTCTCATAAAAAAGAAAGGGGTGAACTCCTGAAAGATATCATAGCGACATAAGCGTGCCCCTACGAAAGAAGGGGAAACTTCTCAAAAAGGTTCTTAACTCAGAAGTAGAAGGTCAACAACGAAAGGCCTAGTGAATGAAATCTACACCATCAACATGCGTTAAGTCCTCACAAAGCTAAGGCCTCTACACCGACGATCAAATCTGGGTAGCGAAAGAATGAATTACACCCTCCAGGGATTTCAGTGACATTCAAGTCATCAGTTCAGCCGGGTTGCGAATCAAATGCTTAAGGAAATGGGGCACAAGTACCCAATAGCGAAATGAAACTCCGAATCACCTCAAGAAGGGTGGGACATCGGGTGGTTGTCGTCAATATAACGTAACATTAGGCGAAGTCTAGTGAAGTAATCCGTGGAATATTACTTCAGCGAAGGTATCGGAAGATCTAGTATTTTAAACCATTGGCATCAAAACAACACGACGACATCAACTTCAGATACCACCGAGGAAAAATCAAGCAGGATAGTCACCGTTGCAACTACTAGCGAATACATCGGGAGGGTCTGGTGATTTCAGAACGTCATCCCCATCAGAGATGTGGAAAACATCTCAACTTATCTTCATTAAACAAGCATCGGCGATTAAATGGCAAACCATTGGAGTCAACGCCAGCCTAGGCATCAGCAATGATCGTTAAAGTTAAATCGATTTGCAAATACATTTTAACATTCATCATAATATTCATTACATTACGATTTGCGATATGCGATATGCGATATGCAGTTTGCGATATGCGATTTGCGATGCGATATGCGAAATATGATATGTGAAATGCGATGTGCGAGTTACGAAGTGCGATTTGGCCAAATGCGAAAAGCGATAAGCGATGTGCGATGTGAGAAATGCGATGTGCGATTTATGAACTGCGATTTGTGAAAATATTGTCATATTCATCATAAACATTCACTACATTGCGATTTACATCATTGAAAATACCTTGTCATGTTTCAAGTGTCTACTAATCTTTATCATGTCCATTCCATTGCATTGCATGAACAGGATAAAGAGGGGCATCTCAGAGACACTGAATTTTTTCTTCATCATTACTAACATCATAGGAGGATGATTCGTCTTTTAAGAGGGAACCCTGAAAGACAACCCAAATCCATACCGAATACTACCGGAAGTTCATCATAAAACCCCAGATCGCAATGTGGGAGTAACAAATCCAACCTCGGAGATAACCCCGAGGCCTGCAGATACAATACCGGACCACACACCGGAGAAGATCGATTAATCTCGGAGATGACTCCGAGGTATCCAGTCTCAGTCTCAACCATGGGAATAGGTCAAGCCAACCTCAGAGATTACCCTGAGGATAGTCAAAGTCAATAGCAAGCTAACCTCAGAGATGACCTTGAGGATAGTCAAAGTCAATAGCAAGCCAACCTCAGAGATAACAATAAGAAACGACTGCTACAACTGCGCAAAAACCGGAGATAACCCCGGGAGGGGCAAAATGGTCATTTTGCCAACTCAACTTCAATTCAAATCAAATACACTCTTTTCAACTCAAAATACTTCAAAGGAAGTCCCACAAGAGCGATATCTTAACTCCGGAGTACAAACTACACAAAACGGCTCATCGGATTGCCTGACGAAAACCTGGGAATGCCATTTTGGTCATGGACCCATCTTCCTGGAATCAAAAAAAGTTAAATCATATGTCGTTGTGTATCTATCGTAAAGAGCTTTCCGAAATGGTATGGAACGCTTCCATCGGACTCCCGGATGGAAAGTTATGAGCGATCGAGCGAACAGCGCGTATGTACTTCGACACGGCGGGACCCACACTGCCCGAGGCACCCCAAGCAGCCGCAGTACACCTGCTACTAGGTGCCGCAGGTAGACCTGTAGCTCCCCCCTTCTACAAAGAGAGGGCTTGGGGTGCTGATTTTCTAAGATAAAAGACGGGGAAACCCTACACAATTCGCTCTGCATTCGCCCATACAGTGTATTTTCCCACTTTTAAACACCTGTGAGCTCATATATAGCCTCTTTTGTACCCAAAAAAGCATGTGTTTACCCACTCTAAAGATATAGAAGCCTTCTTTATTAGTTAGCTGTAAGCCTTCTCACACACTTTAGAGTCTTTCTCTTCATCTTTGCACTCACCCTTCTACACGTTGAGAGTCGTGTTTCTTGCTTTTGCCCGGACTTCGGTCTGTGGTTTCGTTTTAGTCTATATATATATATACATATATATTGACTAACATTATCGAGTTATGCCTCGATTGAGCCTGATTGATCTGGAGCGCGTATCGCTTTAATATATATATATATATATATATATATATATATATATATTAATGATGTCGAGACTTTGTTCATGGAGCTTTGCTATTGCATTTACTTATATATATATATATATATATATATATATATATATATATATATATATATAATATAAACGTAATATGGATATAAAATCGAGCTCATCGAATGTAGTCCACCAAAGTTCATATATATATATATATATATATATATATATATATATATATATATATATTTCCCCCACAGAGTTTACGTGGTGGTTGATTGCTTTTACAACTTTCTTTACGTTTCGTTCTCTTCGAGTTTACTGTGGCGATAATCGCATTTATGACTTTATTTACATTATGTCCCACACGGAGTTTCCTTCGTGGCGGTTAACCGTATTTACTGACTTTATTTACATTTCATCCACTACCGAGTTTCCTCTGTGGCGGTTGATAGCTTTTTAATGACTTTTATTTACATTTTGATCCCCATGGAGGTGCTTCGTGGTTGGTGATCCTGCTCGTATATATATATATATATTTATAGCTTTTATATATATATCTGCTTACTGCTTTCATACAAACTGCAGTATTTTGTGAGCCTAGGAATCATGTGATCACAGATTCATCCCATTCAATCTAAATTCGGTTCCCGTGATGGACATTTTCAAATGTAAGCGACTTGTAAATTATTCATGATGTTATGAATTTTCTCGGATGGTTTCCATACCCACGAGGAAGTCGGCATTATTTTTGTACATTATTTTCGTACAGATGCCTCGCATCCGTCAAATAAAATCAATCCATCCCATCACTTAATAAAAATGGGAGTGTAAAAGGTCTCAATTCTTATTGAGCATCAAGGTTTGAAAAACCTCTTTTATAAAACCTCACCGCCATATCTTGCTAAAAATCGAATTTTACATAAATTCAAACCATGTGTATATAGGTTGAACGAGGCCTCGTACAACTTCCATATAATAGCACATTGAACCACACACACACACATCACGGAAAAAGAAGGCAAGAGAACATAGTTCCAAATACACAACATAAATATTAGGTTAAAGTTTGACTAATAATAGTAATTCTAGATTTTAGTTGATGAAAGGGATTTGTTAGAAGAGTGTGAAAATAAACAAATGAAAATGAGTAGGATTTGTTTTTCTAGGTGTCAAATAAAACAAATGGAAATGATAGGATTAAATATTTAACTAGAATTAAAACTCTTTTTATGGTCTTATAAACTTTAGTATTAACTTATTATTTCGTAAAAAATTATTTTTTATAAGTGTTATATAGTTATTTAGTCATATAATAAAATTTAACTTAAAAAATCATATTTAGAATTTTAGTTTAAGTTTCTACTTAAGTACTTTAATCTCTAAATGACTATATATTAGAAATATATGATTACTATAGTTATCAATGCTATTACATATAAGAGACTTTTAGTTAATTAATGTTACAAAACAACTATAACTTATATATTAGTTATTAAAATTTAGTTAGCTAGCTTTTAAAGTTAACACAGATGTCGGGGGGTGCCTAACACCCCCCGCATAACCAAGTCCCCGGACCCTAATGAATCTCGGTTTCACTGACCCGTTTAGCAGTGTCACGTCATTGGGTCAATGTGCAAACCTTTTCTCGCTTGTGTTGGTACAACCATTTAAAAAACTAACTGGTGACGACTTTAACAGTCCATCTTCGACATTATACATGTCGGACCTTTTTCACTTGTTTTTTCAAACAAATCTCACCTAAAATGAGAACACCAAAGAACATGTAACAAAAAGGGACACCCAAAAATCCCAACGTCGACACACGTGGGATATGAGATGGGTTGTGTGACCATGGAGGTAATGTTGTAACCTCATGGAAGCCCATGCTAAAACACAACACGTCTTTTCGATCAGAGTGTATTTGTGTTCACTACTGCTGAATCTTTTGCTGAGGTAATAGATTGCTCATTCTTGGCCTCTATCATCCTTACGTCTCAAAGATGCATCGCCCATGGCATTGTCACTTATGGACTGGTACATAAACAGGGGAGCATCATCCCTGGGTGGTACCAAAACGGGAGCTTTTACTAGCTGTTTCTTGATTGTAAGGAAGGCCTTCTGACACTCGTCATTCCATTTCATGGAGGAGTTCTTCCTTAATAGCTTGAAGATTGGCTCATAGGTTGCTGTGAGTTGGGAGATAAACTTGCTGATGAAGTTGATTCTTCCCAAAAATTCCCTTATTTCCTTCTCTATCTGAGGAATGGGCATTTCGGTGATGGCTTGGATTTTGGCAGGATCTAGCTCAATCCCTTTGTGGCTGACTAGAAATCCTAGCAACTTGCCTGATTTAATGCTAAAGGCGCATTTAGCTGGATTCAACTTCAAGTTGTACTTACGCAACCAGTTAGAAAACTTTCTGAGATGATCTATATGGTCATCCTCCTTCTGGGACTTGACAATGATGTCATCCACATAGATCTCGATCTCTTTGTGCATTAAGTCATGGAAAAGAGCCATCATAGCTTGTTGATATGTGGCTCCGGCATTGATGAGGCCGAATGACAACCGTCTATAGCAAAAAGTTCCCCAAGGAGTGATGAAAGCAATTTTCTCACGATCTTCCTCTGCAACCATAATCTGATGATACCCCAAAATGCAATCAGCAAAGGAGTACATGTCGTATTGCGTAGTATTGTCAATGAAAATGTGGATAAATGGCACGAGAAAGCTATATTTTAAGCAAGCTTTGTTCAAGTCCCGGTAATCCACGCAAAATCGCACCATCCCTCCAGGTTTAGGCATGGGCACAATGTTGGATATCCACTCAGGATATGTAGACACCATTATGATGCCATCTTGAAATTGTTTCACAATTTTTTCTTTCACCTTTAAACTCCATTTAGGTTTCAATCGCCTAAGCTTTTGCTTGACTGGCTTAAATCTCTCTTTAATGGGAAGGCAATGAAGGACAATGTCAGTGGACAAACCCACCATGTCTTTATGAGACCATGCAAACACATCTTGGAATTGGGTTAATAGCGTAACCACGTCATTCCGTTGGCTTAGGGTAAGGTCTGAACCAATCTTGATTAACTTAGGGCTTTCTAAGGTTCCGAGATTGAAAGAAGTGGTTTAATCAAGGTTGGGTTTAGGTTTGTCTTTGACCCATTCTTGAATTTCTGGAGGCACCTCAATGTCATCCTGTATATCCACCAAGGTTGAATTCATCTCTACATCAAAGGTACAATCCTTGTGGAGAAGAGGCACCAGACGTTAAGTACATGCACATCTAAATTTAGAGTCTGAAACAAAATATGCTTTCACTTAGTATATATGAAATGTGTTGATCATACACACATGTGTTAGCATATCTGAGCAAAATAAAGCGCTAATCTGCATAAAAAAGTAAGCGGTTATTATATCTATAGGCGAAAGAGTTCGCGCGTTTTACCCTTTGTCGACCAATGCAAGGAATCTTTGTTCCAATTGGCGAGGCAAAGTCCAGTGGACCATGATGATGGAGGGATTGTCATCATCCTCCCTATTCCGAATGATGGCCATTACGTCTAGGTAATCATCGTCTGGGGTGTATTTGTTGGTATGTTCATCGTGAACAATGATGCGTATGCCTGACATCATTCGGATGACGTCTTGCTTGATTCTTCATTCCACTTCTTCCACTGCGGGATTTGGAACAAAGACTTCTTTTCCTCTCACCGATACCGGCTTGGGACATAACATAGCCATTACATTGGCTGACACCTTTATGGGAGGTTGTGCGGACTCAGAGTTTGAAGGCAAAGATAAACGCCACATGGTTGAAGCTGAAGGAATCTGATGATGTTTATGAGGATTCTTGTGACTAGAACTGGCAGAATAGCCTAGCCCAGCTGTTTCAGTTTTCCTGGCTAAGCGAATGGGGTACTTGATACCCTGGCCATCTTTACCCAATCCTTGTCTCGGCTTATGACCCAACGACATCATTTCTTGAGTGGCCGACATTACCTCGGCAGAAATCTTGGGTTTGGTCAATGGTGCTCCAATAGCATGGTATTGGGTGTTGCTTATTTCCAAAGCATGAAAACTGACTGGTTCAACGTCCACATTGGCATTGATGAATGGCATGTCTCCGTGCTGAGGAATCTCTGGTTCAGCGTTGACTGTGACCAGGCTATTGTTGAAAATGTATTTCAATTATTGTTGAAGAGTGGAGGGGACTGCCCCAGCCATATGAATCCATGGTCGTCCCAAGAGCAGGTAGTATTCTGAATCTATCTTAAGCACATGGAAAGATACGCAGAATGTGTGAGGACCAATTTCGATTGGCAGCTTAATTACTCCAACCGAATTTCGCCGGGCTCCATCAAAAGCTTTGATGATAGTATGGCTACTCCAAATTCGGTTGAGATTGATGTTCATCTTCACCAAGGTAGCATATGGGCAGATATTTAGAGAGCAACCTCCATCTATTAAGACTCTCGCTACCATATATCCAGGATGACAAGACCATGATGTGCAACGACTTCAGAATGACCTGGTCCTTCAAGCGGGATGTCATCATCGATGAAGGATATCACATTGTTGTTGAAAATGTGATCAACCAGATGTTGAAACTTTTCCGTATCCACTGATGTCGGTAAATAGGCTTCTTCTAAAACCTTTAA
Organism: Panax quinquefolius; assembly: GCA_020205615.1. Taxonomy (NCBI): domain Eukaryota; kingdom Viridiplantae; phylum Streptophyta; class Magnoliopsida; order Apiales; family Araliaceae; genus Panax; species Panax quinquefolius. The sequence continues at coordinate 75,462,654 of CM035172.1, forward strand.
TAAGACCTTCTACTGATTCTCGGAGGTTAGGACCAAGTTCAAAATTGACATTTGTTGTGGAGCTTCTTTCAAGCTTAAAACCACCGTAGCTTCGTTATAACCCATAGTGCGGAGGAATTTTCCGATCTTCTCCATGGGTATTTTCCCCTTTGATTTGGTGGTAGGCTTCATCACCCGTTGGGGAAGATACGATGATTTTCCTTCGACCATCATAGCGATTGTATGTGAGGTGGATCCTTCACCTTCTCCATAATTCCACGGAACTGTTCGCAAGCTAACAATAGGATATTGTGCTCTGCACGGCAAGTTGATTGGCTCGAGAGCGGCCACTTTCAAAGGATTGTTGCCTCCCTTGAGTTAAATTGTTGGCGTTGTGAGCAATGTATTAATCCCATCAGTTTTTGTGGATATAACTACTACCACACTTTTCTACTTAGTAGGGCCTGCATCCTCATTTGCACGTAACACAGTATCGTCATCTGCTAGACACAGGACAGCACTGTCGATTAGATTTTGAATAAGGTGGCGGAGTGCCCAGCTTTCTTGTGTGCTGTGACCACGAGACTGGGAGTGATATTGACATACTCCATGAGAGTTGTACCGTCCTGAATGAGGGTTGATTGGAGGTAGAAGGGAACTGATCCTTCTTTCATTGATTAGCATATGAAGGATTTCCTCCATAGGTTGGCCCAGATAGGTGAATTCCCTTTTATTGGCAAAATCCCGACGGGCTTTGGCATTTGCTCTCTTGGTCACTTTGTCTTCCAGCATTTCATTTTCTAAAGTGATGAGGGAATATTCATGATAAGCGGTAGGAGACTGGCATGCTCCCGGTTGATTAATTGACGAGTCACTTGATGCTGATAAGTCACCAGTTCCGCCAATTGTTCAATTTGTTTGCAGAGAGCTTTCATCTTTTGTTCCATTGTGAACATGAACTTAGCATAATCCCATCTGTTATCACCATCTTTGATGGTCTGGGAAGAATCACAGCTGAAGTTGGAACTCTGTCCACTGCTCCATTTAATCATGTTGACCTCTTCTTCTTTGTGTTGAGGAAGAGGGTTGTCTTGTACGTGAGGTTGATCTGGTTTGGTGACCATAATCTCTTCGTTGTCTATCAAGTCCTGGATCTTGTGTTTCAAAGCCTAACAATCCTGAGTATCATGTCCAGGTGCCGCGGCATGATAAGCGCATTTCCTAGCAGCATTGAAACCCCGTCCATTAGGGTTGGCTGGTGGAAGAAGATGTGTAATTTTCTTCTGTGTTGTCCGAAGAAAATTACACATCTTCTTCCACCAGCCATTTCCTAGCAGCATTGAAACCCCGTCCATTAGTGCAGCTAGGTCTTGAATCTTTCCTGACTTCAATCCCATCTCAGCCATCTCCCAATGTTTGACCATTTCAGAAAATGGTTTTCCGATGCCGGCTAAAACTCTCTCATAGAAGGGAGCTTCTTGTGTGTCTATGAAAGTTATGACCATTTCTGATTCTGTCATGGCACGACTAACTTGGGCAGCCAGGCGTCTCCACCTCTGGGCATACTCTCTGAAAGACTCGTTAGACTGTTTCTTGATCTTGGTAATTTGATACCGATAAGGAGCCATTTGAGTTTGAAAGCTGTATTGAGTGAGGAAAGCATGTGCTAGCTCTTCCCAGCTATGGATTTTGGAGTTGTCTAATCTTATGTACCACGAACGGGATTCTCCAGTTAGACTTTTTTGGAATAATTGCATTCTGAGTTTTTTGTCCTCTGCATAAGATCCAAGTTCTCCAATAAACACCTTTAAATGTGTGTAAGGATCTCCTAACCCGTCATATTTCTCGAAGTCAGGAGTCTTAAATTTTTCTAGGTAATGAACACCAGGAAAAATACACAGATCTGCATATGAAACACTTCCGTGTGTTCCAATCCCTTTGATAGCGCGAAGGGTCTCTTTCATTTGGAGGACTTTCTTTTTGATGTCACAAGTGTCTGGATCTCAAGTGGGATGGGTAGCATCATGAGTTTTGTTGGACGTATCCAACTGTGGTTCATGTATTGTAATGACCTGGATGCCTCTTTGTGTTGAGGATTCAGCATGTACGGGTATTTTCTGACCCTGTGAAGACTGGTGTAATTCTTTGAGTAGAACAACCAAATCTGTAATTTGTTTGCTTAATCCATCGAATTCTTTGCGAGAAACTGGATTAAGTTCAGTCTGGTTGAATGACAACATGATTGACTGTAGGCCTGTTGCCTTTTTGGACTTTGAACGTGTAGTAGGTCTGATTGATTCCCTACGAAAGACTGACATAGTTTAGTCTTTAGGGAATGTATATAATAACATGCTATATGTCCATTTTAGGAATTTTATCCTGCACAACGGGTGGCAGCTATTTGTAACATGTATGTGTGCACATTTCTTCATATTTCTCATTGCATGGAGATAAATATGGAATGAAATTACAAGTAATTGTGTTTACAAGTAATTGAAATGAGAGCATGAAGAGACTTTCCTCTGTTTTGGGTTTATCAGAGGCTGACCTATCTTAGGTTACTCTCGCGGCTTTTTGGCATGAAGGTTCCCAAATCATCGTAATCTACTTGACGGGAAGTTAATCCGGTATTTAAATTGGAGCGAATTTGGGTGGTGCCTTTCCTGAGCCTCGGAGAATTAGTCTTCTCACGAGTCCAGTAATCAAACACCGACGGGATAGCCTCCTGGTGGAGGGACAACACAACATACATTCATATACATCGCGTCTCACCGTATGAAAATGATGACATGTGTGAAGCACTAATATCACAAGCAGTTATGGTGCGAAGCACTAGCATCACAAGCAGTTATGGTGCGAAGCACTAAGTGAAAATAAGGAAATGCATTCGTACACATTCATCAAAATGGAAATGCAACATCCACACACAAACAGATAATAGTTTTGAAAAGATTGTAGTAGCAGCTTAAGTCCTCTTACTGGAGTCCCCAGCAGAGTCGCCACCTGTCGACGTCGGGATTTTTTGATGTCCCTTTCCATTACTTGTTCTTTGGTGTTCTCATTTTAGGTGAGATTTGTTTGAAAAAAACAAGTGAAAAGGTCAAATATGTATAATGTCGATGATGGGTGTTAAGAGTCGCCAGATTGGTTTTTTAAATGGTTATACCAACACAACCGAGAAAAGGTTTGCACATTGACCCGATGATGTGACATCGCTAAACGGTCGATGAAACCGAGATTCATTAGGGTCCGGGGACTTGGTTATGCGGGGGGAAGGTGTTAGGCACCCCCCGACATCCGTGTTACCATGGTGACCGCCTCTTTTAAAGAAACTATTATCTGAATGTGTGTGTGTGTGTGGGTCATTGTGCTGTTATTTGGAAGTAATGCGAGGCCTCGTTCGCACCTATATACATAGGGTGTGAATTTATGTAAAAAATTCAATTTTTAGCAAGATATAGCAATGACGTTTTATAAAAAGGTTTTTCAAACCCTGATGCTCAATAGTAATTGAGACCTTTTACACTCCCATTTTATTAAGTGCGCGGCTTGGTTGATTTTATTTTACGAATGCGAGGCATCCATATGAAAATAATGTAAAAAATAATGCCGACTTCCTCGTGGGTATGGAAACCATCTGAGGAAATTCAGACACCGCAGAATAATTTACAATGTCTACATAATTTGAAAATGTCCATCACGGGAACTGAATCTAGATTCAATGGGATGAATCTGTGATCACATGATTCCTAGGCTCACAAAATATTGCAGTATATATGAAAGCCGTAAGCAGGTATATATATAAAAGCTGTAAATATATATATACAGACAGGATCACCAACCACGAAAGCACCTCCACGGGGATCGAGAAATGTAAATAAAGTCGTTAAAAGCTATCAAGCGCCACAGAGGAAACTCGGCGAGAGACGAAATGTAAATAAAGTCAGAATACGGGCCAACCGCCATGAAGGAAACTCCAAAGTGAGACAGAATGTAAATAAAGTCAGAATGTCGGTCATTGCCATGAAGTAAACTCCAGGCAGGACGAAATGTAAAGAAAGCTGTAAAAGCGATCAACCACCATGAAGTAAACTCCAGGTGGAACAATATATGTATATATATATAAGCGATAAACGCACTTAATGTGAAATTGGGCTCATCGAATGAGTTCGACCACAGTTCATATATATATATATATATATATATATATATATATATATATATATATATATATATATATATATATTTAATAAACGCAAACGGATATAAAAAGCTCATCGAGCGTAGTCCCAACAACGCACTTCATATATATATATATATATATATAAAAAGCAAGTAAACGCACTGCATCAAGTTCAGGCTCATCGAACAAAGTTCTACACAGTTATATATATATATATATATATATATATATATATATATATATATATATATATTAAAGCAAGAATTACACCGGTGATCAAGTTCAGGCTCAATCGAGGCATAACTCGATAATGTTAGTCAATATATATGTAAATACATATATAATATATATATATATAGACTGAAATGAAACCACGGGCCGAAGTCCGGGCAAAAGCAAGCAACACGACTCTCAACGTGTAGAAGGGTGTGTGCAAAGATGAAGAGAAAGACTCTAAAGTGTGTGAGCAGGCTTACAGCTAACTGATAAAGAAGGCTTCTATATCTTTAGAGTGGGTAAACACTGACTCTTGTAGGTACAAATGGGCTATATATGAGCTCACAAGTGTTTAGAAGGGGAAAGTACACTGCATGGGGTGAGTGCAGAGCAAATTGGATAGGGCTTCCTCGCCTTTTTTCTCTTTCAAAATGGGCTGCCCAAGCCCTTTATTTATAGGCAAAGTAGCCATGGTATACTGCTACCGTGAGCCAAAGTGTACAGAGGCAACCTGGTGGGCCCGGGTTTATCAATTGCCCGGGTCATCTCAAGCACGTGCACTCGTGCAATGTAATGTCCACTCGAACTTTGAAGTGCAATCAAGGGAATCCGTTTGAGGTATCTGAGGACCTATTTCGGACCCGTCGTTGTTGTAGAGTTAGACGATGGCATGGGATTAGAGTTTGTACGAAGTCATTGAAAATGGGACGATGTCCTCCGGTCTTCAAGCTTAAACTTTCATCCGTTACCCCGCATAATAGTCACCGGATTGGTTAGTCTTGTGGGACATCGTTGCGTAGAGGCGTGACGATGGAATCGTGTTGACGAGATGATGAAGTTGCCCTCACCGTGTTATTATCATTTGGATTGAGCCGATAGCGACGTTGCTCGAGACTTCACCGAGATTGACTCGCCGCACTTGTTGAAGGTCCTCATTGTTTCTTTTAAGATGTGCCTGTCTTCCAGATGTTATTGTCGGGTTGGTGCAGTGTATCTCGTTGTGAGCGCCGAGAATGAATCTGGTTGCATTTGAAACAAGCATTTTTGGGGTTATCGCCAAAACTGCATTCCTTGGGGTTATCACCAAGGTTGATGGCTATTCCCATGGTTGGGATTGAGACTTGATACCTCGGGGTTATCTCCGAGATTAATCGGTCTTCTCCGGTGTGTGTTCCAGTATTGGATCTGCATGCCTCAGGGTTACCTCCGAGGTTGGATTTGTTATTCCCAAATTGCGATCCGGGGTTGATGCTGAATTTTCGGTAGTATCTGGTATGGATTTGGATTGTCTTTCAGGGTTCCCTCTTAAAAGACGAATCTGTCCTCCTGCAATGTTAGTGACAGTGGTACAGAAAATTTCAAGTGTCTACAAGTATATTCTTATAATAATTAATTTATAGTAGAAATGTATTATTAATTATTTTCCATGAAAATATAAGCATATATTATTTAAATAATATATGAAATGATTTTTAGAATAATTATAACAATTATTTTATTTTATGAATTATAGTACAAATTATTAAGTTAATTATTTTACCTTAATTATTAAGGTTAAATATGGAAGAATAAATCGGATATGGAATCCAAACCCTAATTTTGGATTTTTATCAAGGAATGAGAATAATAATATAATATTAATTATATTTTAATTTTTTCGATGCTATAAATATATGTAATTGTATATATGTATTGAAGATGGTTGGTCAATTATGGTGTTTAATTTCAAAACCCTAATATTAATTGGTTAAACCCTAGTTTTACTAGGGAAACTGTAAAACCCCAACTTTTTGAATAAAGATGAATTTTCTATAAATATTATTTTTTAATATTATGGAGTGAAATTGATATAATGTTATAGTTGTGGGCAATATTTATAAATTTTGCAAAGTACGCAAGTTGTTATATAATATTCGATTGGTCGGGGAATATTCGTTTTAACAGGGAATATTCGTACAACGACACAATTATTGGATTGAGAAAACGACAAAAATACTTTATGAAAATAACGACGGAAGTTTTACCGTTAACTGTTGAAACACCCGGTGTTAAAAGTATAGTAATACGCGTGGTTGCATAGTAGTACACGGTATTAATTATTGATGCTTACGTGATATGTCACTCAGTTTTGTTAGTATTATTAATGTAATAATACAGAAAATCTTTTTATATAAAACAGAATACTTTTATAAAGTTATTCTATAAATAGAATATATTATATTCTATTATGCATAGTGTTCGCATAGTGTCTACATAGTAAAATCTTTTTTATATAAAAGCAGAATACTTTTATAAAGTTATCTGTTTTATTAGACAATAATTAGAATTTATTATGCATAGTATTTGCATAGTGCCAGCATAGTGTTTGTATAGTAAAATCTTTTATTAATTTATTTGTTTTATTAGATTATAAATAGAATATATTATATTTTATTTAAAAGATTTCGCTTTAAATATGGACCGTCAGATTAAAGTAAATCAATCTGGACCGTTCATGAGTTAGTTACTATGTAGTCCATTTTTCTATAAATAGAAGCTCATTCCTTCATTATTTTCTTACGAATTCACTGAAACTATAGAGAGATAAACTATAGAGAGAAAGAAGAAAGTATTATGCTACTTCACTACTTATATATCCAGTACTCTTCTTCTTAAGGTAGAGAATATTATTTGTTGTACTCGTAAGGGGTGTTATTCTTTTGTATTCATAAAGAGAACTTATGTTATTCCGTTCTTTATTATTCTGTTGGAATAACCTGTATACGCGGGCTACCCTATACTTGGTGAAATCCTTATGTTATTCCATTCTTTATTATCTTTGTTGAATATCCTGTATATATGCGTTTTCTTACCGGACTGATTTCGTCTTTATTATTCATTGGAATATCCTGTGTGTATCGCTTTTACTGTGGGACCGGTTAAAATCTTTATTATTATTACATTGGAATATCACATGCATGCATTTTATATGGGACTTGATTTCATCCTTATTTGTATTCTGTTGGAATAACCTGTCTATGCGAAGTACCACATACATGGTGATTTCTGTTCTTATTCCATTCTTTATTATTCTCGTTGGAACATCCTCGGCTTTGTAATTTCGCCTTTGACCCGTTACATTATTTAGTATTCTCGTTGGAATAACCTCGCTTCATGCATCGGCAATCGCATGCATGGTGATTTCTTTTGTTTTGCATTCTTTATTATACTCGGTTGGTTAAAGTTTAGACTTTATACTCCATGAAATTAGTGGAATATCCTTGATAATTGCGCTTCATCCAAAGATCTTTTCATGGAAATATTCTTGAGCATTCTCGAATTTTACTCTCTAAAAGTATCATGTTTATAATTTGGACGTTATTGGTTCTTGGATAAATTAATTCTTATATCATTGTCATCATCCTCATATTTATATTTTTTTGAAAGTCATTTGTGGCCTATAGTGCATAGATGGACTTGGTATGATTATGACCAGGGATTATTCGGTGTAATCATGACCAGTAATGTTATAAATGATGTGGTAAAAGTCCTCATTGGCCGTCATTGCATTGATGGACAGTTGTTGGCATGATCATGACCATTAATGAATACACAAATATTCTTGGCCCGTAGTGCATGGATAATTGTGGTAGTGATACTAAAGAATATTCTTGGTCATAGTGCAAGGGTGATTCGATTATGTGGATTATTTATTAAGCTGAGTCTCAGCGATAAAAGTCATGAAAAACCTTTTAAATCATAGAAGATAGTAGATTTTATTCTCTACTTGACTCTTCTAATGGATTGCTTGTTTCGCTTCTGATTAAACTTGATGTTTGTTATATTGTATCGCTTAAATCTTTGTTTAAGGCTAATGATAATTTATTACGCATTATCTTAGTTATAATATTTCTTCTTTGGGCTAGTTGAGCTCACCCTTTCTTTCACCTTTGTTCTCTTTAGAAAATGAGAATGTAAATGGGGACGAGTCGAGGAGCGGAGTGATGGTGGGATGATAGTATTAGCTAGTAGTCCTCACTATTACATTAAATAGTGTGATAATAAACGTAATGAGGACTCATTTCGAGAGTTGATATTGTCTAGAAAGCATGATTTGTATTTAAACTCACGACTCTCTTGTTATATAATTAAGATTGTATTTATGTTCTGTACCATGTATTTGGCCACTCAAAATAGGTGATATATACCTATTTTGGGGGTGTCACGGTTGGTATCAAAGCTTAGGGATATGATCTCTGGCTAAGATGTGAGACTAGAATTAGGAGGGGAGAGACGGGGAATTCCTTCGCTAGTATGACCTACTTAAATTTATTTTGTATTTAAATTGGTTGGTCAGAGTTTAGAGATAATATGTTACATGTCATCTAACCCTTGTTTTGTGGCAGTATTTGAAAATGACATCCGAGAATGTTGAGAATAACAATGGAGCACAAGAGACCGTTGAGTCTCCACATATCAATAATCAGGATAATGTGCATCAGGAAGGCGACAATCCTCATGCAAACAACAACACGGACCAAATGATGAATGATGGATTGTTCAGAGGATTTATATAATTCATGCAACATCAGGCGAGAGCGGATCCTATCCGAAATGTAGGTGGAAACACTAGAAACTCTCGGACGGTCACCGCTAAACAGTTCAAGGAGCTAGGACCACCTGAGTTTATTGGAGAGCCCAAACCACTTAAGGCGTAAGCATGGATAAAGCAGATCACCAAGATATTTGATGTCTTGGGATGCTTCGAGGAGCAAAAGGTTCCCTTCGCCACCTTCATGTTGCGTGAAGAGGCGATTCTTTGGTGGGAATCAGAAACGTACTGACTGGACTTTTCAAGATGTCTTGGGAGAAGTTTCAAGAGCTATTCAACGACAAGTACTTTCCCGAGAGTATTCGTCACATGAAAGAAGTAGAGTTTATCAAATTGGAACAAAACAATATGATCGTGTCACAATACGAGGCTAAATTTGTGGAGTTATCCCGGTTTGCATCCCATTTGGTCGATAATGAGGAGAGAATGACGCGAATGTTTTTAAGAGGTTTGAAACCAAAGATACGTCAATATCTTATTTCTCATAAACTATGTTTGTACTCAGATGTTGTAAATAGGGCTCAGTTATTGGAGTGCGGTAACGAGTCAACGCAACTAAGAGAAAGTAGTCAGCAGCATGAAAATACCAGTGATATCAGTCATCGAAACGGTGACAACAAACATGGAGGGAATTAACATGCCAGAAATGGTAACCACTTCAGTGGTAATCATGGCCAAGACAGTAGAAATGGACATTTCAAGAAAAGGAGATTCAGCAATGATGAAAAGACGTCAGCACCAGCAACCGTGGTTAAGGAAGGAGAACGACCACCTATCATATGCTTCAAATGCGGAGGGGAGGGACATATCAGTCCAAACTGTGTGATGCCATCCAAAGCGTGTTATAATTATGGAAGAGAAGGTCACCTAGCCCGATTTTGTCATTCACCGAAGATAAGTTCAGCTAGGATGGAGGGCAAAGGTAGTCCCGTAAAAGTCAAAGCCAGTAGTGCAAGGGAGAACATTTGTCGTGACCTCCCAGAAAGCAAAGAACCCGAACGAGGTCATCACGGGTAAGCTTATCATAAACTCTATCGAAGTTTATACCTTATTTGATACCGGTTCTACCCATTCTTTTATTTCTCCTACTTGCGCTCAACGTCAGTTTTGAATGATATTTTTATTGTTAATGAATTTCCTGACGTATTCCCTGAAGAACTTCCTGGCCTACCCCCAGAGCGTGAAATTAAATTTTGTATCGACCTTAAACTCGGTACAAAACCCATTTCCAAAGCCCCATATCGAATGGCTCCTATTGAACTTCGTGGAGTTAAAGACCCAACCTGCGAGGAATTGTTAGACATTGGCTTTATTCGGTCCTAGTACTTCTCCTTGGGGTGCTCCTCGTTTCTATTCGTGAAGAAGAAAGATGGGAGTATGCGACTTTGTATTAATTATCGGGAGTTGAATCATGTCACCAACAAAAATAGGTACCCATTACCACGTATTGATGACCTGTTTGACTAGTTGCAAGGCGCCAAATTCTTTTCAAAGATTGATCTTCGTTCCGGATATCACCAATTGAAGATTAGAACCGATAACATTCCAAAGACGGTTTTTAGAACTCGAAACAGGCATTACGAATTCCTAGTCATGTCCTTTGGATTGACTAATGCTCCTGTTGCCTTCATGGATACGATGAACCGAGTATTCAAGGAATATTTGGATCACTTTATGGTCATTTTTATTGATGACATCCTTATTTATTCCAAAAGCCGTGAAGATCATGAGCAACACTTGAGGCTGATACTCCAAAAGCATCGTGAATACAAGCTTTATGCCAAGTTGAAGAAATGTGAGTTCTGGCTTGAGGAAGTAGCATTCCTTGGGCACGTGGTATCAAGTCATGGAATATCTGTTGACCCAGCAAAGATTGAAGCTATTCAAAGCTGGGAGCAACCTAAATCGATGGATCAAGCACGTAGCTTTCTTGGCTTAGCTGGTTATTATCGGAGATTCGTAGAAGGGTTTTCTCGAATCGCTACTCCACTAACTCAGCTGACTCGGAAAGATACAAAGTTCGATTGGAGAGAGGAATGTAAGAAGAGTTTTCAAGAACTCAAGAGGAGACTCATTTCAGCTCTTGTTCTGACAATACCATCTGGTTCGGAGGGATTTGTCATCTATAGTGATGCTTCGGGCAAAGGGTTAGGATGTGTTCTCATGCAACATGGGAAAGTCATAGCCTATGCCTCACGACAACTCAAAGAATATGAGAGGAATTATCCTACTCATGATCTAGAGTTGGCAGCTGTTGTCTTCGCACTAAAGATTTGGAGGCATTACTTGTATGAGGAAAAAGTGGAGATCTTTACGGATCATAAAAGCCTCAAGTATTTATTCACTCAACAGGAACTCAACATGCGACAACGACATTGGCTTAAATTGTTGAAAGATTATGATCATACCATCCTGGAAAAGCGAACATGGTAGCTGACGCAATGAGTAGAAGATCATATGCGGGTACGAGTGAAATACTGACAATGCAAAGGTCCATTGCAACCACTTGAAATTCCAGAATAGAAGTGGGAGCACATTACCATAGATTTCGTTACCGGTCTTCCTAAGGTTTCTCAAGGTATAGATGCAATTTGGGTCATTGTTGATAGATTGACCAAGTATGCTCATTTCTTACCGATACGAGAAACTTATACACTTGAACGTCTTGCTCGTATGTACATAAACGAGATTTGTAAGACTGCATGGTATGCCAGTATCCATAGTTTCTGATCGAGACCCAAGATTCACTTCACGATTTTGGGTTAGTTTGTAGAAAGCTATGGGCACAGATTTACGATTTAGCTTGGCATATCATGCTCAGACAGGCGGACAGTCGGAGAGGACTATTCAAATTCTTGAAGATCTATTAAGACTCTGTGTCCTTAATTTCAAGGGAAGTTGGGACAAGTTCTTACCATTGTTGGAGTTTTCCTACAACAACAGTTATCAAGCAAGTATTGGCATGGCTCCATTCGAAGCGTTATATGGAAGAAAGTCTCGTTCTCTAGTATGGTAGGATGAGGTGGGTGAAGCAACGTTGTTGGGACCGAAGTTGGTACGTATGACTACGGAAAAGATTCAAACGATCCGGCAACGTATAAAAACCTCATAAGATCGACAAAAGAGTTATGCTGATCTTCATCGAAAGGATGTGGAATTAGATATATGAGATCATGTGTTGTTACGAGTTGCTCCGTGGAAAGGAGTTACGAGATTTGGAAATAGAGGAAAGCTCAATCCTCGATTCATTGGCCCATTTTTAATTCTAGATCGGGTAGGAACTGTGGCCTATAGACTCGCTTTACCGCCAAGTATGTCTCGTGTTGATAACGTTTTCACATATCCATGTTACGTAAATATGTGGAAGACCCAACCACATTATTGAGTTAGACCGGATGAAATAGCGAAAGATTTGACGTATGAAGAGGTTCTGTTCAAATCTTGGATAAGAAGGAACATATTCTACGCTCCAAGGTTATACCTCAAGTCAAAGTTTTATGGAGAAACCACGATGTTGAGGAAATGACTTGGGAGTTAGAATCGAAATGAAATCAAGGTATCCTTACCTCTTCAATATACCAGTATCGCACCTAATTTCAAGGCGAAATTTCATAAGAAGGGGAGATTGTAAAACCCCAACTTTTTGAATATAGATGAATTTTCTATAAATATTATTTTTGAATATTATGGAGTGAAATTGATATAATGTTATAGTTGTGGGTAATATTTATAAATTTTTCAAAGTACACAAGTTGTTATATAATATTTGATTGGTCGGGGAATATTCGTTTTAACAGGGAATATTCATACAAGGGCACAATCATTTGTGGGCCCCACAACATAATTATTGTCGGATTGAGAAAATGATAAAAATACTTTATGAAAATAACGGCAGAAGTTTTACTGTTAACTGTTGAAACACCCGGTGTTAAAAGTATAGTAATATGCGTGGTTGCATAGTAGCACATGGTATTAATTATTGATGCTTACGTGATAAGTCACTCAGTTTTATTGGTATTATTAATGTAATAATACAGAAAATCTTTTTATATAAAATAAAATACTTTTATAAAGTTATTCTATAAATAAAATATATTATATTCTATTATGCATATATTGTTGCATAGTATGTCTACATAGTGTTTTGCATAGTAAAATCTTTTTATATAAAACAAAATACTTTTATAAAGTTATCTATTTTATTAGACAATAATTAGAATATATTATATTTTATTAAGCATAGTGTTTGCATAGTAAAATCTTTTATAAAGTTATTCATTTTATTAGAATATAAATAGAATATATTATATTTTATTTAAAAGATTTTGCTTTAAATATGGGGCCGTCGATTAAAGTAAATCAATCTAGACTAGTTCATGAGTTAGTTACTATGCGGTCCATTTTTCTATAAATAGAAGCTCATTCCTTCATTATTTTCTTACTTAATTCGGTGAAACTCTAGAGAGATAAACTATAGAGAGAAAGAAGAAAGTATTCTGCTACTTCACTACTTATATATCTAGTACTCTTCTTCTTAAGGTAGGAAATATTATTTGTTGTACTCGTAAGGGGTGATATTCTTACGTATTCATGAAGAGAACTTATGTTATTCCATTCTTTATTATTACGTTGGAATAACTTTGTATACGCTGTGAGCTACCCTATACTTGGTGACATTCTTCTATTATTCCATCTTTACTATTACATTTGGAATATCCACTCACATGTGTTTTCTGTGGGACTGATTAAAATCTTTATTATTACATTAGAATATATCACATCACATGCGCTTTTACGTCGGACTGGTTAAAATCTTTATTATTATTCTATTGGAATATCCTCGTTTTGTGCGTTTTACGCCGGACCGATCATCCTTATTAGTATTACATTGGAATAACCTGTCTATGTGAAGTACCGTATACATGGTGATTTCTGTTGTTATTCCATTCTTTATTATTTTGTTCGAACATCCTATCGGTGCGAATTTTGCCTGACCTGGTTTCGTTATGTAGTATTCTATTGGAATAACATGTCTATGCGAAGTACCGCATGCATGGTCATTTCTTTTGTTATTGCAATCTTTATTATACTCAGTTGGTTAAAGTTTTGACTTCTATACTCCATGAAATTAGTGGAATATCCTTTATAATTTTGCTTCATTCAGTATCTTTTCATGGAAATATTCTTCTGAGCATTCTTGAATTTTACTCTACAAAGAAGTATCATGTTGACAATTTGGACGTTATTGGTTCTTGGACAAATTAATTCTTGAACTTGTTTTATTGAATTCTTATATCATTGTCATCATCCTCATATTTGTATTTTTTTGAAAGTCATCTGTGGCCTGTAGTGCATAGATGGACTTGGTATGATTATGAGCATGGATTATTCGGTGTAATCATGACCGTATTGTTATAAATGATGTGGTAAAAGTCATCATTGGCTCGTAGTGCATTGATGGACAGTAGTTGGCATGATCATGACCATTAATGAATACACAAATATTTTTGGCACGTAGTGCATGGATAATTGTGGTTGTGATACTAAAGAATATCCTTGGCCGTAGTGCAGGGGTGATTCGATGATGTGGATTATTTATTAAGCTGAGTCTCAGCGATAAAAGTCATGAAAAACCTTTTAAATCATAGAAGATAGTAGATTTTATTCTCTACTTGACTCTTCTAATGGATTGCTTGTTTCTGCTGTAGTTAAACTTGATGTTTGTTATATTGTATCGGTTTAACATTGTTTAAGGCTAATGATAATTTATTCTGCATTATCTTAGTCATAATATTTCTTACTGGGCTAGTTGAGTTTACCCTTTCTTTCACTGTTCTCGTCAGGAAATGAGAACGTAGCTGGGACGAGTCGGGGAACAAAGTGATGGTTCGGATGATAGTATTAGCTAGTAGTCCTCACTATTATGTTAAATATTGTGACACTAAATGTAATGAGGACTCATTCTAAGAGTGGATATTGTCTATAAGACAATATTTGTATTTAAATTCACAGCTTTTTTGTTGTATAATTAAGATTGTATTTATGTTCTGTACCATGTATTTGGCGACTCAGAATAGGTGATGTATACCTATTTTGGGGGCGTCACAGAAAACCTAATTTGAAAATCAATTGTGAGTTTAAGACTGTTATATAACTGTGTTATATGTTTTATGTTGTGTATTAAATGATTAATTAGGTAAATCCTAATTAAAAATTTAGAAACCCTATATAATTTTTAGAAAACCCTAAGTTATTAAAAACCCTAATTTTAAATGCTAAACCCTAATTTGAAACTCAAATTAGAATTCAAGATTGATTGGTGATTGTGTTAATGGGATAAATATCATGTACAATAGATTTTATTGCTAATTATGGAAAACCTAATTAGTAATTTAAAACCCTAATATCTAGAACCCTAATTTGGTAATTAGAAACCCTAATTATAATTTGGTAACCCTAATTACCAAAAGAATAAATCCTAATTTCTAAATTAACAAAGTTAATTACAGTTTGAGATATTAAACCCTAATGTTCCTGTATAAATTAATTAGAAAATTAATCATAATTAGGAAACCCTAATTTCAAAATTTTAGAAACTAAAATTTATTTAAATTTATTTTTGTGCAAACCCTAAATTAGAAATCTTACATTTGATTTGTGCTAAACCCTAGGGTTAAACCCTAAGGGTTTACCAAATGATAAGATTGCCATTAAAATTCCATGCGAAAAGACCATTATACCCCTCTTGCATTATTGGTTTTGGTCAAGTGTTAGAGTTGTTGGGGTTGTTGGACAACTCTTGACTTATTAGTGTGACTGAAATCAACACAAATCAGCAGCCATATCTCAGCCATGTGCATTACAACATGTTATATATAGAGTTAGAGAGAGAAAATCATTTTGCTCACTAATTTTTGTCCAAACACTCAACCAAGCAATCCTCTCTCAAAACCTATGAATTTCTCTAACATATCAGTCCCTAAGAACAGCCCCACGATCAACCATAAAAAATCAGAAGCCAGAAATCAAAATCGATCAAAGAAGGTATAAACCCTAGCCATACAATTTGACCATCGATCTGTGGTTTGATGTTGTTTTTTTTGTGTTAAACATGTTATATAAGGTGTCTAAGGATGATCTGGGTTGCAAGATGTTAGATCCATAACATCTAGAGGCTCGGATTTGAAGATTTGCCAAATCTAGAAAATGTTCAAACTGGTGTCTGACAACCAATGTCTGTGGCCACAGATCCTTGTTCATGTATGCTTTTTGTGGTTTAAAGGTTTACATATGTAGTCTGACATGTGGGCTTTGATCTGGAACAAGAATCAGACTTAGATCTAGTCTAGATTGCAAGATATTCAAGGTCAAACGTAGTTGACCAACCATGACCGGGCGTTTCTGGGTAACCCAGAAACAGCCCAGAACCGGCCTGACAACATTTTAGACTGTCTTGATCTATCAGTGTATTAGAGTTTTGTTGTTGTTGTGTTATCTAAGTTGTATAGTTCTATATGTACTACATGTTTATGCTTTTATATCACCTATACATCAAACAGGATGAAAGTAGTAGCCGATCAAAGTAGCTAAGTAGTTCATGTTTACGGTTTTCTGGGAAACCCAGAAAATCTATGAACACATGTTCTGACAAGATTTGACCAGTGTGTATCAAGAGATTTTGTAGTTGTTTTAGGTGTTGTAAGTGTTAGATCTCTTCATTTACATTTGTACTACAAGCTGGAACCGTTAAATCACCATAACATCAACTAGAAATTGTTTAAACCAAGTCACAAAGTAGCTATCATAAGCGATCTTACTGGGTTTACGGGTAACCCGAGAAAACCCGAAGAAGGGCCCGATGACCACTTTGAATCTCCTGATCTTTCACTTGATGCATGTTATGATCATTCTTGTTGCTAGATCGTGTAGTCTTATATAAGTACTACATGAACTAATCAACAACATGTCCAGAAACACTTTGTGTGAAGAATAATTGTTGGTCAAACGTGGTACCTGGCAAATGACTTGAATTTCTAGGTTTGGCCAAGAACACGAAGAACAACTATAGCGACGGTTCTGTCGCTATAAGCAGTCTTTAGCGACACTTATATTAAAATTAATTATTTAAATTCTGAAAATTATTTAAAAATAGTATTTAATTTCTGAAAATTACAAAAATTATTTTAAAAATTATTTTTCAAATATAACAATTAACTTTTAATAATTTGAAATATTTTTCATAAATATTAGTATTTATTTAGATATTATTGATAATTAATTAATTTATTCAATACATTTAATAAATTAATAAAAAATAATTTTATTATATTAAAAATCATTTTAAATGATAATAAGTTATTTAAAAATATTTTAAATTATAAAATATAACTTTTAATATTTTAAAGAAATATTTCATGAATTATTTAATATTAATGATCATTAAGTTATTTAGTAAATAAATTAAATAAATTAATTAAAAATAATTTTATTATATTAAAAATCATTTTAAATGATAATAAGGTATTTAAAAATATTTTAAGTTATAAAATATAACTTTCAATATTTAAAGGTAAATTTCATTAATTAATTATTATTAATGATATTAAGGTTATGAAATAATTATATTAAATAAATTAATTTAAAAATGATTTTATTAATATAAAAATTATTTTAAATAAAAATAAAGTGTTTAAAGATATTTTAAGTTATAAAATATAACTTTTAATATTTAAAGGATAATTTTATTAATAATTTAATATTAATAATTAATAATTTATTATTAATGATATTAAATTTATATAATAATTATATTAAATAAATAGTTTAAAAATGGTTTTATTAATTTAAAATCATTTAAAAAGGATATAAATGAATTAAAAATATTTTAAGTTATAATTAATGACTTTTAATATTTTGATAAATAGTACATTAATATTTAAATATTAAGGATACTTATTTAAAAATGATTTTAAATGTTTTAAAAATCATTTAAGGATAATATTAATACTTTAAAAGTATTTTGAGTTATTATAAATAACTTTAACATTTTGGAAATGATTTCATTAATTGTTTAATATTAATTAAATATTAATGATAATAGAATTGTTTAATATTTAAATCATTTAATAATGATTCCGATGTTTTGAAAATTCATCATAAATTATAATAAATGTTTTAAAATTATTATAAGTCATTTAAAAATAATATGACTGATACTAAGTTACAGGATAGAGTCTTAGACTCGATAATTACCCGATATAGCTGTCGGTACACCAACATGTTTCAGAAATTGATCTGGACTTAGATAATTTAATTAGATATGTGATTATTTGTGATTCAATGGTTGTTAAACAAGGGTAATAATATGATTAGGTTATGTGCTAACTGCGAAATGCAGTACTATGTGTTATAGTATATTATTCTAATCGAACGAATGATCTGATTAATGATAGGTCGTGATATAAACGATAAAACTAAGTTAAGAACTGTAAGTAGCGCATCATGCAAGTATCTTACCTTTGTATTTTCTTTATGCAGTGGACATGAGTAATAATATTTATGAATTATATTATTACTGTTCAGATTATTAACCTTATATTATATATGCTCATTGATTATCAACATGTTAGTATATGGTAAATTAGATATATATTCTATTCGTTAATTTCTATAAATGGTTATACAAGTGTCCCCACTTGGATAATCATTGTATTTAATCACATGTTGATATACCTTTGTCAATTACCCGTATACATATATGTTAAATTATAGATTATTGTTGAACAAGATAAAACCTTTGATTTGGAACCTAGACAAGTATGTACATCCCTACATGGGAAAACTTTTATGCGCCCAAGGCGGACAGAGTGAACAATACCTTCATTCTTGCATGTAGTATTGATCAATGTAGGGCATAACGGGCTGATCACCCCCCGTGCCCGTAAGTTATGCCGGTTTGCAGATGAAGTTCTGTTTAAACCTATTCGAAAATTGAAAATAATGTTCATCGCATGTCACCTAAACCCTAGTTATAGTCAATACGTAGTTTCAAAAATTTGAAAGAGGGTTGTTAGGTTATTATTATTGGTTCAGATTACTTCACAACTATTGACTTGTTGTAGAAGGATAGTACAAAGAAACCATTTAAATTCTTTCAGCTTATATATATAATTGCTATTACTTGCTGGGCACTCAAATGCTCATCCTTGCTTAATTTAAATATTTTTAGCTAAAGGTGAACAACCAGAGAGCTCTGCTAAAAATAAGGGAAAGGGAAAGGTTGCTGAATGAACGAAAGGCTATGTTATGTAATAGTTAACTTTATTAAGACAAATATGATATATATTATCTATCACGGGTTGTAATGAATGTTTAAAGGTTACGTACTTAGGATTCAGACTTAGATGAATATGTAAATTAAGTTGATCTTTATATTTTTGTTATTATTATTAGTATTATTCCGCTCATAGAAATGGTATCGTGAAGCGCCGAGTTCGGGTTTCAAGTACCTGGATTTGGGGGGCTCTAAAGTCTTTCCCAGATACACCTCCCTGTTTTGCCTTAACTGAAATGTTTTAAATAAGAAAGAATGAGCACAAATTGCCCAGCAAGTAATATACAACAAGGGTAAGAGTTTTATAACACGAGTGTGAAATATCAAAGTATTATCTCTAAGATAGTTCAGAGTTTCAGAATAATATCATAAGTAATGAATATCAACAAGTCTTGGAATAAAAACGATAATTCAATATAAATCAACATAGATATATGAATTCAAAGACTATCAAGATATCCAACTGGATAACAAATTATATTGAGCAGTCACTAAGGACTGTTGAACATCTACTAGAATTACCAATATTAAACTGATAACCCAACAGAACAAGTACTATAGAGGATCAGTCTACAATACTCTAAGTTATGCATAACACCACAGTAATAATATACTCATGTGTTGGGGTTTCCAACAACATACCATCCCCTTACTATAAGGGTTGTTCAACTTAGTTTTCAAGATTTCCGCACCGACTTATTGGTTTGGACAGTTTTATAAACATGCATATAGTCTAGCCGAATCAAATGGCATAGACACTTTCACAATATTCAAGAACAATACCAAGTTTAACACGAATAATGGTTCTCTCAAGAGTTTAGCATACTTGCTCAATTGAACGAGAAAGTAAGATTACTTGCATTCAAAGAGATAAGGTATGCTTACGACATTAGTTGAATAAGTAATGCAAGGGTTTAGGATACTTGCTCAATAAAAGTAAGGTTCAAGGAAACTTTCTCAATATAAATTTGAGTAAGATTAGAGAAACTTGCCTTAAGCGTAGTTTATCCACGTTAATAACTCAACACTTTAGAATCCTAGTATAACGTATTATAAATATACAGTGTTCATTAGCTAACACAGTCCTTAATCAAGCTCGACACGATACAAGTATGCACATATGGTACAAAATCAGTTTATAAGTCATCATGAATCAACTACTTAGTTACTTCACAAGCAACTCAAGAATGCTCAAGGTTAAGACCTCCTACTCATGGACTTTTCATTTCAATGCAACACCGACTTATCAACTAGGCATCACTCATATATATATATATACATCACTAGGTTTTAGATCACATTTAGCATCATAGGCATCATGCAAGTTGCTGTCCAAAAGTCAAAATTCACTATCTGGGATTCCACACTAGCGCAGTTGTACCATGGCTAAGCCTAGGACCGGCGCAGGTGCATCGTCCTCTGGTCATGCCAAGACTCAGCTGCTGCCTTGTGGATTCTGTCCGACTCAACCAAAACAATCACACATAATAGATTTGTCATGTTAAAGGTCTTTTTATGCTCCTTAAGTCAATCTAGGTTCCTTCTTTCATAACATGGTTCTAAGTTGCTCATTTCAACAATTTAAGGCCATTCGAAGTCATGAATTCACAAGGTTTAGCATGCTTGCTTTTTAAACATACAAGATAGTTATAAAACTCATATTAGGCATGCTTGTGTGTATTCATAACACATACGTGAAACTAACACCGCTTTAGTTGAAAATAGGCTTCGTTCATGCTTTTCTTGAAATGTGCTACACAAGCATGGTATATATATGTTTATGCTACATGAGAGAGTCTAAGTGTGTCATCAAACATGATCACAAATGTTAGATTTTAGTCCTCATGGTATCTTGACAATATTCACATTCAAAGCTTCCTAATAGGTTCAACATG
The DNA here is from genome assembly GCA_020205615.1 of Panax quinquefolius. Lineage (NCBI taxonomy): Eukaryota > Viridiplantae > Streptophyta > Magnoliopsida > Apiales > Araliaceae > Panax > Panax quinquefolius. Next base: position 75,483,851 of record CM035172.1, read on the forward strand.
CTCATGTTTCCTTACTAATCAAATAAACACAAGCTAAAGGTTTATTCATGCATTTCCAAGTTATACTTAATGCTTTCAAAGTCAGAATATAAACCATGTAAAAATCATGCATGTTAGCTCATTAGGCTAAGCTTCTTATTGAAAATATTTCTAACATAAGGCTTAATAAGTTTGAACATGCTCAAAAGAACTATATACACTACAACATGTTCATCTATGTACAAAATCATTCATGCATATCTTACTAGGTTCATAATTTGTAGAACATGATCTTTAACATAGTTTATTTTCAAAACTTAGTCTAAATCTCCATGTAAACCATACGCCTTCGTTAATCATGCAAGTCTAGTCTAAACATGCTCACATTAGGTTAACGTATCCATATATACATCATACACATGCTTACATGATAGCTTGAGTCAAAACAACTAGCCAATATTGATAGGATTGTAAAATAGACTACTCAACTGAATTGAAGAAGCCAAGCAGCATTGCTACTGCTACTCAATACAAATGTGGGTATTACATGGTGCTTGGTTCAGCGTGAAGCGATGCCTTCGACGAGAACTCCATTTCAACCTCAAAAATTACTCATGATTTCAATTTTAAACCATCATTTATCAGTTTCATCATGCTCATATGGTCATATTACAACTATATGGACATTACCCAACCTCATTAAAAACCAATTCCACAAAATCAAGAATTTGAATTTCAAGAATAAAAATTTAACAGAAACTGAAAATGAAGAATAAGAAGGAATTTTATACCTTTATAATTGCAATGAACTTGCTCCTAATGAACTCTCAAGCTCTAGATTACTTGTATGCTCTCAACTCTCACTTAGCAATTCTCAACACTTGGAAAAATGGAAGGAGAGCTCTTATTTATAGAAAAATCAATACACAGACATAGCAATTTTCCATTGAATCAAACCCATGGATTGTAGGATTGCATGAAGGTTATGGAGGAGTTGTTAGATTGGTTGTTGGAACTCATCATAATCACCACTCCCCCATGATCATTAGCTTGGGAGTTGGAAGAAAATGAAGAACATAGGCTAGCCTTTTTGAAATACACGTAAATGAGGTCTTAGAGTAAATGGTACACTCAATTTGGGACAAAAGGGAAAACTCAGCATTCTTGTATACTCCTACACTTTCTCATTCTAATGTTATATTTTTAATACACATCTCAACCATATATTATAACCTAATGCCACAACATGACCTAACATTTCAAGGTAGTAGATGTTATGCAACATATATATAATCCATGTACATTTTATCGCACTGGTATATTAAAAATGAGAGTTTACAATATGCTCCTGGTATATTATTTTAATACCTACCCACATACATATTGTCACATAGATAATGTATTTATAACATATAATTCCAATATGTTTACTCACATTGCCTCATACAATATAGTTGTATACAACTTAATATATATAGTCACACAAATGCCATAATACACTATATAGTATAGTTGTATTATTGCTCTTATGCACACATAATCGTTAACCTACTATTATCATATAAATAATTAAATAATTTATTCACTTCCTTGATTAATTAACACCAATATTAATTAATCCAATCATCATTGATCAATATATTTACGGTTCCATAATCATTATTTATCTATATAATTCTTATTATATTTTTATAGTTTCATTTCAAACAATAATAATCACCCATTATTAATTAATTACCAAGAAATCAATATTTCGCCACAACCATTATCAATTAAATAACAATTAATAATCACATATTAATTAACCTCATTAACATCAATTAAAAATCCATAAATATACTACAACAACAATTAACAATTAACATTACTTAATTGCTTACTTTATAATTCCTTTGTTAATTAATATTATCTGTTAATATTTAATATTTCCCATCACAAGGCTTCAATGAGTTCATCACAAAACTCCACATATCCTCAATTATTCAGTTATTTAATATAATTGAGTTATCTCATTTCATAACACGAAATCGTTCATATTCAAATAAATATTTATTTCCATTACTATATTTATTTAATAATACGTGGAAATTCTCGGGTATTACAGACTCTGCTGGGGATGCTAGAGGGCTTAAGCCCCATTTAATCTTTTGAATTTCCATTCTGCATTTGCAGATCTGGGAACCAATTTCATAAAGTCCGTGAGAGTAACCTAAAATAGGTCAACCTCTGATAAACTAAATGCGCATGTTATCTCTTCATGCCTTGTTAATTTTTGAATATACAAATGTCATCTGATGAGTAGGTTTTCAACCTATGATTTATGTTCGTTTAGCTTGTTATATTGTTAGTTTTTGGTATTTTCATGTTATTTTTGATGGGTTTTTTGCTTGTTGTAGGATAATCAATGTTCCTATCAGAATGCTAGCATTGGAAGGAGATTTCAAGCAATTTCTGGACTTTCAGCCTACATAGCGCGGACCGCGTTGTGATGTGTAGTGGAGTAGCGCAGGGCTATTTGGCACGTGAACTTCTCTAGTCGCGATGAGCATGGGCCGCCTTTGTCAAAAAGTCTTGTGTAGTATTTGGGACTTTGGACGACATCTGTTTTGGGCGAAAAGTAATTTTGTGCTGGAAGTTGGGTATGGTTGGGAGCTATTAATTCTTTATGTAATGTGATCATATTTGGATTGTGGGATGGTTGTTATTTCATTTGGTGGGAGTCTTTGGCTATTGACTTGTTGGTATTGAAAAGGATTTATATTTCTACTTGACTATCTATGGGACGAGTTAGAGTTGGATTAGGAAAGATGGTATGAAGCTGAGTTGAGGCTATTTTTATGTGAAGTGTTGGAGCTTGGAAAGGATCATCGAGACACACTTCAAGAACGATATTGAAGAGCAAAAGCTTGGAGGAATGAAGAAGAAGAATAATTTTACGAAGATTTCAGATTTGAAGGGCGAGAAGGGTGGTGTATTACTATTCTCCTTTAAATTTCAAATTGTGTAATTGGGATGATGTTTTCTTTTATTTATTTAGTGTTTAATTCATTACTTATGAACTAAATTATTTATTAGGCTTATAATGGATCTTTAATTTGAACGATGATTATGTAATCCTTGGTTTTTAGTTTAATAAGCTATTATGCAGTTTATCTATATAAATTGCCTGATCAACAATTTTATGTGGATTTGTATGAATTCAAGAGATGAAATATGAATCTAGACTTAATTAATATAGCATGTGTTCTTGATTTATGTGAATGAACATAATCTTGATGTTTGTTAGGGTAGAGATATGCTTGACATTGCATGTAATCATATGAAGAACTTGAACTTAAACCTTCTTTAATTGTAATTCACATAGAGATATAGTGAGTTAGTTAATTAAGGTATTTAACACAATTTTATCTTAATTGTGGATTTGGGTTAATACAGTATTAGTACATCGAGAGGTGGTTAGTACTATTTTTGTGTTCTTGATTAATAAACTGGGATAGTGAATTAAACAAGAATAAGGTATAATAATCAGAGTGATGCTTAGAGTGAACTTGTAAGCCTAATTCTCCAATATTTGTTTAAAAATTTAGTTTTAGGGTTTGTTGGTATTTATTTGATTTTTAATATTTTTACTATAAACTGGAAATTGATTAGTTTAATAAAACTAAGATTAATAGAAGATTTGTAATTGTGAAGTTAAATTCCTTCTAAGTCTCTAGGGGGGATGATACTCTACTTACTAGTATATTACTTGTTGACTACGTATACTTGCGTGTTGTGCGTATCTAAATTTTACCTAACAAGTTTTTGGCGCCGTTGCCGGGGACATTAGTATAGATTTAATTATTTTGCAATATTAGTTTAATTAGTCCAGTTTTACCTAAGCACTTTTTGTTTTTGTTTTGTTCTTCTTATTTCAGATTTTTGACATTGGTTTATGCAAACACGATCCAAAAATCCAGACTTGCTTCCTTTTGAGGACGACATTGAAAGAAGGTTTCAGAGATTAAGTAAGTGGATCAAGGAAATAAGGGACGAATTCGAAAACTCTGATAAAGAAGAAGCAATGGCTGCCGAAGACCAGAAAGCGTTGAAGGATTTTGCTACACCCAAGGTGACTGAGCTGCAGTCGAGTATCACTAGGCCTGCAATAGCTGCGAATACTTTCGAAATCAAGCCTGGGACAATTTAGATGACACAGAACTCAGTTCAGTTTGGGGGACTTGCAAATGACGATCCTAACGAGAATTTAATTAGTTTTCTGGGAATCTGCGACACGTTCAAGTACAATGGGGTGTCAGATGAGGCAGTTAGACTTCGCTTGTTCCTGTTCATTCTGCGGGACAAGGCGAAGAATTGGTTACATTCTCTATCAGCAGGTTCGATAACGACATGGGAGGACCTGGCTCAAAAATTTCTAGCAAAATTCTTCCCACCAGCGAAAACTGCAAAGATGAGGAACGAGATTACCATGTTTGATCAACAATATGGGGAGTCACTGTATGAGGCATGGGAGAGATATAAAGAATTGCTCAGAAAATGCCCACAATACGGATTGCCCAAGTGGTTGCAGATGAATACATTTTACAACGGACTACATGGGAATCTCAGGTCGAGTATTGATGCAGCATCGGGCGGAGCATTTTATGGCAAAGACTTATGAGGAGGCATATAAGTTGATTGAGACAATGGCTGCTAACAACTATCAGTGGCCCACGACAAGAATTACACAACCTACGATTGCTAGAGTGTTAGAGGTAGATGGATTGACGGCAATAACGACACATATTTCAGCACTCTCCAAGAAGTTCAACGTTTGGTCAGGGGGACAGATATAATAAGTTACAATTATTTGTGAGTTGTGTGCAGGGGAACATTCGACGGATCAATGCTCAAAAAAACCAGAGTCGGTACAATTCATGAGTAGCTACAACAGAATTCCTCAGAATACATATCAGAATGCATATAATCAGGGGAATAGGAATAATCTGAATCAGTCATGGAATAATAATCAGAATCAGCAAGCTCCACTACCATCGTATCCCCCAGGGTTTCGGAATTAACAACAACCAGTTCAACGTCAAGAGAGGAAATCAGATTTAGAGGAATTGATATCAAAGTATATAACGAGCAATGAGGTAGCTATGAAGAATCAAGCAATGGCAATGAAATCACAAGAAATGGCCATCAAGAATTTAGAAAACCAGATGGGACAAATTGCCTTAACATTGAACAACAGACCACAAGGGACACTACCGAGTGACACCAAAAGAAATCCAAAGGGAAATCATGAACAGTGTCAGGCAGTCACCTTGAGAAGTGGAAAATAGTTGGATGGGATAGACGTAGAAAATTCAGCTACCTTGGATGATAAAATTAATTACAACAAGGTGGTTGAAGAAAAACAGGGTGAGAATACGCAAATTGAGAAAACAAAAGAAGATAACAAACCAGTTGTGTATCCCCCACCACCGTTTCAACAAATAGTCCAAAAGTAGAAATTAGATAAGCAGTTTTCAAAAATTTTTTGGGAGTTTTTCAGAAATTTCAAATTAACATCTCGTTAGCAGAAGCCCTAGAGAAAATGTCGAGTTATGCAAAATTCATGAAAGGGATCTTGTCTAGGAAGAAGAAATTGGAAGATTTCGTGACTGTGGCATTAACAGAGGAGTGTAGTACGGTTTTACAGCAGAAGTTGCCACCAAAGATGAAAACCCGGTGAGTTTCACTATTCCATGCACGATCAAGAACATGTCTTTTAATAAGTGCTTATGTGATTTGGGGGCGAGTGTGAACCTTATGCCATTGTTAGTATACACAGAATTTGGTTTTCTCGTGCCAAAGCCTATGAATATTTCATTGCAGTTGGTGGATAGGTCATTCATATATCCTAGAGGAATTGTAGAGGACATATTTGTCAAGGTTGACAAGTTTATATTCCCCACGAATTTCATCATTCTGGATTTTGAGGAAGATAAGAACATTCCGATTATCCTAGGGAGACCATTTTTGGGTACAGGTAGGACACTCATTGACGTACAAAAAGGTGAACTAATGATGAGGGTCCAAGATCAAGAAGTTAAGTTTAACATCTTCAAAGCCATGAAATTTCCTACGGATGAAGAAGAGTGTTTTCGGATGGATATCATTGATCAAATAGTAATTGAAGACATAGGGAAGAGTTTGGTTAACGATCCATTGGAAATAACTTTATTGGGAGTGTAGACACTCAAAATTTTTCTGTACTACTTTTACTAACCTTGCAGGAGAACATATTCGTCTTTTAAGAGATAACCCTGAAAGACAATCCAAATCCATACCGGATACTACCGGAAGTTTAACATCAACCCCGGATCGCAATCTGGGAGTAACGATTTCAACCTCGGAGATAACTCCGAGACCTACAGATACAAATACCGGCACCACCGGAGAAGACCGATTAATCTCAGAGATAACCTCGAAGTATCCAGTCTCAGTCCCAACCATGTGAATAGCCACTTTAGAATTTTTCTCTTCATTTTTGCACACACCCTTCTACACGTTGAGAGTCGTGTTGCTTGTTTTTACCCGGACTTCGGTCCGTGGTTTCATTTCAGTTTGTATATATATATAAAAATTATATATATATATATATATTTACATATATATTGATTAACATTATCGAGTTATGCCTCGATTGTGCCTGAACTTTGATGCGGGTGCATTATTGCATTATTATATATATATATATATATATATATATATATATATATATATATATATATATATATATATATATATATATATATGAACTATATGGTAGGGCTTTGTTTGATGAGCCTAGACTTGATGCAGATGCGTTTACTCGTTATATATATATATATATATATATATATATATATATATATATATATATATATATATATATAACTGTGGTATGACACTATTTTATATGAAATGGATTTTTATTCAAGTGCATTTATTATATATATATATATATATACTTATATATATAAGCGTGGTGAACTAACATTCGATGAGCCTGGATTTTATATCCGGTTTCGTTTATTCTTATATATATATATATATATATATATATATATATATATATATATATATATATATATATATATAGGCAAGATCCGGTGGGACATGGGGACGGAGCTAACGTCTGGATTTTTTTTTTTTTTTGCTTTTTTTTTTAAAACAACAAAATAAAATTAAATAAATAATTATAGAATTGAAATTTTTTCATAATACAGTGTTTTGGGTGTGATTTGGGTAAGTATAACAAAATATGTATGTACAGTCTGTAAAGACTGTACCACCACTTTTTGGTATAGGAATTCAAAACACGGCCAAAACATTTTATTATGGAAAAATTTCGAGCCCATAAAATATTAAATATTTTTTTAGTTGTTTTAAAAAAAAGGTCCGTTTTGATCTCGCCGAGTTTACTTCGTGGCGATTAATCGTATATTCTGACTTTATTTACATTACATTCCGCTTGAGTTTCCTTCGTGACGGTTGGCCAAGTATTCTGACTTTATTTACATTTCGTCACTTTGGAGTTTCCTCGGTGGCCGTTGATAGCTTTTAACAGCTTTATTTATATTTCTGATCCCCCATGGAGGTGCTTCGTGGTTGGTGATCCTGTTTGTATATATATATTTACCGCTTTTATATATATATACCTACTTACTGCTTTTATACAAATTGCAGCATTCTGTGCGCCTAGGAATCATGTGATCACAGATTCATCCCATTGGATCTAGATTCGGTTCTCGTGATGGACATTTTCACCGTATGGCGACTTTGTAAATTATTCTGCAATGTCGAATTTCCTCAGATGGTTTCCATACCCACGAGGAAGTCGGCATTATTTTTGTATATTATTTTCGTACGGATGCCTCGCATCCATCAAATAAAATCAATTCAGCCGCTCAATTAATAAAATGGGAGTGTAAAAGGTCTCAATTCCTATTGAGCATCAGGGTTTGAAAAACCTCTTTTATAAAACATCACTGCCATATCTTGTTAAAAACTGAATTTTTACATAAATTCAAATCTTGTGTATATAGGTTCGAACGAGGCCTCGCACAACTTCTATATAATAGCACATTGACCCACACACACACACACATTCAGATAATAGTTTCTTGAAAAGAAGGTTATCAGTGGTAATGACGGATGTCTGGGGTGCCTAACAACTTCCCCAAGATAACCAAGTCCCCGGACCCTAATGAATCACGGTTTCACCGACCCGTTTAGCAGTGTCACATCACTGGGTCAATGTGCAAACCTTTTCTCGGTTGTGTTGGTACAACCATATAAAAACCAATGGCGACTCTTAGCGGTCCATCGTCGACATCATACATGTCGAACCTTTTTCACTTGTTTTTCAAACAAATCTCACCTAAAATGAAAACACCAAAGAACAAGTAGCTGAAAGGACACCCAAAAATCCCGACGTCGCTGTGTGGCATGCATCATTGGGGACTCCAAAGAAGAGTACTTAAGTCGCTATTACAATCTTTTCAAAACTATTATCTGCTTGTGTGTGGATGTTGCATTTATATTTGACGAATGTGTACGAATGCATTTCCTTATTGCACTTAGTGCTTTGCACCATAACTGCTTGTGATGCTAGTGCTTCACACCATAACTGCTTGTGATATTAGTGCTTCGCACATGTCATCATTTTCATATGGTGAGACGCGATGTATGTGAATGTATGTTGTGTGGTCCCTCCACCAGGAGGCTATCCCGTCGGTGTTTGATTACTGGACTCGTGAGAAGCCTGATTCTCCGAGGCTCAGGAATGGCACCACCCAAATTCGCTCCAGTTGAAAGACCAGATTAACTTCCCGTCAAGTAGATTGCGATGATTTGGGAACCTTCATACCAAAAAGCTGCGAGAGTAACCTATGATAAGTCAGCCTCTGATAAACCCAAAACGGAGGAAAGTCTCTTCATGCTCTCATTTCAAATTACTTGTAAACACAATTATTTGTAATTTCATTCCATATATATCTCCATGTAATGAGAAATATGAAGAAATGTGTACACATACATGCTACAAACAGCTGACATCCGTTGTGCAGGATAAAAATTCCTAAAATGGACATATCACATAGCATGTTATTTCATACATTCCCTAAAGACTAAACTATGCAAGTCTTTCGCAGGGAATTAATCGGACCTACTACCCATTCAAAGTCCAAAAAGGCAACTGGCCTACAGTCTATCATGTCGTCATTCGACCAGACTGAGCATAATCCAGTTTCTCGCAAAGAATTTGACGGATTAAGCAAACAAATCACAGATTTGGCTATTCTACTCAAAGAAATACACCAGTCTACACAGGGTCAAAAAATACCCGTACATACTGAATCCTCCATGCAAGGAGGAATCCAGGTCATTACCATACCTGAACCACAGTTGGATAGGACCAACAAAACTCTTCATGTTGCCCATCCCACTGGAGATCCAGACACTGGTGACATCAAAAAGAAAGTCCTCCAAATGAAAGAGACCCTTCACACTATCAAACGAGTTTGAACACACGGGAGTGTTTCATATGCTGATCTGTGTATTTTTCCTGGTGTTCATTACCCAGAAAAATTTAAAACTCCTGACTTTGAAAAATATGACGGGTTAGGAGATCCTTATACACATTTAAAAGTATTTGTTAGAGAATTTGGATCCTATGCAGAGGATGAAAAACTCAGAATGCAATTGTTCCAAAAGAGTCTAACTGGAGAAGCCCGTTCTGGGTACACAAGATTAGACAACTCCAAAATCCATAGCTGGGAAGAGCTAGAACATGCCTTCCTTACTCAATACAGTATTCAAACTTAGATGGCTCCTGATCAGTATCAAATTACCAAGATCAAGAAACAGACTAACGAGTCATTCAGAGAGTATGCCCAGAGGTGGAGACGCCTGGCTGCCCAAGTTAGTCCTGCCATGACAGAATCAGAAATGGTCATGACTTTCATAGACATACAAGAAGCTCCCTTCTATGAGAGAGTTTTAGCCGGCATCGGCAAACCATTTTCTGAAATGGTCAAGCATGGGGAGATGGTTGAGATGGGATTGAAGTCAGGAAAGATTCAAGACCTAGCTGCATTCAAAGCTGTTGCGGATCACATCCAATCTTGAAATTATGGGAACAACCCCCGGAGGGTCCATAAAAAGAAAGAGGAAGATGTTTCCCTGACACTGCAGGGGCAAAAAGGCAATCAAAACATGCTTATTCAACGGAGAAACTACACTCCCTTTCCAGCACAGTCTGCAAACCCTCCAGTACCAAAAGGTGGAGAAGTCAAACGCCCTCGAGTGATTACACCCTTAGGGGGTAACCTCGAGAACATTCTTAATCTTCTGACAACACAGAAGAAAATTACGCATCATCTTCCACCAGCCAGCCCTAATGGACGGGGTTTCAATGCTGCTAGGAAATGTGCTTATCATGCCAGGGCACCTGGACATGATACTCAAGATTGTTGGGCCTTGAAACATAAGATCCAAGACCTAATAGACAACGGAGAGATCGTAGTCACCAAACGTGATCAACATGTTCAAGATAACCCTATTCCTCAACACAAAGAAGAAGAGGTCAACATGATTAACTGGAGCAATGGACAGAGTTCCAATTTCAGCTGAGATTCTTCCCAGACCATCAAAGATGGTGATGACAGATGGGACTATGCCAAGTTCCAGTTCACAATGGAACGAAAGATCAAAGCTCTCTACAAACAAATTGAATAATTGGCGGAACTGGTGACTTATCAGCATCAAGTGACTCGTCAGTTAATCAGCCAGGAAATGAAATGATGGAAGACAAAGTGACAAAGAGAGCAAATGCCAAAGCCCATCGGGATTTTGCCAACAAAAGGGAATTCACCTATCTGGGCCAACCTATGGAGGAAATCCTTCATATGCTAATCAATGAAGGAAGGATCAGCTCCCTTCTACCCACAATCAACCCCCGTTCGGGATAGTATAACTCTAATGGAGTATGTCAATATCACTCCCAGTCTCGCGGTCACAGCACAGAAGAATGCTGGGCACTCCGCCACCTTAGCGGACGACGATACTGTGTTACATGCTAGTGAGAATGCATGCCCTACTAAGTGGAACAATGTGGTAGCAGTCAATAATACATTACTCACAACGCCAATAATTCAACTCAAGGGAGGAAATAATCCTTCGAAAGTGGCCGCTCCCGAGCCAATCAATTTGTCGTGCAGAACACAATATCCTATTGTTAGCTTGCGCAATGTTCCGTGGAATTATGGAGAAGGAGAAGGATCCACCTCACATACAACTGCTGCAGTATTGAAGGAAAATCACCCGTATCTCACCCATCGGGTGATAAAGTCTACCACCAAATCAAAGGGAAAAATAACCATGGAGAAGATTGGAAAATTCCTCCGCGCTATGGGTCATAATGAAGCCACGGTGGTTTTAAGCTTGAAAGAAGTTCCACAACAAATATCAATTTTGGATTTCGTCCTGACTTCCGAGAATCACCAGAAGGTCTTGCTGAAGGTTCTAGAAGAAGCCTATCTCCCGGCATCAGTGGATACAGAAAAGTTTCAACACCTGGTTGATCACATTTTCAACAACAATGTGATATCATTCACTGATGATGACATACTGTCCGAAGGGACCGGTCATTGCAAACCATTTCATATTGCAGTCTTGTCCTCCGGATATATGGTAGCTGGAGTCTTAATAGATGGAGGTTCCTCTCTGAATATCTGCCCATATGCTACCTTGGTGAAGATGAACATCAATCTCAACCGAATTCGGAGTAGCCATACTATCATCAAAGCTTTTGATGGAGCCCGCCGTAACTCGGTCGGAGTAATTGAGCTATCAATCGAAATTGGTCCTCACACATTCTGCGTATCTTTCCATGTGCTCAAGATAGATTCGGGATAGAACCTGCTCTTGGGACGACCATGGATTCATATGGCTGGGGCAGTCCCCTCTACTCTTCACCAACAGTTGAAATACATTATAAACAATAGCCTGGTCACAGTCAACGCTGAACTGGAGATTCCTCAACACGGAGACATGTCATTCATTAATGCTAATGCCGATGTGGAAGTGGTCAGTTTTCATGCTTTGGAAATAAGCAACACCCAATACCATGTTATTGGAACGCCACTGCCCGAACCCCAGATTTCTGCCGAGGTGATGTCAGCCACTCAAGAAATAATGTCGTCAGGTAATAAGTCGGGACAAGGGTTGGGTAAGGATTGCCAGGGTATCAAGTACCCCATTCGATTAACCAAGAAAGGTGGAACCGCTGGACTAGGCTATTCTGTCAGTTCTAATCACAGGAATCCTCATAAGCATCAGCAGATTCCCTCAACTTCAACCATGTGGCGTTTAGCTTCGCCTTCAAAATCTGAGTCCGTACAACCTCCCGTAAAGGTGCCAGCCAATGTAATGGCTATGTTATGTCCCAAGCCGGTACCGGTAAAGGGGAAAGAAGTCTTTGTTCCAAATCCCGCAGTGGAAGAAGAGGAACGAAGAATCAAGCAAGACGTCATACGGATGATGTCCGGTATACGCATCATCGTTCATGATGAACATACCAACATATACACCCCATACGATGATTGCCCAGATGTAATCGCCATCATTTGGGACAGGGAGGATGATGACAATCCCTCCATCACTGCGGTTCACCCATACTTTGCTCTTACCAATTGGAACAGCATTCCTTGCATTGGTCGTCAAGGGTAAAGCGAGCAGAAACTCTTTCTGCCCAGTAAATATAATAAATGCTTACTTTTCTGAACAGTATTAGCCGTTTATTTTGCCAGTATATGCTAACATTGTGTATGATCAACGCATTTCATATATACTATGTGAAAGTATATTTTTTTTCAGGACTCTGAATTTAAATGTGCCCATACTTTCTGATATGGTGCATCTTCTACACAGAGATTGTACCTTTGATGTAGAGATGAATTCAGCCTCGAAGGATATACAGGATGACGTTGAGGTGCCTCCAGAAATTCAGGAATGGGTTAAAGACAAACCAAAACCCAACTTTGATCAAACCACTTCTTTCAATCTCGGAACCTTAGAAAGCCCTAAGTTAATCCAGATTGGTTCAGACCTTACCCTAAACCAACGGAATGATATGGTACGCTATTAACCCAATTCCAGGATGTTTTTGCATGGTCTCATGAAGACATGGTGGGTTTATCCACTGACATTGTCCTTCATTGCCTTCCCATTAAAGAGGGATTTAAGCCAGTTAAGCAGAAACTAAAGCGATTGAAACCTGAGTGGAGTTTAAAGGTGAAAGAAGAAATTGTGAAATAATTTCAAGCTGGCATCATCATGGTGTCTACATATCCTGAGTGGATATCCAACATCGTGCCCGTACCTAAACCTGGAGGGAAGGTGAGAGTTTGCGTGGATTACCGAGACTTGAATAAAGCTTTCTTAAAAGACAGCTTTTCTGTGCCATTTATCCACATTCTCATTGACAATAATGCACAATACGACATGTACTCCATTGCTGATTGCTCTGCGGGGTATCATCAGATCATGGTTGCCGAGGAAGATTGTGAGAAGACTGCTTTCATCACTCCTTGGGGAACTTTTTGCTATAGACGGTTGTCATTCGGCCTCATCAATGCTCGGAGCTACCTATCAACGAGCTATGATGGCTCTTTTCCATGACTTAATGCATAAAGAGATCGAGATCTACGTGGATGACATCATTGTCAAATCCCGGAAGGAGGATGACCATATAGACCATCTCAGAAAGTTGTTCAACAGGTTGCGTAAGTATAACTTGAAGTTGAATCCAGTTAAGTGCGCCTTTGACGTTAAATCAGGCAAGTTGCTAGGATCTCTAGTCAGCCACAAAGGGATAGAGCTGGATCCTGCCAAAATCCAAGACATCACTGAAAATGCCCATTCCTCAGACAGAGAAGGAAATACGGGGATTTTTGGGAAGAATCAACTTCATTAGCAGGTTTATCTCCCAACTCACAGTAACCTGTGAGCCAATCTTCAAGATATTAAGAAAGAACTCCTCCATGAAATGGAATGAGGAGTGTTAAAAGGCCTTCCTCACAATCAAGAAACAGCTAGTCAAAGCTCCCGTTTTGGTGCCACCCAGGGATGATGTTCCCCTGTTTATGTACATGTCCATAAGTGACAATGCCATGAGCTGTATGCTGGGACAGAAGGACGATAGAGGCCCAGAACGAGCTATCTATTACCTCAGCAAAAGATTCAGTAGTAGTAAACACAAGTACACTCTGATCGAAAATACGTGTTGTGCTTTAGCATTGGCTTCCATGAGGTTACAACATTATCTCCATGGTCACAAAACCGATCTCATATCCTACGTGGATCTTCTCAAGTACGTGTTAAACAAACCTATGTTAAATTTCCGGCTGTCCAGATGGCAGTTGATCCTACAACAGTTTGACATCGTATATGTGACTCAAAAGTCCATCGAAGGTCAAGGAATCGTGGATCAACTGGCCGCCGCACCTTCAGGGGATTTCAAACCCTTGGAAACATATTTCCTTGATGAAGGAGTAATGACAGTGCAGCAACACCATCAGTACGATACGCGCCAATCGTGGAAGATGCATTTTGATGGAGCTGTTAATATGGAAGGTTTTAGAGCTGGTGCAGTTCTAGTATCTCAGTGGGGGAGCGACATCCGTCGCCATCAAATTCTGATTTGTCAAGACCAACAATATGGCTGAGTTTGAAGGCTGTCTCATGGGGCTAAAACTTGCTCATTCAATGGGCATCATGCGTTTAACTGTCTTTGGAGATTCGGAGTTGATAATCAGACAATGCAACGGAATCTATCAAACTAAGGAACTACATTTGCTGCCTTACCATCGGCATGTTTTGTAGATAGCTTTGGAGTTCAAAGAAATCTCCTTTCTACACATTCCTCGTAATAGGAATGACTTTGCGGACGCCTTATCAACTTTGGCCTCCTTGATTCGCATATCAGACAAAGAACACTTGCCGAGCGTCTTGATTTCCCTACACAAGGCCTCAGCCTATGGTAATTACGTTGGAGAAGTATCAGATGAGCTACCTCCCATCCATTATCCTTGGTATCAACATTTCAAGGAATAACTACGAGATGGATCTACACCCACTGAGGTGAGCATGACTAAGAAAAGGCGGATCCATCGACTTGCTATGAAATTCTATCTGAGTGGAGATGCGCTCTACAAAAGAGATGCAGGATTAGGTCTCCTCAGATGTTTAGACAAAGATCAAGCCCAAAGGCTTATGGATGAAATCCACGGCAGAGTCTGTGGCCCCCCACATGAGTTGCTCCCTCCTTGTCAAGAAAGTCCTCAGGACGGGACATTATTGGCTATCCCTTAAATCTGATTGCAACGACCACGTCAAAAGATGCTATCAGTGCCAAATTCATGGGAATGCTATACACGCCCCTCCACGGGAACTCCACAATATGAGTTCGCCTTGGCCCTTCTCAATGTGGGGAATGGACGTTATCGGGCCCATTGAGCCTAAAGCCAGTAATGGTCATCGGTTTATCTTCACCATGATCGACTACTTTACCAAGTGGGTAGAAGCAGCCTCCTTCCCTAGGGTTACTAAAGAAGTCATCATTGCTTTCATCCGAAACAATGTCATTTGTCGATATGGACAACCAGAGGTGATTGTTTTAGACAATGCCAAAAACTTCAACCACAAAATGATGGAGGAATTATGCAGTAAATTCCACACCAAACATCTCAACTCCGTCATCTATCGTCCGATGATGAACGGTGCTGTTGAAGCGGCTAACAAAAACATCAAGAAGATTATGCAAAAGATGTCCGCCAACCACAAAGATTGGCCTGACCTATTGCCTCTGACTCTGTTAGCCTATAGAACCTCAATGCACACTTCCACTGGGCAACCCCCTACGCTTTAACCTATGGGATGGAAGCAGTGCTCCCCATAGAAGTTGAGATGGAATCTCTCAGAGTGATGATCGACGCTCAGCTGGATGAAGACCAATGGGTACAGGACAGGTATCACCAATTGTCTCTAATAGACGAAAGGCGAACCGCAGCTATCTTCCATGGTCAGTTATATCAGCAAAGGATCGCCAGATCCTACAACAAAAAAGTTTGGATACGACAGTTTAAACAACATGACTTGGTTTTGAAGAAGATTCTTGACAACCAAGATCAGGCTAAAGGAAATTTGTTCCTAATTGGGAAGGCCCGTTTATTGTCAAGGAAGTATTGACAGGAGGCGCTCTCAGATTGCAAGAAATGGACGATGATGAATTTCCACAACTCATCAACTCAGACGCCGTGAAACGGTACTATGTCTGAAGTAACCAGCAAACACCCTGTTGCATAATCATCAGGTCACCAGTTATTTCGGTTCTTTAACCCTTTACCACATACAACTTATCTACACTTTCCCCCTTAAGGAAACGTGTATTTCAAGCCAGCAGCCTGGCTTTCTCCTCTGCGTTACTACAACTTAGGTTATCCCACCGCGGATTGAACCTCTTGCATTTGTAGTTTGGCTACCCTTACCTGGGATCAAACTTCTCATACCTACAGTTTATCCTCAACATAGGATTAAACTTTCTCCTCCCCGCACTCTGACCTGCACATGGGATTACGCTTTTCTTCTCGCCCTGAGGGGAGAACTACGTCGACCTGATCTCCTCTTCAATAGGAGTACGTAGGAAACCATGTCACATGGCCCGGTCGCAATAAAACAAAAACAACAAAAACATTTCTACCCTTACAAAAACAAAAACAACCAAAAACATTCCTACACCATGTCAGCCATATACAGCGTAGATCCTCTTACACCAGGTTCGAACTACGCAGACCTAATCTCCTTTTCAATAGGAGTACGTAGGCAGACATTCATGGTGCGGTCTGACCCCCTACCAAAACATAAACCCTTGTCAACTAGTACTGGGATCATCCTTCAATACACTACAATTCATTGGGCTTCAGACCAAAGGGATGGAATTACCTAAACTCCTCCCAAATAGGAGATTCGGCTACCATCTAAGCAGCAGTCATACCTCAAAGAGCAACACCAATCCATAAGAGGTGGAATTAACAGACTTCTCCTAGATATAAGTACTGGCGATCATCTATGGTGCGGTCAATCTCAGAGAGGAAAGCCACACTCCTCTATACATTTCCATCCAGAAACAAGTCCCAAGACACCAACGATGGTAGGGATACACAGAGATCGATTATCCATTCTGAACTATCCTGAGACAACTCAATGTCCATCTACCCAGGAGGAATTCAGAATACATCAAGATCACAAGCCCTGAAGCAGCAGGCAAAATATCAAGCAAATAGCAGGGCATATCTAAAAGGGAAGTGATCCAAAAATATATTTCTTTATCATATATAATGTTGTTTGATATATATACAATGTAAATTGTACATGATAAAATGGCTAAACTAGTCTGTGCAGGTAAATACAAGCTCATCTACAAGTCAGGATATATGCGAGCTAACAAGCCCAACATGGCGTCCCTCTCAGAAGACGGAGGCGAAGCTGTGGTCTCCTATATGAGAATATCCACACGACCCAAAACATCTGTAGCCATCTTCATGGTGACCATATGATCATCGATATATGCGTTCATCTCTGCAATCATGCCAGTGGTAAGGGACCTCACTGCATGTAGGGTTTCGATGCAGAAACGCACAGCGGAAATAGAACAATTTAAACCAAATTCTAAACCCTAAATAGGATCCATGCAAAAAATAGTTAATTCAGTGGTTAGAAATTATACCGATTAAGAAAGCGATTAAACGATGCGGTCGAATCTCCAACGCAAATCGAACGAACTGCGTCTCTACGGTATCCACACGAACGCTCCACGAATCATCCTATTATCTGCAGAAGAAGGAATCGCGGTACTAGCCACCAAGGATGAGGATTTACGAAACTGTTTTCTCTAGTCTCTCTCTAAGAGCGGCTAGGGTTTTTCTTTTGATTAACTTTCAAAAAGCGGTGATATATTATATATATATATATAGCAATAAATCGAAATTAATCAAAAACCATAATCTAATTAAAATAAAATCCGAATATATATATATATATATATATATATATATATATATATTATATCTTAATTAAGTCTTTCTTAATTAATATATATACATATCTAAAGCATCCTTTTAATTTAAATTAAGTGATTTAAATACTATCAATCTTATTGATATATTTAAATCCTTTCAATTTAAATTAATTCCCTTTTAATAACATTCTTTGTGTGTGACCTTATAGGATATTATTACGTTGGCAATAATTTAATAATCATATTATAAAATTATAAACAGTGAGCGGCATCTAGTAATGAATCACTGCTACCCAAGTAATAATAAGATCGATGATTCGATGCAACCTTTTCTTGACAAATGTTTCAATGTAATTTAATCCTTTTAACCTTAATATCCTAGATTAAACTCGAGTCATGGAATGTGTCATACTCTTCACAATTTAATCTAAGTTTTTCTTGATCAATGAGTAGACTATATGAAACAAATCACTATTTGAGCATGGCCATGCATTTCATAGTCCTACTCAATCAAGAGGCCTATGGATATCACCCCTAATATATAGGATGGTTAAATTCCATCTAGATCACTTATATTTATGACCATGGTGGGTCTGTCCAGTATATCGTTCTCTAACACATACATATGCATTGACTTAATATCTCATATATTTATGACCAATGAGATTTGGTCATCAGTCAATCCACATACTAGTCTCAATGCATCATTGTTGTCCTATCAACAATGGTACTCGACTAGGGACATTTAAGAGAAATGATACTAATTGTAATTATATAATCTCATGTTCAAGTCACATACTTGAAACTATATAAATTATATCACTATTCTAAGGAATTTTATTATGTTAACATTTATATAACGCAGTAAATAAAACCATAATAAAATCATTCATTTATTTAATCAAATATAATATCAAAATGTTAAGGAATTATATCAAAAAATTGGCCTCTAGGGCATAAACTCTAACACTGCAGTGCTATCTATGACGACTATATCTCGGGCATTTATAGCCTCACCCCGCTCAACTATCATTTGCATCTCTGGTCGATATAGCCTCATCCCGCCTCAACAACAATGCACATCTCGCGATCTAATGCCTCGTCTCTCTCCAATAGGCGGCGTCCCTCACATCAACAAAGATCGACATCATAGATCGAATCTGGTCTCTCTCAAAGGTCATCGGATGAAGACTCGCTCTAAATCTTGTCCGAAAGTCTTTGAATCACAAAAGAAATCTTGGTACTAGGAGAATCCGGGAAGAAATCTTGGCAACCTACGGTGGGCTCCTCCTCGATGTAGGTATCAATGTCCTCCCCGGCTCGTGATCGCGTCGACTCACCATCTGCGATCGATAAAATCTCTGTCTCCATCCATTCGAGAATACTCAAGAATAACCGGATGACCGATGTAAAAGCAATATATCTCACGCTGATCCCAACAAGCATACACACGGGATCGGTCCTCTACTGAGAGATATCGAGAAGCTGAACGCTGACCTATCACCCCCTCGAAAGGATGAAAATCCTGGAACTGGTCGAACTACGACATCACGGCCAATGGGTGGTAAGTAGTCACGCCCCTCAAGCCAGCCAGAGGAAGGAAATCCATGCCCGGAGCGTGAGTAATGAAGTTGTATGGTGAGCAAAGCCCCGAGCACAGCAATATGCTAAATGGATCTCTGATATCTGCCAAAAATGCGGACCTGGACAGAGCATCTATGCACTCCGATGGCTGAAAGGAGTATGGCATAGCAACATCATGGGAGAAGTAATACCCATGCCGTCTAAGGGTACCAACCGGTCGCAAGTGTGACATAAACCATACATTTGCAATACGACATCACCCGGTAAGTAGTCACGCCCTCAACACGGAGGAAGGAAATCCATGCGGGAGCGTGAGTAATGAAGGATATGGTTGTCGAGCACGACAATATCTCTGGATCTATAAATGCGGATGAGCATCTATGCACTCAATAGCAACATCATGGGAGAAGTAATACCCTCTAAGGGTACCGAGAGCTCTCATAAACCACATCTTGCATGATCGCCTCCCGGTATATCTATCTCTATCTATAATCATAAGCACAATGGTACGACCCTCCACGATCTCACTACCATGATAACGCCTATATCTATCATCCATATATCATGGCATGTACGCATATGACAAAGACATATAACATCGAAGACATCAACTCGCCAAACGCCAATGATCCTCGCCAATGATCCTCCAACGCAGATATCGTAACATGGTGAAATCCACGAATGTCGTGAGTAGCCATCCTCCGCGCCAAATCTATCGTACAGAAAATGCTAGGAGATCACATGGCTAGATGTCAGCCCGTCCTGTACTACTCTGCGTCTCAATCCTATGAAAGTCATGAATTATCTACTCATGTCTCTCAAAGCTAGGGGCACGCAAGGAGAGTGTCTGCAAGGCAAGATAGACTTAAATTAAACGTGCATACTCCTCCCAGTAGGAGTCAACTCAAGGGTGCCAAAATGGAATACCGCTATCGGTAGCCAACGCTCTAAGCATCCCGTCTACAAATCCCGCAGGAACTTGAAAAGGCAATAAAGTCAATGTGCTTAAATATAACTAAAGTATCGATATTTTAAGATGAAAATAATTATATATGACAAACATTTATATATAATAATCAATTTGAAATTAAAATAAACACTTTTTTATTTTAATATTAAAATAAGACTTTGGAACTATTCCTAATTTTAAAATAAATATTTTCTTTTATTCCCCAATTATCAAAATCAATTAAGAATAATATATATATGCGAAATGTATCACTCCACTTGAACTTTATGGCACTTAATCCACATATCTAAATAACTTTTTGATGTTTGTTCTTTCATTAAATTGCTTATCAAATGGGTAAAGGTAACATGCTTCCAAATTAATATAAAAAAAAAAATACTCTTTTTATTTTATTAAAATACCTTTATTTTAAATTTACTCCTGGAATCGGCTAACATTAAAAAAAAGTGTTTAAGATCCTTTTATATGCTAAGAAAAAAAATGAGGCTCCATTGGC
Organism: Panax quinquefolius; assembly: GCA_020205615.1. NCBI lineage: Eukaryota > Viridiplantae > Streptophyta > Magnoliopsida > Apiales > Araliaceae > Panax > Panax quinquefolius. The sequence continues at coordinate 75,504,968 of CM035172.1, forward strand.
AGCCTCTATGTCATTTTTTTTTTTTATGTCAAATCTGATAAAATTATACCCAAAAATTATCAAAATAATAACAATATCAACTTCCCGTCTCAAATCGAACTATTAACATTAATAATTGCATAAAGTCTTAGATTATTGATAAGGCACTCATGCAATATTATTCGATCAAATTACGGGTGGTGATATCCACTATACGGTAATCTCCCTAAATAACCTAATACCACGATCGAATACCTAATACCACATCGGCGATGGGGTATGATCTATATAGCTAGTCCGAAGAAGACATGCATGCGGGTAGTGTCATAAGACCATCCGAGGTCAATTATTTTTTTTTGAATATCTCTCGACATACATATGCATAACATTATACATGCAAAACAGATAATGGATGACATTATGAATAGGGAATGAAAAACGGTGCATACATTCCTAAATATATCATCATCTAATACATCAGCTCTGTACAGCTACAAATACAAGGAAATGGGGCACAACCGCCTTACTACTAACAGAGGCCTATCAAAAGATATAGCAAGAATGGGGAACAACCACCCAATATCTAACAGAGGCCTATCAAAAGATGTAACAAGAATATGTATCAGAAGAAGACCAGGGTCTCGATGTCCACGTCCTCAATCCTGTCCACCTGATGTAACTCCTCCTGAGTCACTGGATCTCTATCAACAGGGATGTCAGACCTATAAAGAGGAGGATCTGAGCTAAAAAACCCAAATGGGTCGTCAGGGGCCAAAGACTGGTGGAAGGAGGAACAAATAACTCCGCCTCTACGCCTAAAATCTTGGGATAAATATGTGTGCCTGATCCAACTGCTGGGTCAAGCTATCAATCTGGGTCAGATGAGTCGGAGCTCGGACACAAGCTACCCAATCCGTCATCATCAAAGATCTTGGAACCATGACCCCCATAAACTGTGTGGCGCGAGACTGGGCTCCAATAGTGCGAGAAAACCACCAACGCTGGAACGTCTCCTGAGTACATGGGCCCTCTGATAATGCAAAATCGTCAACCCCCAACAATGGGGTATCAGTGACGGATGATTGTGATACTGGCCAATGACGCCTGGCAGGAGGCAAGATCGATATACGGATCTCCCCTGTGATGCTCCTAATAACACGCTCTCCTAAATAGAGCTCCCAGCCTCCATCAGTGAACAAAGGAACTCTCCTGGTTGAGATCAAATACTCAACTCCGATTGGATGTCCATCCTCAAATCCGCTGGTCAAATGTTCCTCTGAATATGGAATCCGTGTAATGGTAATGGTGTCAAGAACTCCAACTCCGGTTACTCTGGCGGTGAGTGAATCCCTCAGATAGAGGGACCTCCGGCAAAATAAAGTGATGCCATCGTCGTCCTCGTGGATATGTATCTAAATCTAACACACTCACATGACGCAAACATGGGAGCCTCTCATAGGCCCAAAATTGCCAACACAACGGCAAAACATCTGCAATAAGTAAACGCTCTTAACCTATGAATGGGAAAAGGTAAGAGAAGTACTCACCAACAGAAATGGGTAAAATTCTAGCCAAGCCTCGGTCAAACCCTGTGAGCACATACGTATGCCCCGGATGAAATAGGCAAAGGTGTAAGAGCCCCAATCGTACTCTCCAATATGGTCCACATTGCGTGTGGCGCTGACCAAAGCGAAAGATACCGTGGAAGAGTTGTCTAATATGAAGCAGTCTCGAATGATCATTAGGAACAATCGCCGCAGAACGCGATCCCTAATCCTGACATCATCAGGCATGGGCTCACTCAATAGCCCACTCATAGCATCTACGCTCAAAGGACCTGAACGGACAGTCCTACCTTTGGAACCATCGCTCAATCGCCAATCCATAGGCATCATCATCACCTCGCAATCCAGCAGGTGGAGTGACTGAGTCTGATGAAACCATCGCTCAGATAATTCCCTGAGGAAACCCCAGGGACAACGATGGGGAAGGATGGAGAAAAATGCCCCGAATCCCCATTCATGCATTACCGCTCTGTAGTTAGGATGAAGCGCCTGGTATATGGAGTGAATGCTAAACCAATTCCCTCGAGGCTGTGTAAATCCTGGAACCTGCATGAAATGCAGATCAACATCAAAACCCTTTAATCCTCATCAATAGGAAAGAAGGAAGATCAAAGTCTAACGCCATACCTCGTTAGCATGCAAGTACATCGATGGGTGTCTGCCCAAATCACCCAGCAACTTTGGGTTCACCACCTGAATGCTCGGAAGCTCCCTGCGAGGGACATGTGCAGCAGGAGCGGGATCCTCAATCAAAATATCCGCTTCCTCATCCTCAAAGTCTGGAACATCTACCTGGAGAGGACGTATCACGGCCTCCACCAACTGACGAGGCTGTCTGACAAAATGGGGACGAGGCACTGTAGAAGTCCTCCGCCGTACGCCAGAAGCGGCCCTATAGGAACTGATTGGCTGATCCGCATCTATAATATCTGGACAACAAGTCTCCAAATCACCTCAAAAAGGGTGTGGTATTTCCTTACCTAGAGCTTTCTAAAATGCATTTTATGACTATATGCATGCATACATTTACTTTAACATATAATTGAGTTAGAATGCATGACTACCCAATGCCTACATTTGGAAAAAATTTGCCTTAATCCCCTTTGAAAATAGGACTATCCACATGCACACAGGCATGTCTAGGTGGCCATTCAGTATCACACCTGCCCCAAAGTCATATACATAATATATTCATTAAAAATTAAAATCATCATGCATAAGGCCAACCTCAATGCTAGGAGTACTTTTCCTTTCTACCTTTTGCTCATTGGACCTCAAATAGGACAATAAATAGCAGAAAAAGGTGCCAATTTGACTGTCTCAAAAGTCAAATTTTTTTACATCATTATGTTTAGCATGGTTTAATACTAACATTTACTATGTTGAATATTTTTTATCAAGTCATTTGTGCATACATAATCACTACTATGTGTTTAGATGCATTTCGTGCGATATCTCACAATCCAACGGACAGAAATTGGAAAAAAATACATGCATACATTACAAGAATAATGTAGAACATTTGTACGGTGACAGAATTTGCAGAAAGCATCCCGAACTTAGTAGATCTGAAGATGGCTCGCGGTTTTCTCTTGCGAAAACAAGTTGAAAGTGACTTGTGTGACCAATCTACTGGAATTTATCATCCACGATTGTCAGTAGTCCACTCATGGCATTGCGGTTAGTGCACTGCGGCACCCCTATGTGGGTACCACCCCTTCGGCTCGATCCAATTTAAGTTGAAACAGAATTCTTACGGGCTTGAAAGGTCAAATCGAGAATAAAATAGCACGCGATTGAGCAAAACAACATACAATCCTGGTTTTCTTGGATGAGACTTTGAATCTGCACATCGCCCATTGGTAGTCACCCGAACACGAGGTATACCCTGCCAATGATCTCATTTGTCACAAATCACATCCGACAATACCTCGTGCAGGTCCGATGCCGCCAACTCTAGGTTGTTACCCTAAGTAAATCCCCGATAAGGGTTACAACGTATATCCCCGACAGGGGTTACAACGTAGATCCCCAGTGGGGGTTACAACACGTTCATCCATTGACATTTCTATCAACGAAGGTCAACCAGCCTTGACGGTATTTAGCCGATGGCAAGTAAACCCATCGAAGCATTGAGAACTGTTCGATAGTTGCGTACGTACTCATGCGTCCCCAGTAGGTCCTCGACGGGGATCACAACGTATATCTCCGATAAAAGTAGCAACGCATGCTCAGCCGTTGACACACATATCAACGAAGGTCAAGCAACCTTGACGTCATTTCAGCTGATAGTGTTTAAACCTATCAGAGCTATAGAGCTATTCGAGGTTTTCATACCCAACTGCTCGTATTCCCTAGAGGATCCCCGGTGGGGGTCACAACGCAATGCTTCATTGATCTACACGACAGCGAAGGTCAAACAACCTTGACTATCTACTCATAGAGTCTCAGCCATTGATTCACACGTCAGCGAAGGTCAAGCAAACTTGACAGTATATCCCATAGGATTTTTTCAACCGTTGATTCACATATCGGTGAAATACACGTCAACAAAGGTCAGGCATCCCTGACAGCATTTGCTATTGGCAATAAATCCAGTAGGATCTTGACATGTTCTGGCGATACCAACCAGAAAAGATCAATGTTATCAAAGAGGATAGATGATGGAATATGTTATACACATCCTCATACAGATCAAGCTTTATCCCCACAGATCTTTTACACATAAGAGATTCAACTTACATGTCAGATCTGGTCAGTATTGCCAATCCCCAGTTGAAGAAACAGGGATCCAACAATCATCCCCAGCATGTTGGGCTATAACCCCATACACATGCATCATATATTTGCATCATTTTGCTACCCATAGTACCACATTCATCATGTTGCGTTTCTAGTGTCTAGGATTCTTTATCCTACCCATGCATCACCATGCATGAGTATGATAAAAAGGGGCATCTATAGACACTCGAAATTTTTCTGTACTACTGTTAGTAACCTAGCAGGAGGACATATTTGTCTTTTAAGAGAGAACCCTGAAAGACAATCCAAATCCATATCGGAGACTACCGAAAGTTCAGCATCAACCCCGGATCGCAATCTAGGAGTAACGATTTCAACCTCGGAGATAACCCCGAGACCTACAGATACAAATATCGGCACAACTGGAGAAGACCGATTAATCTCAGACATAACCCTGAGGTATCCAGTCTCAGTCCCAACCATGGGAATAACCACTAACCTTGGTGATAACCCCAAGGAATGCGATTTTAGCGATAACCCCGGAAATGCTTGTTTAAATCGCGACGACTTCAATCTCGTAGCTCACAATGAGATACCTTTGCACCAACCCAAGAATAACATCGGGAGGCAGGCACACCTCAAAGATGACAATGAGGACCTTCAACAATTGCGGCGATAGCCTAATCTCGGTAAGTTTGAGCAATATCTACTTTATCAGCCCAATCCGGCGATAACACTGGTGAGGGGCAACATAGTCATCTCGTCAAACACGATGCCACATCACGTCTCTACGCAACGATGTCCCACAAGGCTAACCAATCTCGAGTGACTATTGTGCGGGGTAACGGATGAAAGTTGAAGCTTGAAGACCGGAGGCCATCGTCCCATCTTCAATGACTTTGTACAAACTCTAATCCCTTTCCATTGTACAACTCTCAACAACGGCGGTCCGAAATAGGTCATGTATACCTCAAACGAATGTCCGGATTGCACTTCTGAAAAACCGAGTGGACATTATATTGCCTGAGTGCACGTACTTCGAGACGACCGGACCCGACAAACCCGGGCCAACTCGGGATGCCTCTAGTACACCTGTGGCTCAGCCACAGGTACACCTGTGGCTAAAATGCCTATAAATAGAGGGCTTGGGGTGCTAATTTTTTAAGAGAAAAAGACGGGGAAACCCTGCACAATTCGCTCTACACTCGTCCATACACTGTATTTTCCCCTTTTAAACACCTATGAGCTCATATATAACCTCTTTTGTACCCACAAAAGCTAGTGTTTACCCACTCTAAAGATACAAAAGCCTTTTTTAGCAGTCAGCTGTAAGCCTTCTCACACACTTTAGAATTTTTCTCTTCATCTTTGCACACACCCTTCTACACGTTGAGAGTCGTGTTGCTTGCTTTTGCCCGGACTTCGGTCCATGGTTTCATTTTAGTCTGTATATATATATATATATATATATATATATTTATATATATATATATATATTTATATATATATTGACTAACATTATCGAGTTATGACTCGATTAAGCCTGAAACTTGCTGGGCGGAGCTGCTACTTTTATATATATATATATATATATATATATATATATACTATATATATATTAAGCGTGTGTCGAACTTTGTTCGATGAGCCCAAACTTGATGCCTGTGCGTTTACTCCTTATATATATATATATAAATATATATATTTATATATATGAACTATGGTCGGACTTTGTTCGATGAGCCTGATTTTGATGCAGTGCGTTTACTCGCTTATATATATATATATATATATATATATATATATATATATATATATAAGCTGTAGTGGGACTACATTCGATGAGCCTAGATTTTATATCTAGTGCATTTATTCGCTTATATGTATATAAATATATATATATATATATATATATATATATATATATATATATATCTCGCACTCGAGTTTACTTCGTGGTAGTTGATCGTAGTATTCTGACTTTATTTACATTACTGTCCCTTTGGAGTTTCCTTCGTGGCGGTTGGCCATGTATTCTGACTTTATTTACGTTTAATTCCGCCTAGAGTTTCCTCCGTGGCGGTTGATAGCTTTTAATGACTTTATTTACATTTCGATCCCCGTGGAGGTGCTTCGTGGTTGGTGATCACATGCGTATATATATATTTACCACTTTTATATATATATACCTACTTACTGCTGTCATATAAATTGCAGCATTCTGTGCGCCTAAGAATCATGTGATCACAGATTCATCCCATTGGATCTAGATTCGGTTCCCGTGATGGACATTTTCAAATTGTATGGCGACTTGTAAATTATTATGCGGTGTCTGAATTTCCTCAGATGGTTTCCATACCCACGAAGAAGTCGGCATTATTTTTGTATATTATTTTCGTATGGATGCCTCATATTCGTCAAATGAAATCAATCCAGCCGCTCACTTAATAAAATGGGAGTGTAAAAGGTCTCAATTCTTATTGAGCATCAGGGTTTGAAAAACCTCTTTTTTAAAACATCATTGCCATATCTTGTTAAAAACTGATTTTTTACATAAATTCAAATCATGTGTATTTGGGTTCGAACGAGGCCTCGCAAAACTTCCATATAACAACACATTGAGCCACCACATACACACACACATTCAGATAATAGTTTCTTGAAAAGAGGAGGTCACCGTGGTAACACGAATGTCGGGGGGTGCCTAACACCTTCCCCCCGCATAACCAAGTCCACGAACCTTAATGAATCTCGGTTTCACCGACCCGTTTAACAGTGTCACATCACTGGGTTAATGTGCAAACCTTTTCTCAATTGTGTTGGTACAACCATTTAAAAACCAACTGGCGACTCTTAACAGTCCCATCGTCGACATCATACATGTCGGACCTTTTTCACTTATTTTTTGAAACAAATCTCAACTAAAGTGAGAACATCAAAGAACAAGTAAAGGAAAGGGACACCCAAAAATCCCAACGTCGACAGGGAGATGAAGAATCAGATGATCCGGAATTTGTGGACTACCTGCATATGCTAGACCCCCTGCCACAAGTCAGCAGATTTAGAGCACCATTTGAACCATTGCACACGGATGAAAGATCAACAATCAGAATGAAACCGTCATTGGATGAGCCACCAACTCTTGAACTTAAGCTACTCCCTAAACACCTCAGGTATGCGTATTTAGGCAATTCAAATTCTTTACCTGTTATTATTTCTGCTGCACTTAACGATTTACAGGAATAAAAGTTGCTGAGGGTGCTTAAGGAACATAAATCAGCGATCGGGTAGACGATCGCGGATATCAAGGGAATCAACCCTTCATTTTGCATGCACAAGATTCTGATGGAAGATGATGAAAAACCGACGGTGGAGCAACAACGACGACTTAACCCAATTATAAAGGAAATAGTCAAGAAGGAAATTCTAAAATTATTGGATGTCGGTATCATCTACCCGATTTTCGACAGTAAGTGAGTTAGTCCAGTTCAGTGTGTTCTGAAAAAGGGGGAATGACCATGGTACAGAATGAGGATAACAAGTTAATTCCAACAAGAACAGTGACATGTTGGAGGGTGTGAATGGATTATAGGAAGTTAAATAAGGCAACCCGAAAAGATCATTTTCCGCTACTCTTTATCGATCAAATGTTAGACAGATTGGCGGGACATGAATACTATTGTTTATTGGATGGATACTCGATCTATAACCAGATCGTCGTCACTCCTGAGGATTAAGAGAAGACTACATTTGCGTGCCCTTACGACACATTCGTGTTCAGGAGAATGTCATTCGGTTTGTGTAATTCACCTGTTACCTTTGAACGGTGTATGGTGGCCATCTTGTCAAACATGTGGAGAAAAACGTGGAAGTCTTCATGGATGACTTTTCTGTCCATAGAGACAATTTTGATACTTGCCTAGGGGGAATTTGGTAAAGGTGTTAAAACGATGCAAAGATACGAACCTTGTACTTAACTGGGAAAAATGCCACATCATGGTTGAGGAGGGCATAATTTTGGGCCACAAGGTGTCGGCTCAAGGACTGGAAGTTGAGAAGGCTAAGCTGGAAATAATCGAGAAACTGCCTCCACCAAGAAGCACCGTCGCGCTTACGACGTTAAAACTAGCGCTACTTGGGAGGCAACCCAAGCTTTAAATTCTTTTCTTTTAATTTCTTTATATTGCACTCTATAATCTAGTAAATATGAAGCTTTCATAAAATTTTGATTTCATTTCTAGATGATTCGCAGGTTGAAGGAGGAAAAGAGAGCCAAGAAGTCACTGACCCCATAGCGCGGGCCGCGTTGCCCAATGCACATGCCTAGCGCGGGGCGCGCTACATGTGACACCCCCAAATTTGGGTACTTCAATCCCAAAGATTTGGTGTTCATTGTCCAATTAAATCATTACTAACTACCCATATACAAAAGATATAATTAAACTCAAAAGTTTAAAGAATCAATCTCCCATTAAAGGATTACATAATCTAAAATAAATCCAGGTCATCTAACCTTTATTACAATCATCAGTGGAAAAATTAAAACATAATCGTAATTAAATCTATTACATAAGCTTCATAAATAGAAGATAAATTAAATGTTGTCGTCTAATCAAGCACTTTGTCCTTGCCCATGCTTGTAGAAAACTCTTCAAACTTCTTAACTTCATCTGCATTATTTTGTGCAAGAGTGAGCAAACAATTGCCCACAAGAAGGATAATATATAATAACGGTTTATGAATGATAATTCACTGAGTTTTCAATGCTAAAGTATTCTTATCAGAACAATAAACTTTAATTCAACAACTATGAGTTCAAAGGAATAATGAACGTTAAATTAACAATAGATATCACCATCAAAGAATACACTGAGGGTCATAAGACCACAGACTATACTCTAGGTTTTCAAGTATTTCTACTTTAACCTTTAACAGTCTAAAAGAGATTTGGTTGGGAGTTAACTTCAAAGGAATTATAGATCTTTAGAATGCTCATCAACCAAGTACTAGTTGAATCAGACAGAGACCAATAACTATTCAAGAGTTTGAATATAATATCTTCATGAACAAGGTATATTGATGAATCAATAAAAACTAGAGTATTAACAGTTTCTAAATTGAACAAATGTTATCATCGACAACATGCTTTCAAAATTGTGTGAGTACATAAGCAAACCAAAGGAATTTTGGTTTGGGTTGACTTCAAGGATAATTTAGAGTTTAGAACATTCATCAACTAAGGATTAGTTGAGTTGGTAAAGAATCGCTAGGCAACTTTGAGTTGGGTACAATTATGTAAGATAGTACAATGACATTGGAGAATGAAGATCAAACAACAGTTAATAGTAGCTAAATAAACACATTTCTTACAACAACATTACATACTTTTAATAACTAAAGTAATCTCGTTTGGAATAAATAAATAAATATTAACTAACTTGCTCAACAATAAATGAGGGTTAAAGAACTCGCATGACAATAAATCGTTAAACAAGAGATTAGAGATAGAGGATTTGTATAAGTATAACATAACAGTGAAAAGTAACCTTGTTGAATAATAAAGTAATAAAGGTTAGGGAACTTGCTTCTTGCATAAGCTATACAATTACAACTCACGTACTCCAATATCCTACACATAGGTTTAAAACCACAATACCTATTAGACATACTAACATACCATAACATGTACATTTATGGCTAAACTTATCATTTTAGCACAAGTCTTATGCTACTATACAAATATCAGGAATTTCAAGTGTTAACCTTCATAACACCTGTTTACAAATCATCATGCTCACTAAGTCTAATATGCCACGTTCATTACTTACTAATCATTTTCAAAGTTGAAATCTCAATGACATGACACAGTTCTGTTTTAACCTCCATGTTACATGTTTAACTCCTTAACACAACCTTAAACCAAGCTATAGTGGTGTTACAAAGTCTGCAGAAGAAGAAGAGACCACTTGTCTCAGATAAGGTATGGTGCAATTGCCATATACACAACTTTCGGGACCTACAAGAATCGCGCATTTTTTTGCTTTTAGCACAGTAAGCAATTTGCTTGGCAGTAAAAACAGAGGTCGTGAGACGGCGGATTAACAGTAGCCGACTTTAGCCCAATAAACACAAATTTCACCCACCAAACTGTGAAATTAACACGTAAAATAAGTATACAACTATCATAAACATGTTTGCTAACATTTACAACCAATTAGAACAATTTAACACCAACTAAAACTATTTTAATTTCCCAAAATTCATATTTTTCATATAAAACTCCATTTTTGATATCTCTTAGAAAAATCATCACTGTAATCTCTATACTTGGCCAAATCACTTCATTCTAATTACGTTGTGCTCATTTCTTAATGAACTAACATAATAAAGCTTCAATTTACAGGTTAGTGGGTTAGATGATATAGTGGGTTAGTGGGTTAGTTGATTAAGGTGTTTAACGGATAGAGATATAGTGGGTTAGTTGATTAAGGTGTTTAACGGATTTCTATCTTAATTGTGGATTGACGTTAATATGGGTATTATGCATCGAGAGGTGGTTTTATCTGCTTTAGTGTTCTTGATTAACAATTCAGGATAGAGAATAATTGATGAGAAGTGTGTTAACATAAATGAAGCAATAAGTGAAGTTGTGATCTTAAATCTCCGTTATCTTAATTTAACTAGTGGAATTTAATAGTAGTTTAATTTATATAATTTGAAATTCATTCGTTTAAATAAGATTGAGTTGGTTACCGGTTAGTACTTGGTGATTTTTGTTAAATAATTCCTCGTGGGAATGATACTCTACTTTCACTTTATTACTTGTTGACCACGTATACTTGCGTGTTGTGCGTAATTAGATTTTACCCAACAAGTTTTTGGCGCCGCTGTCGGGGAATTAGTTTAATATTTTTTTACCAATATTAATTTCAATCAAATTAGTCTTAATTTAAACATTTTTATTTTTATTTTTAATTCTCTTCCTATATTTCTCTCTTCTCAGGTACCATGGATGACTTTGCCTATCAATGGCCATACACGAACATGACTTAACCAAGGGAAATGGGGATTGATAGACTTAATGCATTTTCCGCAATGTCAACACAGATTGAAGAACTATCGAGGAAGTTGGACGTTTTTGCATCCCAAATGAGTCGAAGGATTACAGTTATTTTTGACTATTGTGCTGGCAATCACCCGAGTAATCAATGCACCATCAATCTTGGGCCGATACAGTATGGTGGTAACTACCTCAATCAGTATGCATATGATAATTATGATCAAGTTTGGGGGTATCACCCGGATTCTTCATGGAGCTACAACTATCAAGACCAATACTCTATTCCAGATCTAACATACACGCCAGATTTCTCATATCAACCTCCATTAAAAGAAGAAAAGTCAAAGTTAGAGGAATTGTTGTCTAAGTTCATAGCATCAAATGAGGAGAGGAGGATGAATCAAGAGATATCACGTCACAATCTGCAGAACCATATAGATCTAATGCTCAAAGCCTTGAACAACTGTCCACAAAACAATTGGTGTTATGACGAGGATTACGAGATTGATGAAGTGCCCGAGCCAAATCTACAATTGGATGAGACACGAGATGCTGAAAAAAAAGAGACAAATGGGGATAATGACAATAAGGTCGGTGAAGAACTAACTATGAGTACCAACGAGGATGAGTCAATGTTATTAGTGCCCTAATTTCCTTCTCCACCAAAGTTCAAGGATCCGGTTAGATTTGCAAAACCATGCCTGTAGTCATGTCGTCAGCGAAGCTCTTTATGACATAAGAGCTAAGGTAACAATGAAGCCATGGTGGGACGAGAAAGAGAAGATAGACGAAGAGCCCATTGTGTGGGACAAGCTTCCATGCCCCAAAGTGATCACATACACAATGGAGATAGCACCTAGTCATGTGCCCTTCTTCATGGAGATTATACCAAAACAAAGCATGTTGGGTGACTTTAATGCAATGGTCATCGTAAATGGGAACCTACCAAAAGCTATATTATTTCTGATGGATGGAGAGTTCCTCATTTTACCGAAGTGGAATTGGATAGCGTTGACTAGACAAAGTCAGGCTGAAAGACTATAATTCAATCGCTAACTGGGAGGCAACCCATGATTTTTTTTATTTATTTATATGCTTTCCTAGTTTATTTAGTAGATAGGAATCCAAGTGTTATTCTAATCCATGTTGTCTCTCTCTTCATTGCAGGTATTGGAGGTTCAATGGATAAGAAAATGATCGTCGCCGCCAGTGCCACCATCACCACAAGCTTAAATGATTACATGGAAGTCCTCGTCCATTTCATGCTTTATTTTACAATGAGGACATTGTAATTGTTAAGTTTGGGGGAGTTAAATAATTTAGGTTTATTTATGTTTGCATTCGTGTAGTGTAATTGCATAATAGTTTGCATAGTAGAGTAGTTGCATAATAGTTTTTATTTATAACTAAAAAAATGAAAAAATAAAATAAAAAATAATAGTTAGTTACTATGTTCATCTTGCATAATTTAAATTTGTTTGATAGTTACTGATTTATTTTGGCCAATGATGAGATTGGAATTGGGTGAACAAGTATATAATCTTGACTATTAGAGCTTTGATGTGATTTCTTGTTAGGAATTGAGTCTTTTTCTGTTTGAAACTGGTATAATAAGGATAGCACAGTAAAAACAACTTGTTGATTGATTGAGTTTAAATTGATACATAATGGTATTTTAAAGGATAATGCTAGTTTGAATGAAAGAATGACAAGAATAAATATTGATGGCTAAAAATAGACAAGAACCTAAGTTTGGGAAACAGTGGGGTATATAAGCTTCAAAAAAAAAGAAAGAAAAAATGATATTGAGTTGAATAAATTGAGTCATGTGGTGGGTCGAAAAGAAGCGTGAAGTGCACTCCTCATAAACACAGGCGTGAGATAGAGCATAAAACACACTCACTATCCAAAAAAAGAAAAAAAGAAAAAGAAAAAAAAGAGAATAAATAAAACGGGAAATAAGAGCAAAAAGCCCCCGTAGATGAAAAAGAAAGCATAAGTATCCCATATTGACCCTCGATATTGGTAATTATTTGATTTTAGTTGTATCTAGCTTATTTTTGGATTTCTTGAGTTTACATTGTATGATGCCTTTGAAGAGACTTGTTATGTGTTAAATTTGATTTTACATCAGTTATCATTGTTGTTGAGCACACATGCACTATATTAGTGATAACAGTCTTTGATTTGATGATTGATTGAGAAGTTACTGATGAGTTCTGACATGATGTATTATCGTGTTTACTTGATTTCTCTAAGGCCGGTTGAATAGACTTGTTTCTATCATTATTGTTGGATTCGTAGGCATGTAGATTAGTTGCATTGCATAGCATTGTTGTTTTGTGTTTTTGCTTGAGGACAAGCAAAGGTTTAAGTTTGGGGGTATTTGATAAGTAGGTTTTATACCTACTTATCCGGTATCTGTTACTTGAATTATTTGCTTAATCTCATGTTTTTTAGTTACTTTTCATGCATTTTGTGTTCGTTTTGTAGATTATATGCTTGAGAGTTGAAATCGCAAAGAATTGGTATGAAAACGCAAATAAATAAAATCCGGACATCGTTTGGGCTTTCATGTTCATTTAATGTTCTTGGCTTGGAACTTGGATTATATTGTAGAGCTTCTTCTTAGCTTTTCGGAACATCTTGAATCATTCCAATCGTAGTTTGGATGCAAGAGTTATGACATTTGTACCAACGGACGTCGAACGTCACTGTTTTGGGTGGCCATTTGCATAGCAGTCACTTCTAGCCCACTTTCGACCTTCATCTTTTCGTTAATTCTAACATCTCAAAGAATGAAAGTTGTACATCTCGTCGATATCTTCGATTTGATAGGTGGCAAGCCTCGTAACTCTTCCCGGATCGAACGTTATGGCCGTTTTCCCAAGGGACGTCAGAGCAAAATATTTTCCATCACAAAACCGCCGCCCGGGTGGGCGTACCAGCCACAAGTCAGAACCCTAGCCCACCGGGGCGGGCCCAAATCAAGAATAGACCCCCGCTGGGTCGGGGGTAGCCCAGAAAATTCGCGAAAAATGCGAATTTTGGTCCAATTTGAGTCCGAAAAGGATTGTTTTGATCCGATTGACACAAGGACTTCCAAGAGAACTTCCAAGAGAACTTCCAAGAGGACTTAAAGACATATGAAGAGACTTATAAAAGGAGGAGAATCACAAGGATTAGGAGATTAGAGACTAGATAGAGGATTCCATTAGATTAGATTAAAGTAAATTAGATCAAAACACTAGTTCTAATTAGATTTAGAGATTGAAGCAACTTGAAGACCATTGAAGATCAAGAGCAGGAGCTTGAGGAAGATGGAGATGTGCTGACAACAGATTTAATCTTTACTCTACTCTTATTTTTATCTTTTAATGTTATTTCAAGTGTGGATTCTTAGTTTTAATTCAATGAACTAATTCTTTGTTTGAGATTACAATGGATCTTATTGTGTAGTTTATTTTAATATGCTTCGTTATCAATTATTATGTTCTATTGTGAGGATTGTCTATTATGATTTAGACTTAATTGTTTAATTGATTGGCCATCAATTACCGTGATAATCTATATGAACTCGAGAGATGAAGTATTGATTTAGATCTTATCATGATAGCATGTGTCATGAATTTTGTCAATAGTAGATTTTTGATTATTATTAAGGTAGAGATACGCTTGACATCGCATATAATCGGATAGAGAACTTATTCTTCAACCTTCTTCAATTGTAATTCACATAGAGATATAGTGGGTTAGTTGATTAAGGTATTTAACGGATTTCTATCTTAATTGTGGATTGACATTAATATGGGTATTATGCATCGAAAGGTAGTTTTATCTGTTTACTATTCTTGATTAATAATTCAGGATAGAGAATAATTGATGAGAAGTGTGTTAACTTAAATGAAGCAATAAGTGAAGTTGTGATCTTAAATCTCCGTTATCTTAATTTAACTAGTAGATTTTAATAGTAGTTTAATTTATATAATTTGAAATTCATTCGTTTAAATAAGATTGAGTTGGTTACGGGTTAGTACTTGGTGATTTTTGTTAAATAATTCCTCGTGGGAACGATACTCTACTTTCACTTTATTACTTGTTGACAACGTATACTTACGTGTTGTGCGTAATTAGATTTTACCCAACATAAATTCACCAATTTTGGCACTGGATTTGCGTTAGCTTCCCTATTGGATGCATATTCCTTGGGGCTCTGTTGACGCTGTTATCTTTTTCTAGGCGGCATCTGTAAGACCCCAACTTTTATGAATAAAAATGAATTTTCTATAAATATAATTTTTAAATATTATGGAATAAATTTGATATAATGTTATAATTGTGGGTAATATTTATAAATTTTGCAAAGTACACGAGTTGTTATATAATATTCGTTTTAACCGGGAATATTCGTATAACGGCACAATCATTGGTGGACCCCACAACGGAATTATTGTCGGATGGAGAAAACGACAAAAATACTTTATAAAAATAACGGCGGAAGTTTTACCGTTAATACTGTTGAACTACTCGGTAGTAAAAGTACAATAATATGCGTGGTTGTATAGTAGCACACGGTATTGATTATTGATGCTTACATAAGAATTCACTCAGTTTTGTTTAGTTATTACCATAGTAATTGTTGCATAGTATCTCACGTTATTTGATTCAATTATTGTCGATATTTTTATATATTATTAAATCAATAATTGAGACGACAAGGTTATTAATATTATTATTTATAATATTAATGATGTCTAGAAGTTCTGTCAAGGATAGATTTGGTCAACTAATTACGCGCCAATGGGGAGAAATCATTATTGGAAAGCCCCCTCTTTCTTGGGAACGACCTAGTCGATTAATATTGTGAATTATAATAATAATGATAAATGTTGTTAAAAATATTGAGGAGATTTTTATGAAGTATTTATGGACCCCCCATTTACCCATTTTTTTCAGAATAACCGGTAGAAAGTTATTCATTTATATATATATATATATATAAGTTTATATATATATATATATATATATATATATATATATATATATATATATATATATATATATACTTTCGGTGGCTTGATTGATTGGGGGGAATAAGGTTAACATGATGATTTCAAGTATAATGATTATATATATTAATGTTGTGAAAGTGGCGGAAAGTACAATTATTATTATTATTATATATATTTATATGTCTTGGTTTGGATGATTGGCGGGGAGAGTCACGGGTTTATAACCCGTGACTAATGTCTTATATAAATATATATATATATATATATATATTATATTTTATTTAAAAGATTTTGCTTTAAATATAGACTGTCCGATTAAAAGTAAATCAATCTGGACCATTCAGAAATTAGTTACTATGCAGTCCATTCTTCTATAAATAGAAGCTCATTCCTTCATTATTTCTTACGAATTCACTGAAACTCTAGAGAGAGAAATTTTAGAGAAGCTATAGAAAAGTATTCTGCTCATTCCCTACTCTTATATTCAGTTTCTTTTACGGTAATGGTATTATTTCTTTTGTATTCATGAATAGAACTTCTGTTATTACATTCTTTATTATTCTGCTGGAATAACCAGTATACGTGGACTACCCTATACTTGGTGACATTCTTCTAATATTCCGTCTTTATTATTATTCTGTTGAAATATCATGTCTGTGCATTTACGCCGGACCTGGTTCCATCTTTATTATTATTCTGTTGGAATATCATGTCTGTGCATTTATATATTATATATATATATATATATATATATATATATATATATATATATATATATATATACTTTCGGTGGCTTGATTGATTGGGGGGGAATAAGGTTAGCATGATGATTTCAAGTATAATGATTATATATATTAATGTTGTGAAAGTGGCGGGGTACAATTATTATTATTATTATATATATTTATATGTCTTGGTTTGGATGATTGGCGGGGGAGAGTCACGGGGTTTATAACCGTTCGTGACTAAAATCTATATATAAATATATATATATATATATATATATATTATATTTTATTTAAAAGATTTTGCTTTAAATATGATCGTCCAGATTAAAAGTAAATCAATCTGGACCATTCGTAAATTAGTTACTATGTGGGTCCATTCTTCTATAAATAGAAGCTCATTCCTTCATTATTTCTTTAATTCATTGAAACTCTAGAGAGAAATTTTAGAGAAGCTATAGAAAAGTATTCTGCTCATTCCCTACTCTTATATTCAGTTTCTTTTACGGTAATGGTATTATTTCTTTTGTATTCATGAATAGAACTTCTGTTATTACATTCTTTATTATTCTGTTGGAATAACCAGTATACGTGGACTACCCTATACTTGGTGACATTCTTCTAATATTCCGTCTTTATTATTATTCATTTGAAATATCATGTATACGTGCATTTACGGAGGACCTGGTTCCATCTTTATTATTATTACATTTGGAATATCATGTATGTGCATTTATATATATATATATATATATATATATATATATATATATATATACTTTCGGTGGCTTGATTGATTGGGGGGAATAAGGTTAGCATGATGATTTCAAGTATAATGATTATATATATTAATGTTGTGAAAGTGGCAGGGGGTACAATTATTATTATTATTATATATATTTATATGTCTTGGTTTGGATGATTGGCAGGGAGAGTCACGGGGTTTATAACCCGTGACTAATATCTTATATATATATATATATATATATATATATATATATATATTATATTTTATTTAAAAGATTTTGCTTTAAAATATGTAATCGTCCAGATTAAAAGTAAATCAATCTGGACCATTAGAAATTAGTTACTATGCAAATCCATTCTTACATAAATAGAAGCTCATTCCTTCATTATTTCTTACGAATTCTTTGAAACTCTAGAGAGAAATTTTAGAGAAATTTATAGAAAAGTATTACGCTTTCATTCCCTACTCTTATATTAGGTTTCTTTTACGGTAATGGTATTATTTCTTTTGTATTCATGAATAGAACTTACATTATTACATTCTTTATTATTCTCTTTGGAATAACCAGGTATCGTGGACTACCCTATACTTGGTGACATTCTTCTAATATTAAGTCTTTATTATTATTACATTTGAAATATCATATTCATGCATTTACGTAGGACTGGTTCCAACTTTATTATTATTACATTGGAATATCATATTCATGCGTTCTGGCAGGACTGGTTAAAATCTTTATTATCTGTTGGAACATCCGCTTGGCGGTGCAATTTACTTTGACACGGTTAAGATTACTTATTAATCTGTTGGAATAACTTTAATACATATAAGTACCGCATGCATGGTGATTTCTTTTGTTATTCCATTCATTATTATACTCAGTTGGTTAAAGTTTTGACTTCTATACTCAATGAAATTAGTGGAATATCCTTGATATTTGCGCTTCATCCAGTATCTTTTAATGGAAATATTCTTCTGAGCATTCTTGAATTTTACTCTACAAAACAGTATCAAGTTGACAATTTAGACGTTATTGATTCATGGATAAATTAATTCTTAAACTTGTTTTATTAAATTCTTATATCATTGTCATCATCCTCATGTTTATATTATGTCGAAAGTCATCTGTGGCCTGTAGTGCATAGATGGACTTGGTATGATTATGACCAGGGATTATTCGGTGTAATCATGACCGTGATGTTACAAATGATGTGGAAAAAGTCTTCATTGGCCCGTAGTGCATTGATGGATAGTTGTTGGCATGATCATGACCATTAATGAATACACAAATATTCTTGGCCCGTAGTGCAAGGATAATTGTGGTCGTGATACTAAAGAATATCCTTGGCCATAGTGCAGGGGTGATTCGATGATGTGGATTATTTATTTAGCTGAGTCCCAGCGATAAAAGTCATGAAAAACCTTTTAAATCATAGAAGATAGTAGATTTTATTCTCTACTTGACTCTTCTAATGGATTGCTTGTTCATTTACTGAGTTAAACTTGATGTTTGTTATATTTTATCAGTTTAACACTGTTGAAGGCCAATGATAATTTATTCTGCATTATCTTATTCATAATATTTCTTACTGGGCTAGTGGAGCTCACCCTTTCTTTTACTGTTCTCTTCAGGAAATGAGAATATATATTTGGGACGAGTCGGGGAGCGGAGTGATGGACGGATGATAGTATTAGTAGTCCTCACTATTACATTAAATAGTGTGACAATAAATGTAATGAGGATCCCATTGAGTTTGTATATTGCCTAGATGATAATATTTGTATTAAAACTCATGAGATATGTTTAGTCGTAAGTATTTTTTACATTGTTGTATAATTAAGTTGTATTTGAATTTTGTACCATGTATTTGGCGACTCAAGATGGGTGATGTATACCTATTTTAGGGGCGTCACTCCTTCTCCTTTTAACCTTCTATTCAGATTAAACCCATACAACTCCCATCTCCCAACCCACGTTGATTTTCCACCACTTATATGAACTCCAACTATACAAATAATCCAATTCATATTAGATATATACACTACACTCCAATCCTACATCTAATTCATTCCTTGCAGAAATTCTTTCAATTGGGGACACTATTACAAAGAGGAATAACACAATTTATTCAAGGTAAGCACAAGTCACTTCTTGCTCAATCTTCTTCTCTGTTATTGATAGCAAGTAAGTAGAACACCTTGTATATTGGGTGTTTGTTTTCAAAATTTGGCTAGCAGGATAACACCAAGTAAGCTATTTTGGTGGAAAAACTCAGTCCACTCGCCAACTGTTTGATAAAAATCCTGAACCAAACTTTGAGCCTAATCATCATCAGAAACACCATGTCTTCTCACAAAAGACAACGCCGATCCACCTCCACTGCTCGGCCTCAATATGATCACACAAGGTTTGTTAGTGAGAGGGCCGCAGAACAATTCAAGTTATCCATTGACAAGAAAACTTTGGTGCTTGAACGTGGATTGAAGCCGGATGCTAATTTGTATGGCGACATGGCTTTGCAAATTGTTGAGCGTAATTAGTTTTAGTTAGTTGAACAACCACTTCCAGCGACAATAAACATAGTGAAAGAGTTTTACGCCAATGCAATGGAACATGTCAATCACGTAGTCATGGTTCGGGGTAAACCGATGGCGTTTCATGCTGATGCTATCAACGAGTATTTTGGGTTAGAGGAACCACACACTGACCGATATGAAGATGGTTTGCCCGAGTTAGATGAGTTGATTGTCAAATTATACAAACCAGGAACGCAATGGGTAATTCAAGCTGGAACAGATGAAAAGATAAGTTTTCCCCATTTGCACTTAGTCGATATGGAAAAGCTTGGTATGCATTTATGTGTGCCCGTTTAATGCCCACTCGCCACCAAAATGATGTAACTAAGGCATGGGCTCGGCTATTGTATGGGATTGTTCATCACCATTTCCGTGTGAACAACTCCATTACATTCTACAATGTCGATGTGGGGGAGTGTATTCAAGAGTCCATCGAATCGATTGTTATGCGAGAGTACTACGGGAGGTTTGATGCATAGTTTCTTAATCACTGATTTGTGCCGTAAAGCTGGAGTGTAGTGGCAACCTTTCGAGCCTGTCCAATAACCGATGGCTATCATTGATCATGCCACAATTGAGAGGTACAAGGCATGGGATGGTGAGATGACATCCACGTGGAGAAGGCTATATTATGATCCGGAAACCCTCACCCCCCAGTTGGAACGGAACCAATGCAGGAGCCACCACCTCGGGCTTCAAGTAATCAATTTATGTGGTTGGCTCAACGTCAAGATCTAATGCAATAGTACAATGCCAATGCATTGAACACGTTTGCTGATGCGTTTTCTCGCTGCAATCCAACTGCACCTCTAGTGGTTATGCCCATTCCTCCTAACTTGCCTGCATATCCTCCGTCAGACGACGATGAGCAGTGACTCATTTTTAGGGATGGCCTCATACTTTTATTTGAATTATTTTGTCGTAATGAGGTCATTACTTGATTTAAGTTTGGGGGATTATGTTTCTACAAATCATGTTAGTGAGTATAGTTCATAAGTTCTTTAGTCGTTATAATTGTCGTATTCATGTTATCTAAAAAAATAACAAAAATATTTTGCATTTAGTTTGCATGAATCCAATTATTAGATCGTATACATTAATTCTTGGCCAATGATGAGATTAAAATTACGTAGACAAGTACATTACTAAGTATGAGAACCTTGATGTAGTTTCTATTATGATTTGGATCTTGTTCTAATTTGAAACTGGTATAATATGGGTTGCACGTTAATAACATCTGTGTTAATGGATTAGTTCAAATTGATACATAAAGATTTTCTAAAGGATGATGCTAGTGTAAATGAGAAAGTGACAAGGATCGGCAGTGAAAGCGAAAATTTGACAAAAACCCAAGTTTGGGGGAATATTTGGGGTATATAAGCTAAAAAAAAGATAAAATATATTGAGTTGAATAAATTTAGTCCTGTGGTGGGTCGAGAAGAGGTGTGAAATGCACTCCACGTAAACATAGACGTGAGATAGAGCGTAAAACGCACTCACTATCCATCATATATCAAAATAAATAAATAAATAAACGGGAAATAAGAGAAAAAATCCCCCGTAGATGAAAAATGAAGCATAAGTATCCTATATAAACCCTTGATAATGGTAACTGTTTAGTTTTAGTTGGAACTTGTCTGCTTTTAAACTTTTTGAGTTTGTGCTGTATGATTCCTCAGAAGAAACTGGTTATGTATTGAATTTGATTCGATATCGGTTAGCATGGGTGTTTGAAACACAAACACACACACACACACACACACACACACACACACACACACACACACTATATTAATGATAACAGTTTAAGATGCAAGGATTGATAGTGAATTGCAGATTGGTTTTGATATGAAGTGTTGACATGTTTACTTAATTTTTCTGAGGCCGTATGAGTAAACTATCTTTATTGTCTATATACTGTATTCCTAATTTTTAGTTGTTAGTTCATTGCATTGCAATTTTCTTGAGGACAAGCAATGTTCAAGTTTGGGGGAATTTGATGAGTAGGTTTTCAACCTATGATTTATGTTCGTTTAGCTTGTTATATTATTAGTTTTTGGTAGTTTCATGTTATTTTTTATGGGTTTTGTGCTTGTTGTAGGATAATCAATGTGCCTATCAGAATGCTAGCATTGGAATGAGATTTCAAGCAATTTACGGACTTTTCGCTTACATAGTGATGGACGCACTGTGATATGTAGTGGAGTAGATGGCCATGAGGCGTCTTTGGTACGTGAACTTCTCCTCGTGCGATGGAATAGCGGTGTTGTCGAAAAATCTTGTGTAGCGATAGGGCGTATTTGTGTGACATCTGTTTTGGGCGAAAAGTAATTTTGTGCTGGAAGTTGGGTATTGTTGGGAGCTATTAATTCTTTATGTAATGTGATCACAATAGGATTGTAGGATGGTTGTTATTTCATTTTGTGGGAGTCTTGGACTATTGACTTGTTGGTATTGAAAAGGATTTATATTTGTACTTGACTTTCTATGGGAGGAGTTAGAGTTGGATTAGAAATGGTGGTATGAAGCTGAGTTGAGGCTATTTTTATGTGAAGTGTTGGAGCTTGGAAAGGATCATCGAGACACACTTCGAGAACGAGATTGAAGAGCAAGAGCTTGGAGGAACGATGAAGAAGAATTATTTCACGAAGATTTTAGATTTGAAGGGCAAGAAGGGTGGTGTATTACTATTCTCCCTTAAATTTCAAATTATGTAATTGGGATGATGTTTTCTTTTATTTATTTAGTATTTAATTCATTAGTTATGAATCTTTAAATGGAACGATGATTATGTAATCCTTGGTTTTCAGTTTAATAAGCTATTATGCAGTTTATCTATATTAATTTGAGCTTGAATTTATGAATTGCCTGATCAACAATTTTACGTGGATTTGTATGAATTTGAGAGATGAAATATGAATCTAGACTTAATTAATATAACATTTGTTCTTGATTTATGTGAATGAACAGAATCTTGATGTATGTTAGGGTAGAGATATGCTTGACATTGCATGTAATCATATGAAGAACTTGAATTTCAACCTTCTTTAATTGTAATTCACATAGAGATATAGCGAGTTAGTTAATTAAGGTGTTTAACACAATTCTATCTTAATTATGGATTTGGGTTAATACAGTATTAGTACATCGAGAGGTGGTTAGTACTATTTTTGTGTTCTTCATTAATAAACTGGGATAGTGAATTAAACTGGAATAAGGTATAATAATCAGAGTGATGCTTAGAGTGAAGTTGTAAGCCTAATTCTCTAATATTTGTTTGAAAATTTAGTTTTAGGGTTTGTCGGTATTTATTTGATTTTAATATTTTTACTATAAACTGGAAATTGATTAGTTTAATAAAATTAAGATTAATAGAAGATTGGTAATTGTGAAGTTAATTTCTTGCTAAGTCTCTGAGGGAACGATAGTCTAGTTACTAGTATATTACTTGTTGACCACGTATACTTGCGTGCTGTGCCGTATCTAGATTTTACCCAACATCATCCATCTTAACTGTCATTTATATATCCTTCTTATCCTGCCATTAAGACGACTAACCCCTTGTTTTGCAAGGAAAAGATTAAAAAACCCCTAACCTGATGCATATCATATCATGCAGCCATATCATCTACCATTGTCTAGACCAAACTAGATATTGATTTTCTAAAGATTGTTCCTAAAACTTGATTTCAAGCCAAAAAGGCACGATCACCACCAGTCAAAATGGTTGAAGGCAGTTCATCAGAACCTATTCCCGTATCTCGAGAGCAGTTTAAGGAATTTAAGAAACAGATTGCTGAGATGACCTTATTGTTAAGAGAACAATGTATGGTAATTCAGGAACCCAAGCTGAAAGCTCAAACGATATCCGTTGCACAAAGAGACATGCAAGTTCCGGGAAAGAACACTGATACCCAGATGTCTACCCCGATATCCCCCAACAAAGTCAGTTCTGCTAAAGAAGCCTTAAATAAGAATCTGACAAGGGAAGTAATAAAACTCTGATAGGACAAAGAGACTGGAGATATCCGGAAGAAAGTTAGAAAGATAGAGGATGTTATCTGATCCATTAAGGGAACAGGATCCCACGGGAGCGTGAATTACTCTGATTTGTTTATTTTCCCAAAGGCGAGGTATCCAGATAAATTTTAAGTCCTAAAATTCGAGAAGTATAATGGATTGGGTGACCCCTACACTCGCTTGACGGTTTACATAGGTGAACTTGGATTATATGCTGAATTAAATGAAGTATTTAATAAGCATAATGTTATTTTAATTAATTTAATAATTAATTAGAGATTTAATAATTTGATATAATTAAGAAATCAAAAATTTAATTATGTGACTATGTGAATTAATGAGAAATTATTATATTTTATTTCAATTAAATTAAATAAGATAATTGAATTATTGTGTAATTGTGTGTGACATGATTAAAACTATATTATAAGAGGTTAATTTAATTAAATGGGAATAAGTTTTTTAAGAATAGCCAAACAAGGCCCTTTGGGAAGTTGGGAGCAGTTAACGCATGAATGGGGTTAACTGACCACCACACTGCCAGTTACAAAGCGCATTAGTTATTCTTAATTTTATTACGCATGTTATTTTTGAAACAAAAACCTGAGAGTTCAGAGAATTCAGAGAGATTTTCAGAGAGAGTTTATTGAAAATTGTGATATTGGAGAATCAAAGAAATTGCTTTAAGGTAATCTCTTCTTCCCCAAACTTCAATTTACGTTCTATTATTTTTTTGTGAAAAACTATCTCTAACTTCTCTGAAAAACAAAATTGGTGTGGTCAATGCATGAATTGATGATCTAAGTGTATATACATGATAATAGATAATCATAATATGTTTTTATTACCATATATGTATGTTTTCATAACA
Organism: Panax quinquefolius; assembly: GCA_020205615.1. NCBI lineage: Eukaryota > Viridiplantae > Streptophyta > Magnoliopsida > Apiales > Araliaceae > Panax > Panax quinquefolius. The sequence continues at coordinate 75,530,267 of CM035172.1, forward strand.
TTAATTGCATACAAGTATGTTTATAAAGTTACGGAGTATAATCTTCATATGTATGGCACTTATGGGAATTTGTATGCTACGAATTATTGTTTAACTAGAAATTTAATGATAGATTATGTTATCATATGTTAAAATGAAGAAATTGAACTTTAAACGGACATATTTGGTGTTACAATGAACCCGTAGTGTCAATCTTTATGTTTTATTTTGCCCGACTCTGCATTTTTCGCGAACTACAGTTTTCTGGAATTGGTGTTCATGTGCATACTACTTGACATTCTGAGCTAAGACTTCATGTGCCTTGGCATTTTAATTACCTGTAACGCCATGAACCAAGTCTGCAGCCTTGACCCCGCCAAGAACGCTTAAGGAGAGCTATACTATCTGGTGGCGCCACAGCGCCACCCTACAGTATTGTCTAGGAATGAGAATTTAACTGTTCTATTTCAGGAAATGTAGTAGTAACCTAATCTAATGGACATAAAAATGTGTTAGTCATATAATGTGATGTTAAAATTAGACTCTTAACATGTTAACGAGATACTTATGTGTCTAAATGAATTGTTGAACTCATAGTTAGCTTGTGATTCGTGTTGTGTAATATTATGTGAAAAAAAGTATTGTAATTTGACTAAGTATAGTCATAATCAGAGTTAAACAAAAAGAATGAACTTGTGATGACTTGTTACGTTATAATTAACTGGTATTATAAATGTAAATGGTATGTATGATTAAATCAAGGAACGTGTATAGTTAACGTGTAACCTACGCACGAGGCAAGTTTCCTAACCCTACTCGTTATCATTATATAAGTTTATAAACTTACCTCTTTACATCGAGCAAATTCTCGTTATTATTAATCAAGTTTAATTTGTTATATTAAAGGTTATTAATCTTTTCAAAGTATGATTCTATTATACAATACGTATTTTATTGTATACCTCTTGAGTTTGTTATTCGATTTAAATATCAGTTATTATTTAACCTTGTAAGACTAGCAAACCCTTATGGATTCGACTAGTCCATAGTTGATGAAAGTTCTAAATTTCAGAACCCTTGTTGAATTATCCAAACCAAACTTCCTTTGGTGTGGACTCTAATGTTAAACTGAGATGAACAACCCTGTATAGGGGATTACCTATGCGTTAGCGTTAAGATATTGTGCACAGTATGCTACTAAGGGCTGATCTCCCTAAGTACGAGTAGAAGAGTCCATAGTCTCATGACTGTTAAAGGTTTCAAGGTTAACCCTTGATAACCTAGGACATAGTTCAAGGTCTTATGACCCTCAGAAGTTCTTTTGATTCTTGTTATTCTTTCTTGATTCAAAAGTTGAGTTTCTTATTCCAGAAGTCTTTGATTCACTCGCATGGTAATATATTGTTGTTACATTATTACACTTATGAGCAATCGTGCTCATTCTTGCGTAATAATAACATTACAGTTAAGAAGGAAGGTCTGACGAGCCTTCTACTAGCAAAGGCAAGGGCAAGATTAACAAGTGATGAAGACTTATTACTTATGTTCTTATGTATTTATGTTTCAGACTTATGTCAATGTTGTGTAAGACTATTAATTATTTCTGTTTCCACATTTGAGAATTAAGGTTAGTATGACATGGGATTGATGTAATTATTTCCGATGATGTAACTCCTTAAGGAGATGATTTATTTTTATCTATTTATGTTTCATTTAGTATGGGTAGATATACATATGATGTTTGTATAGTGAACACCAAATCATATAGAAATTGAACTACCCGGATTTGGGGGTGTCACATGGTACACCCAGATTGATAACTCCAAAGTTTATCGTTGGGAAGATTTAGCCCACGTGTTCCTCAACCAGTATAACTTCCAATCCCAAATTGCCCCTGATCTCTACCAAGTGACCAAGGTTAAGAAACTGAGCAATGAATCATTCAGGGAATACGTGTAAGACCCCAACTTTTATGAATACAGATGAAATCTCTATAAATATCATTTTTGAATATTATGGAATGAATCTGATATAATGTTATAGTCGTGGGTAATATTTATAAATTTTGCAAAGTATGCAAGTTGTTATATAATATTCGATTGGTCGGGGAATATTCGTTTTAACAGGGAATATTCATACAACGACACAATAATTGGTGGACCCCATAACAAAATTATTGTCAGATTGAGAAAACGAAAAAAATAGTTTATGAAAATAACGGCGGAAGTTTTACCGTTAACTGTTGAAATACCCGGTGTTAAAAGTATAGTAATACGCGTGGTTGCATAGTAGCACACGATATTGATTATTGATGCTTACGTGAGAAGTCACTCAGTTTTGTTCAATTATTATACACGATAATTCTTTGCATAGTATCTCACGTTATTTGATTCAATTATTGTCAATATTTTATAATCAATAATTGAGATGACAAAGTTATTAATATTATTATTTACAATATTAACGATGTCCGAAGTTCATCGAGGAGAGGTTTGGTCACCTAATTGCTCGCTTGATGGGGAAAAATCCTTATTGAAAGTCGCCTCTTTCACAGGAGCGACCCTTATCGATTAATATTGTGAATTATAATAATGATGATAATTTTTGTTTTATTAGTATTATTAATGTAATAAAATAGAAAAGCTTTTTATATAAAGCGTAATACTTTTATAAAGTTATTCGTTTTATTAGACTATAAATAGAATATACAATATTCTATTATGATAAATAGTGTTTTGCATAGTAAAATCTTTTATATAAACCGAATACTTTTATATTGTTATTTGTTTTATTAGACAATAATTAGAATATATTATATTTTATTATGCATAGTATTTTGCATAGTAAAATCTTTTTATATAAAATAGAATACTTTTATAAAGTTATTTGGTTTATTATATTTTAAATATATATATATATATATATATTTAGAATATATTATATTTTATTGCATAGTCAAAAGATAGTATCCTTTCTATTTTCCTATAAATAGGATGCTTAGTTAGAATTGAAAACCACACCAGAAGTTCAGAGAATTCTTCTATAATCTTAAGCGTATTTCTTTAGAGTTTTAAGAAGCTTTGAGCGTAGTGCAAGTTTTCTTCAAGAATATCCTCGCCCTACCAGTCGGAATACTCTTCTTTTATGGTAAGGGATATTATTTGTTGTACTCGTAAGGGGTATTCTTTCTTTCTTATTCGTGAAGAGAACTTCTGTTATTCCATTCTTTATTATTCTGTTGGAATAACCTGTATACGCGGGATACCCTATACTTGGTGAAATTCTTCTGTTATTCCATTCTTTATTATTTTATTGGAACATCCTGTCTGTGTGTTTACGCATGACCTAGTTCCGTTGTTTATTATTCTGTTGGAATATCCTGTCTGTGCATCTACGCATGACCTGGTTCCATTATTTATTATTCTGTTGGAATATCATGTCTGTGCGTTTACACATGACCTAGTTCCGTTATTTATTATTCTGTTGGAATAACCTTACTGCTCGGTCTATCGCATGTCTGGTGATTTCTTTTGTTATTCCATTCTTTATTATACTCAGTTGGTTAAATTTTACTTCTATACTCCACGAAATTAGTGGAATATTCTTGATATTTGTGCTTCATCTAGTATCTTTTCATGGAAATATTCTTTTGAGCATTCTTAAATTTTACTCCACAAAGAAGTATCATGTTGATAATTTGGACGTTATTGGTTCCTGGATAAATTAATTCTTGAACTTGTTTTTATTGAATTCTTATATCATTGCCATAATCCTCATGTTTATATTATGTTGAAAGTCATCTGTGGCCTGTAGTGCATAGATGGACTTGGTATGATTATGACCAAGGATTATTCGTTATAATAATAACAGTTATGTTACAAATGATATGGTAAAAGTCCTCATTGGCTCGTAGTGCATTGATGGACAGTTGTTGGCATGATCATGACCATTGATGAATACACGAATATCCTTGCCAGTGAGTGCATGGATAATTTGTGGTCATGATACTAATGAATATCCTTGGCAGTAAATGCGGGGATGATGTGGATTATTTATTAAGCTGAGTCTCAGCAATAAAAGTAATGAAAAACCTTTTAAATCATAGAAGATAGTATATTTTATTCTCTATTTGACTCTTCTAATGGATTGTTTGTTCCGCTACAGTTAAACTTGATGTTTGTTATATTTTATCAGTTTAACACTGTTGAAGGCTAATGATAATTTATTCTACATTATCTTAGTCATAATATTTCTTACTGGGTTAGTTAAGCTCACCATTTTTCTTTCATTGTTCTCTTCAGGAAACGAGAACGTAGCGGGGGCTTGTCGGGGAACGGAGTGACGGTCCAGATGATATTATTAGTAGTCCTCACTATTCTATGAAATAGTGTGATAATAAATGTATTGAGGACTTATTTTGAGTTTGAATATTGTCTAGAAGACAATATTTGTATTAAACTCACAGCCCAGGTTGTATATTTAAAGTTGTATTTGTATTCTGTACCATGTATTTGGTGACCCAGAATAGGTGATGTATACGTATTTTGGGGGCGTCACAGTTGGTATCAAAGCTTAGGGATATGATCCCTGGCTGAGATGTGAGACAAGAACTAGGAGGGGATAGACGGGAAATTCCTTCGCTAGTATGACCTACCTAAGTTTATTTGGTATTTAATTGGTCGGTCATAGTATAGGGATAATATGTGATATGATAACTAACCCTTGTTTTGTGGCAGTATCTGAAAATGACATCCGAGAATCTCGAGAATAGAAATGGAGCACAAGAGACCGTTGAGTCTCCACATATAAATAATCAGGAGAATGTGCATCAGGACGACGACAATCCTCAGGCAAATAACAACACTGACCAAATGATGAATGATGGAATGTTTAGAAGCTTTATGCAATTCATTCAACATCAGGCGAGAGCGACTCCTGTCCAAAATGTAGGTGGAAACACTGGTAACTCTCGGACGGTCACCGCTAAACAGTTCAAGGAGCTGGGACCCTCGGAGTTTATTGGAGAGCCAAAACCACTTAAGGCGGAGACGTGGATAAAGCATATCACCAAGATATTTGAATTCTTGGGATGCTCCAAGGAGCAAAAGGTTCCCTTTGCCACCTTTATATTGCTAGGAGAGGCAGATTACTGGTGGGAATCGGTAAAGCGTACTCAACTTGCTGCACTGAAGATGTCTTAGGAGAAGTTCCAAGAACTAATCAACGACAAGTACTTTCCCAAAAGTATTCGTCACATGACAGAGGTAGAGTTCATCAAGTTGGAGTAGAACAATATGACCGTGTCGCAAGACTGAAGCTAAGTTTCTTTGAGTTGTCACGGTTTCGTCTCACTTGGTTGATAATGAGGAAAGAATGACGCGGATGTTTCTAAGAGGTTTGAAACCCGAGATACGTCAATATCTAATTTCTCATTAACTTTGTTTGTATTCAGATGTTGTAAATAGGGCTCAGTTATTGGAGCGCGATAACGAGTCAACTCAACCAAGAGAAAGCAGCCGGCAAAAAGATAATACCAATGAGAGCAGTCATCTAAGCGGTGACAACAAACGTGGAGGGAATCAACATGCCAGAAATGGTAACCACTTCGGTGGTAATCACGGCCAAGACAATAAGAATGGACATTTCAAGAAGAGAAGATTCAACAATGATGGAAAAGGCGTCAACATCAAAGACCGTGGTTAAGGAAGGAGAACGACCACCTATCATATGCTTCAAATGCAGAGGGGAGGGACATATCAGTCCAAACTGTGCAATGCCATCCAAAGCATGTTATAATTGTGGAAGAGAAGGTCACCTAGCACGATTTTGTCGTGCATCGAAGACAAGTCCAGTTGGAACGGTGACACAAAATACCGTCCCAGACAAGTCAAAACCAGTAGTTCAAGGGAGAGCTTTTGTTGTGACCTCCCAAAAAGAAAGGAACCCGAACGAGGTCATCACGGGTAAGCTTATCATAAACTCTGGAAAAGTCAATACCTTATTTGATACCGGTTATACCCATTCTTTTATTTCTCCTACTTGCGCTCAACGATTAAATTTGACTCCAGAGAAATTAGACTTTTACTTATCTATGGAAACTCCGTTGGGAGAAACCTTCATTACATCCACTGTTTATAAGTCCTGTTTGGTTCAAATCGGTACCCTCACATTATCTGTCGATCTTATTTCATTAAAAATACTTGCATTTGATGTGATTCTAGGGATTGATTGGTTAACTACTCATCATGCAAAAATTGATTATTTTCGTAAGGTTGTTAGCTTTCATATTCCTAACCAACCTATTATGTGAATTCAAGCAACCAAACCATTAAAATCAATCACTGTCATCTCAAGCCATAAAGCTATTCGTTTATTAAAAAATGGATGTCAAGCTTTCTTAGCTTATGTCACAGATTTAAACAAAAATACGTCAGTTTTGAATGATATTTCTATTGTTAATAAATTTCCTGACGTATTCCTTGAAGAACTTCCTGGCCTACCCCCAGAGCGTGAAATTGAAATTTTTATCGACCTGGAACCTAGTAGAAAACCCATTTCCAAAGCCCCATATCGAATGGCTCCTATTTAACTTCAGGAATTAAAGACCCAATTGCAGGAATTGTTAGACATTGGTTTCATTCGTCCTAGTACGTCTCCTTGGGGTGCTCCTGTTCTATTCGTGAAGAAGAAAGATGGGAGTATGCGACTTTGTATTGATTATCGGGAGTTGAATCATGTCACCATCAAAAATAGGTACCCATTGCCACGTATTGATGACATGCTTGACCAGTTGCAAGGAGCAAAATTCTTTTTAAAGATTGATCTTCGTTCCGGATATCACCAATTGAAGATTAGAACCGATGACATTCAAAACTCGGTACGGGCATTATGAATTCCTAGTCATGTCCTTTGGATTGACTAATGCTCATGTTGCCTTCATGGATATGATGAACCGAGTATTCAAGGAATATTTTCATCACTTAGTGGTATTCTTTATTGATGACATCCTTATTTATTCCAAAAGCCATGAAGATCATGAGCAACACTTGAGGCTGATACTCCAAAAGCTTTGTCAATACAAGCTTTATGCCAAGTTGAAGAAATACGAGTTCTGTCTTGTGGAAGTAGTATTCCTTGGGCACGTAGTATCAAGTCATGGAATATCTGTTGACCTGGAAAAAATTGAAGCAATTCAAAGCTGGGAGCAACCTAAATCAGTGACCGAAGTACGTAGCTTTCTCGGTTTAGCTGGTTATTATCTGAGATTTTTGGAAGGATTTTCTCGAATCGCTACTCCATTAACTTAGCTGACTCAGAAAGATACAAAGTTAGGTTGGAGCGAAGAATATGAGAAGAGTTTTCAAGAACTCAAGAGGAGACCCATTTCAAAGACATGTATTACGACAATACCATACTGCTCGGAGGATTTGTCATCTATAGTGATGCTTCGGGCAAAGGGTTGGGATGTGTTCTCATGCAACATGGGAATGTCATAGCCTATGCCTCAAGATAACTCAAAGAATATGAGAGGAATTATCCTACTCATCATCTAGAGTTGGCAGCTGTTGTCTTCACATATCAAATTTGGAGGCATTACTTGTATGGGGAGAAAGTGGAGATCTTTACGGATCATAAAAGCCTCAAATATTTCTTCACTCAAAAGGAACTCAACATGCGACAACGACGTTGGCTTGAACTATTGAAAGATTATGATCATACCATCCAATACCATGCTGGAAAAGTGAACGTGGTAGCTGACGCATTGAGTAAAAGATCATATGCAAGTACGAGTGCGATATTGTCAACGCAAAGGCCCATTTTATGTGACTTGCAAAGGATGAAGATGGAGTTAAAGACTCTAGGGACCCATGTGATGATGGCGAATATACGAGTAGAATCGACTTTAATTGATAAAGTTAAAGATGCTCAAACTACAGACCCGGAGTTGATGCTTATGTGGAAGAAAGTGCAATAAGGTGCTATGCCAGAAGCAAGAATCGATGAAGAAGGAATACTTCGAGTCAACTCCAGACTTTGTGTTCCTAACGACCCGGATTTAAAGTATAAAATCATGATGGAGGTGCACAACACACCATTTGCAATCCATCCTGGCAGTACCAAAATGTATCATGATCTTCGTCATACATTTTGGTGGAGCAATATTCTAACGCCCCCAAAATAGGTATACATCACCTATTCTGAGTCGTCAAATACATGGTACAGAACATAAATACAATCTTAATTATACAACAAGAGAGTTATGAGTTTAAATACAAATATTGTGTTCTAGACAATATCCATTCTCAGAATGAGTCCTCATTACATTTATTGTCACACTATTTAACAGAATAGTGAGGACTACTAGCTAATACTATCATCCGGACCATCACTTCATTCCCTGACTCGTCCCAGTTACGTTCTCATTTCCTGAAGAGAACAGTGAAAGAAAGGGTGAGCTCAACTAGCCCAATAAGAAATGTTATGACTAAGATAATGCAGAATAAATCATCATTAGCCTTAAATAGTGTTAAACTGATACAATATAACAAACATCAAGTTTAACTGTAGCGAAAACAAGCAATCCTTTAGAAGAGTCAAGTAGAGAATAAAATCTAATATCTTATATGATTTAAAAGGTTTTCATGACTTTTTTATCATTTGAGACTCGACAATAAATAATCCACATCATCGAATCACCCACACTTTTCTGACGCCGAGGATATTCTTTAGTATCACGACCACAATTATCCATACACTACGGGCCAAGAATATTTGTGTATTCATTAATGGTCATGATCATGCCAACAAGCATCCATCATCGATACACGGGCCAATGAGGACTTTTACCACATCATTTATAACATTACGGTCATGATTACACCGAATAATCCTTGGTCGTAATAATATCAAAGTCCATCTATGCACTCTGAATACAGATGACTTTCAAAAAAAATATAAATATGAGGATGATGACAATGATATAAGAATTCAATAAAACAAATTCAAGAATTAATTTGTCCAAGAACCAATAACGTCCAAATTGTCAACATGATACTACTTTGTAGAGTAAATTTCAAGAATGCTCCGAAGAATATTTCCATGAAAAGATATTGGATGAAGCGCAATTATCAATGATATTCCACTAATTTTATGGAGTATAGAAGTCAAAACTTTAACCAACTGAGTATAATAAAGAATGGAATAACAAAAGAAATCACCATGCATGCGGTACTTCGCATAGATAGATTATTCCAACAGAATACTAAATAACGACCCGGTTAGGTGAAATTACTTGCAAGCAAGATCTTCAACAAAATAATAAAGAATGGAATAACAACGAAATCACCATATATGCGGTACTTCACATAGACAGGTTATTCCAATAGAATACTAATAAGGACGGAATCAGGTCCGGCGTAAAACACATAGACATGATATTCTAACAGAATAATAATAAAAGCGGAACCATGTCCGGCATAAAGCGCATACAGACAAGGATATTCAACGAGAATAATAAAAAGGCGAAATCGGTCGGCGTAAAAGCTAGCAGACGAGGATATTCTAACAAAATAATAAAGGCGGAATAATAGAAGAATTTCACTAAGTATAGGGTAGCAGCGTATCTGAGTTATTCAATAGAATAATAAAGAATGGAATAACATAAGTTCTCTTCATGAATACAAAAGAATAACACCCCTTACGAGTATAACAAATAATATTCCCTACCTTAAGAAGAAAAGTCTTTGGATATATAAGTAGTGAAGTAGCGAGAATACTTTCTTCTTTCTCTCTATAGTTTATCTCTCTAGAGTTTGGTGAATTAAGTAAAAAAATAATGAAGGAATGAGCTTCTATTTAGAAAAAATGGTACGCATAGTAACTAACTCATGAGCGGTCCAGATTGATTTACTTTAATCGACGGTCCATATTTAAAGCAAAATCTTTTAAATAAAATATAATATATTCTATTTATAATCTAATAAAGCGAATAACTTTATAAAAGATTTTACTATGCAAATCTTATCTTTGGCACTTATACAAACACTATGCATAATAAAATATAATATATTCTAATTATTGTCTAATAAAATAGATAACTTTATAAAAATATTTTATTTTATATAAAAAGATTTTACTATGCAAAAACACTATCTGAGGAACCTTTATACAACACTATGCATAATAGAATATAATATATTATATTTATAGAATAACTTTATAAAAGTATTATTTTATATAAAAGATTTTCTTTATTATTAAATTAATAATACCAACAAAATGAGTGACTTATCACGTAAGCATCAATAATTAATATGTGTGCTTTATGCTACTTATGCAACCACGATATATTCTTTGTACTTTTAACAACAGGTGTTTCAACGATTAGCAGTAAAACTTCCGTCGTTATTTTCATAAAGTATTTTTGTCATTTTCTCGATCAAACAATAATTCCGTTTGTGGTCCACCTGATGATTGTGCCGTTATACGAATATTCCCTGTTAAAACGAATATTCCCCGACCAATCGAATATTATATAACAACTTGCGTACTTTGCAAAATTTATAAATATTACCCATAACTATAACATTATATCAATTTCACTCCATAATATTCAAAAATAATATTTATAGAAAATTCATCTTTATTCAAAAGTTGGGGTTTACAATCTCCCATTCTTATGAAATTTTGCCCTCGAAATTAGAAGTGCATACTTGGTATATTGAAGAGGTAAGGATACCTTGATTTCATTTGATTCTAACTCCCAAGTCATTTCCTCAACATCGTGGTTTCTCCATAAAACTTTGACTTGAGGTATAACCTTGGGCGTAGAATATGTTCCTTCTTATCAAGATTTGAACATGAACCTCTTTATATCGTCAAATCTTCCGCTATTTAAATCGGTTCTAACTTTCGATAATGTGGTTCGGGTCTTCCACATATTTACGTAACATGGATATGTGAAAAATATTATGAACACGAGACATACTTGGCGGTAAAGCGAGTCTATAGGCCACAGTTCCTACTCGATCGAGGATTAAAAATGGGCCGATGAATCGAGGATTGAGCTTTCCTCTCTTTCCAAATCTCGTAACTCCTTTCCATGGAGCAACACGTAACAACACATGATCTCTATATCGAATTCCACATCCTTTCGATGAAGATCGGCATAACTCTTTTATCGATCTTGTGAGGTTTTTATACGTTTTCGGATCATTTGAATCTTTTTCCGTAGTCATACGTACCAACTCGGTCCCAACAACGTTGCTTCACCCACCTCATCGACATCTTTGAGAAGCGACACTTTCTTCCATCTGGCGCTTGAATGGAGCCATACCGATACTTGCTTGATAAGCTGTTGTTGTTGGAAAACTCCACCGATGGTAAGAACTTGTCCCAACTTCCCTTGAAATCAAGGACCACGAGTCTTAATAGATCTTCAAGAGTTTGAATAGTCCTCTCCATTGTCCATCCAAATTAGTTCGAGGAGGATGATATTAGAGCTAAATCGTAAATCGTGCCCATAGCTTTTTGCAAACTAACCCAAAATCGTGAAGTGAATCTTGGGTCTCGATCGGAAACTATGGATCTTGGCATACCATGCGATCTTACAATCTCGTTTATGTACATCTGAGCAAGGCGTTCAAGTGTATAAGTTTCTCGTATCGGTAAGAAATGAAAGCGGACTTGGTCAATCTATCAACAATGACCCAAATCGCATCTATACCTTGAGAAACCTTAGGAAGGCCGATGCTTGAAATCCATGGTAATGTGCTCCCACTTCCATTACGGAATTTCAAGTGGTTTCAATGGACCTTTTGGTACTTGATGCTCGCCTTGACTTCGTTGACACGTTAGACACCTTGAGATAAGCAGCGCTATATCTCTCTCTTCATATTGCCCACCAAAATGTATGTCGAAGATCATGATACATTTTGGTACTCCGAGATGGATTGCAAGCGGTGTGTTATGCGCCTCCATCATGATTTTATACTTTAAATCGAGGTCGTTAGGAACACAAAGTCGGAGTTGACTCGAAGTATTCCTTCTTCATCGATTCTTGCTTGGCATAGCACCTTCTTGCACTTTCTTCCTCATACGCATCGGCTCCGAGTGCGTAGCTTGAAAGCGACTTTAACTTTATCAATTAAAGTCGGTTCTACTTTCGTATATTTCGCCATCATCACATGGGTCCTGGAGTCTTTAACTCTATTTCCATCCTTTGCAAGTCACACAAAATGGGCCTTTGCGTTGTCAATATTGCAATCGTACGCGCATATGATCTTACTCGATCGTCGGCTACCACATTCGCTTTTCGGGATGGTATTGGATGGTATGATCATAATCTTTCAAGCGAGTTCAAGCTAACGTCGTTTGTCGCATGTTGAGTTCCTTTTGAGTGAAGAAATATTTGAGGCTTTTATGATCAGTAAAGATCTCCACTTTTTCCCCATACTGATAATGCCTCAAATCTTTAGTCGACGAAACACAATGTTGCTGACTCTAGATCATGGTAGGATAATTCCTCTCATATTCTTTGAGTTATCGTGAGGCATAGGCTATGACTTTCCCATGTTGCATGAGAACACATCCTAACCCTTTGCGAAGCATCCTTTGTAGATGACAAATCCCTCGAACGGATGGTATTGTCGAGACGGTCTTTGAAATGAGTCTCCTCTTGAGTTCTTGAAAACTCTTCTCACATTCCTCGCTCAATAGAACTTTGTATCTTTTCAGTCGAAATTTGAGTTAGTGGAGTAGCGATTAGAAAACCCTTCTACGAATCTCGATAATAACTTGACTAAGCCTAGAAAGCTACGTGCTTTGGTCTTGATTTAGGTTGCTCCCGGCTTTGAATAGCTTCAATCTTTCTTTGGGTCAGCGGATATTCCATGACTTGATACCACGTGCCCAAGGAATGCTACTTCCTCAAGCGAACTCACATTTCTTCAACTTGGCATAAAGCTTGTATTCACGAAGCTTTTGGAGTATCGACCTCAAGTGTTGCTCATGATCTTCACGGCTTTTGGAATAAATAAGGATGTCATCAATAAAAGCGACCACAAAGTGATCCAAATATTCCTTGAATACTCGGTTCATCATATCCATGAAGGCGGCGGAGCATTAGTCGATCAAAGGACATGACTAGGAATTCATAATGCCCGTACCAGGAGTTAAAAGCCGTCTTTGGAATGTCGCCGGTTCTAATCTTCAATTGGTGATATCAGGAACTAAGATCGATCTTTGAAAAAATTTGGCTCCTTGCAAGCTGGTCAAGCAGGTCATCAATACGTGGCAATGGGTACCTATTTTTGATGGTGACATGATTGACTCCAGATAATCAATACAAAGTTGCATACTCCCATCTTTCTTCTTCACGAATAGAACAAGAGCACCCCGAGGAGAAGTACTAGGGACGAATAAAGCCGATGTCTAACAATTCCTGCGGTTGGGTCTTTAACTCACGAAGTTTAATAGGAGCCATTCGATATGGGGCTTTGGAAATGGGTTTTGTCTAGGGTTCAAGGTCGATGCAAAATTCAATTTCACGCTCTGGGGTAGGCGGGAAGTTCTTGAGGAATCGTCGGGAAATTCATTAACAATAGAAATATTATTCAAAAGCGGCGTATTTTTGTTTAGATCGTGACATGAGCTAGAAAGCTTGACATCCGTTTTTCAATAAGCGAATAGCTTTATGGCTTGAGATTACAATGATTGATTTTAATGGTTTGGTTGCTTGAATTAGCATAATAGGTTGGTTAGGAATATGAAAGCTAACAACCTTTGAAAACAATCAATTTTTGCATGATGAGTAGTTAACCAATCAATCCTAGAATCACATCAAATGCAAGTATTTTTAATGAAATAAGATCGCCGGGTAATGTAAAGTGCCGATTTGAACCAAACAAGACTTATAATTAGTGGATGTAATGAAGTTTCTCCCGATGGAGTTTCCACGAGATAAGTCAAAGTCTAATTTCTCGGAGTCAAATTTAATCGTTGGCGCCAAGTAGGAGAAATAAAAGAATGGGTAGAAGCCCGGTATCAAATAAGGTATAGACTTAGCTAGAGTTTATGATAAGCTTACGTGATGACCTCGTTCGGGTTCCTTGCTTTTTGGGAGGTCGAACAAATGTTCTCTCCTTACACCAGGCTTTGACTTTTACGGGACGACCTTTGGTGCCTCCATCCTAAATTTGAACTTGTCTTGGTGAGCGACAAAATCGGGCTAGGTGACCTTCTCTTCCACAATTATAACACGCTTTGGATGGCATCGCGCGCGGTTTGGTGATATGTCCCTCCCCTAGCATTTGAAGCATATGATAGGTGGTCGTTCTCCTTCCTTAACCACGGTTCTTTGGTCTTGGCGTCTTTTCATCATTGTTGAATCTCTTTTTCTTGAAATGTCCATTTTCTTGTCTTGGCCATGATTACCTTAGAAGTGGTTACCATTTACGGCATGTTGATTCCCTCCGTTTGTTGTCACCATTTCGATGGTGATACCTTTGGTATTTTCATCTTTGTCGGCTTCTTTCTCTTGGTTGCGTTGACTCGTTATCGCGCTCAATAATTGAGCCTATTTACAACATCGAGTACAAACCACGGTTTATGAGAAATAAGATATTGGCGTATCTCGGTTTCAAACCTCTTAAAACATTCGCGTCATTCGCTCCTCATTATCGACCAAATGGGATGCAAATCGGGATAACTCGTAAATTTAGCCTCGTATTGCGACACGGTCATATTATTTTGTTCAAATTTGATAAACTCCACTTCTTTTTTCATGTGTGAATACTCTCGAGAAAGTACTTGTCGTTGAATAGCTCTTGGAACTTCTCCCTAAGACATCTTGAGTCGTTAATTTGGGTCGTTTATGATTCCCACGATAATTTGCCTCTTCATACAACATATAAAGGTGTGGCGAAGGAACCTTTTGCTCCTCGGAGCATCCCAAGACATCAAATATCTTGGTGATCTGCTTTATCCATGCTTCGCCTTAAGTGGTTTTGGCTCTCGATAAACTCCGGTGGTCCCGGCTCCTTGAAGCTTTTTAGCGGTGACCGTCAGGAGTTTCGATGTTTCCACCTACATTTTGGACGAGAGCCGCTCTGCTTTGATGTTGCATGAATTGCATAAAGCCTCTGAAAAATCCATCATATTCATCATTTTAGTCGGTGTTGTTGTTTGCATGAGGATTATCGCCTTCACGATGCACATTATCACGATTATTGATATGTGGAGACTCAGCGGTCTCTTGTGCTCCATTGCTATTCTTAACATTCTCGGATGTCATTTTCAGATACTGCCACACAACAAGGGTTAGTTGACATGTAATATATTATCTCTAAACTTTGACTAACCAATTTAAATACAAAATAAATTTAAGTAGGTCATACTAGCGAAGGAATTCCCCATCTCTCCCTCCTAGTTCTAGTCTCACATCTTAGCGGGGATCATATCCCTAAGCTTTGATACCAATTTGTGACGCCCCCAAAATAGGTATACATCACCTATTACGGTTGCCAAATACATAGTACGAACATAAATATAATCTTAATTTATCTGAAAAAGAAATTTGTGAGTTTAAATACAAATATGCTCTTCTAGACAATATCCACTCTCGAATGAGTCCTCATTACATTTATTGTCACACTATTTAACGAGAATAGTGAGGACTACTAGCTAATACTATCATCAGGACCATCACTCAGTTCCCAGGCTCGTCCCGACTCGTTCTCATTTCACAAGAGAACAATGAAAGAAAGGGTGAGCTCAACTAGCCCGATGAAATATTATGACTAAGATAATGCGAGAATAAATTATCATTAGCCTTAAATGAGTGTTAAAGCGATACAATATAACAAACATCAAGTTTAAGCTATATGGCGAAACAAGCAATCCATTAGAAAGTCAAGTAGAGAATAAAATCTACTATCTTTTATGATTTAAAGGTTTTTTCATGACTTTTATATCATGAGACTCGAAGCAATAAATAATCCACATCATCGAATCACCCACACTTTCTGACGAGGATATTCTTTAGTATCACGACCACAATTATCCATGCACTACTGGGCCAAGAATATTTGTGTATTTATTAATGGTCATGATCATTCCAACAATTGTCCATCGATACACTACTACGGGCCGATGAGGACTTTTACCACATCATTTATAACATTACGGTCATGATTACTGCGAATAATCCATGGTCATAATCATACCAAGTCCATCATGCACTCTGAGGCCACGAGATGACTTTCAAAAAAATATAAATATGAGGATGATGACAATGATATAAGAATTCAATAAAACAAGTTCAAGAATTAATTTGTCCGAGAACCAATAACGTCCAAATTGTCGACATGATCTTTGCTTTGTAGAGTAAAATTCAAGAATACTTAGAAGAATATTTCCATGAAAAGATCTTTGGATGAAGCGAATTATCGAGGATATTCCACTAATTTCATGGAGTATAGAAGTCAAAACTTTAACCATGAGTATAATAAAGAATGGAATAACAAAAGAAATCACCGTGCATGCGGTACTTACGCATAGGCGAGTTATTCAATAGAATACTAAATAACGGAACCGGTCGAGGCGAAATTACTTGCAAGCGGGATGTTCTAACGAGAATAATAAAGAATGGAATAACAGCGAAATCACCATGTATGCGGTGCCGCATAGCGCAGTTATTCAACGAGAATACTAATAGGGGCGAAATCGGTCCGGCGTAAAAGCATACTGAGATAGGATATTCAATAGAATAATAATAAAAAGCGAAACGAGGTCTGCGTAAAAGCGCATGCAGACGAGGATATTCAACGAGAATAATAAAGGCGGAATCAGGTCGGCGTAAAAGCGAGCAGATAGGATATACCAACGAGAGTAATAAAGAATAGAATAATATAAGGATTTCACCAAGTATAGGGTAGCAGCGTATCTGAGTTATTCAACAGAATAATAAAGAATGGAATAACATAAGTTCTCTTCATGAATACAAAAGAATAACACCCCTTACGAGTACAACAAATAATATTCCTACCTTAAGAAGAAAATCTTTGGATATATAAGTAGTGAAGTAGAAGAATACTTTCTTCTTTCTCTCTATAGTTTATCTCTAGAGTTTTGGTGAATTCGTAAGAAAATAATGAAGGAATGAGCTTCTATTTATAGAAAAATGGAATTGCATAGTAACTAACTCATGAGCGGTCCAGATTGATTTACTTTAATCTGACGGTCCATATTTAAAGCAAAATCAATTAAATAAAATATAATATATTCTATTTATAATCTAATAAAGCGAATAACTTTATAAAAGTGTTTACTATCTGAGACTTTATCTTTGGACCTACTATGCAAATACTATGCATAATAAAATATAATATATTCTAATTATTATACAACAAAATAGATAACTTTATAAAAGTATTTTGTTTTATATAAAAAGATTTTACTATATGCAAACACTATGCAGATAATTATATAACACTACTATGCGTAATAGAATATAATATATTCTATTTATAGAATAGTTTTATAAAAGTATTCTATTTGTAAGACCCCGACTTTTATAAATAAAGATGAATTTTCTATAAATATTATTTTTTGAATATTATGGAATAAATTTGATATAATGTTATAGTTGTGGGTAATATTTATAAATTTTGTAAAGTATGCAAGTTGTTATAAAATATTCTTTTGATCGGGAATATTCTTTTGTTAAGGAATATTAAAGACAACTACTCAATCATTGGTGGACCCCACAATGTAATTATTATCGGATTGAGAAAACAACAAAAAATATTTTATAAAAATAACGGCGAAGGTGTTCTGTTAAAAGCTGTTGAACTACCCGGTGGTAAAAGTACAAGATGTATGGCGTGGTTGCATAGTAGCACACGGTATTGATTATTGATGCTTACGTGAGAAGTCACTCAATTATGCTCAATTATTACTCTACGATAATTCTTTGCATCATATCTCTTATATTATTGATTCAATTATTGTCACATTATCATCGTATAATATGTTATAGTATTAAATCAATAATTGAGGCGACAAGTCATAAATGATTAATAATTGTTGAAAGATTAAATATGTGTTGATGAAAATAAAATGATTTGTGGTAAGTTTGATTATTTTATGGGGGCTCATATATCATCATCTAAGAGTCTCTTCGTCGATAGTATTTACCTTCGTCAATAGTAATTACCTTCGTCAATAGTAATTACCCTTGTGAATAGTATTTACCTTCGTCGATAGTAATTACCCTTGTGAATAGTATTTACCTTAAATCGATAGTAATTACCTTCGTTAATAGTAATTACCTTTACCAGACGTTGAACTACTTGTCGTTTCACATTCAAAGCGATCGAACCACTTGTCGTTTCACATTACAAGCGTCAAACCACTTTTCTTTTCAAATCATTAGTAAATCGAGCCACTTACCTTTTCACACGGCGGTGCTAAGCTAGAAATCTTCTATAAATAGAGGCCTAGGGCTTCATTATTTTCACTTAATTCATTCAGCTAGAGAGAGAGAAAGTAGAGAGAATAAAGAGAAAGAAGAAGAGTATTTTGTTACTACACTACTGCGATATTCAATCTCCTACCAAAAGTAAGGGGTGTTATTCTTTCTTATTCATGAAGAGAAGCTGTTGTTATTCCATTGCTTATTATTACATTGGAATAACTTTGTATCGTGGTTTACCCTATACTTGGTGACATTCTTCTATTATTACTGTTGGAATATCACATGCTGTGTGTTTTACAGGACTCGTTAAAATCTTTATTATTTTGTTGGAACATCCTATCGTGTGTTTTACAGGACTGGTTAAAATCTTTTATTATTCTGTTGGAACATCACATGCGTGTGTTTTACACGGACTGGTTAAAATCTTTATTATTCGTTGGAATATCCTATACGTGTGTTTTACACGGATCGGGTTCCATCTTTATTATTCTGTTGGAACATCCTGTCGGTGTGAATTTCACCTGACCTGGTTCCGTTATTTATTATTCTGTTGGAATAACCTGTCTGTGCGATCTATCGCATGCATGGTGATTTCTTTTGTTATTCCATTCTTTATTATACCTAGTTGGTTAAAACTTTGACTTCTATACTCCATGAAATTAGTGGAATATCCTTGATATTTGCGTTTCATCCAGTATCTTTTCATGAAAATATTCTTCTGATCATTCTTGAATTTTACTCTACAAAACAGTATCATGTTAATAATTTGGACGTTAATAATTCCTGGATAAAATAATTCTTGAACTTGTTTTATTGAATTCTTATATCATTGTCATCATCCTCATGTTTATATTTTTTTAAAGTCATCGTATTTTGTAGTGCATAGATGGACTTGGTATGATTATGACGAGAGACTATTCGGTGTAATCATAACCGTAATGTTACAAATGATGTGGTAAAAATCCTCAGTGGCCGTAGTGCATTGATGGATGAGTTGTTGGCATGATCATAACCATTAATGAATACACAAATATTCTTGGCCCGTAGTGCATGAATAATTGTGGTCGTGATACTTAAAGAATATCCTTGGTAGTAGTGTGAGGGGTGATTTGATGATGTGGAATATTTATTAAAGTCGAGTCTCGGCTATAAGTTGATGAAAAACCTTTTAAAACCTAAAAGATAGTAGACTTTATTTTCTACTTGACTCTTTTAATGGATCAGATATTCATTGCAGATTAAACTAGTTGTCTATTGTATTTTATCGGTTTAACATTGTTGAAGACTATTGATAATTTATTACGCATTATCTTAGTCATAATATTTCTTCTTGGGCTAGTTGAGCTCACCCTTTCTTTCCTTCGTTCTCTTCGAGAAATGAGAATATATTTGGGACGAGTCTGGGAAATGAGTGATGGTCTGAAGATAGCATTAGTAGTCCTCACTATTACGTGAAATAGTGTGATAATAATTGTAATGAGGACTCCTTTTTGAGTTTGTATAATATCTAGTGTAGCGATATTTGTATTTAAACTCACGATTTATGTCGTATTGTACACGGCAGTTATGTTAGTAAGTTGTATTTAAATTACGTACCATGTAAGTGGCGACCCAAGATGGGGGATGTATACCTAATTTTGGGGGCGTCACGGTTAGTATCGAGCTTGAGGATATGATCCTGGCTAAGATGTGAGAATAGTACTAGGAGGGGAGAGGCGGGAATACCTTCGCTTGTATGACCTACCTAAGTTTATGTGCTATTTTATTGGTTGGTCAGAAGATAGGGATAATTTGTTACATGTCAATTAACCTTTTGTTTTGTGGCGATGTCGAAAATGACATCTCGAGAATGTTGAGAATAGCAATGGAGTATGCGATCGTTGATTCACCACATATCAATAATCGAGGATAATGTGCATCGAGGAAGGCGACAATCCTCATGCAAACAACAACACCGACCAAATGATGAATGATCGAATGTTCGGAGGCTTTATGCAATTTATGCAACAAAGAAAGAGAGCGAACTCTGTCCAAAACGTAGGTGGAAACATGGAAACTCTCTCGGTGGTCACCGCTAAACAATTCAAGGAGCTGGGACCACCGGAGTTTAAGGGAGAGCCAAAACCACTTGGCGGAAGCATGGATAAAGCAGATTACAAGATATTTGATGTCTTGGGATGCTCAGAGGAGCAAAAGGTTCCTTTCACGCCTTTATGTTGCGGAGAGGCGGATTCATTGGTGGGAATTCCAGAAACGTACTCAACTTCTTTGTCTTGAAGATATCTTGGGAGAAGTTCCAGAGTACATTCAATGACAAATACTTTTCTGAAAGTATTCGCCACATGAAGGAGGTGGAATTTATCAAGTTGAAACAAAACAATATGGACCGTGTCGCATAATACGAGGCAAAATTTATGAGTTATCACGGTTCAGCGTCCCACTTGGTGGATAATGAAGAGAAAATGGCGCGAATGTTTTTAAGAGGTTTGAAGAAGCGGGAGATACGTCAACATCTTATTCTCATAAAGCGTGTTTGTATTGAGATGTTGTAAATAGGGCTCGATTAGTGGAACGCGATAATGAGTCAACACAACTAAAAGAAGCAAACCGGCAAAATTATAATACCAAATGAGAGAGTAGTCATCGAAGGCGGTGACAACAAGCGTGGAGGGAATCAACGGGCGAGATATTGTAACCACTTCGGTGGTAATCGAGGCCAAAACAATAAGAATGGACATTTCAAGAAAGCGGAGATTCAACAATGGTGGAAAGACGTCAAGACCAAACACCCGTTGTTAAGGAAGGAGAAAGACCACCTATCATATGCTTCAAATGCGGAGGAGAGGGACACATCGATCAAAGCGCTTCATACCAAAATCAAAGCATGTTATAATTATGGAAGAGAAGGTCACTTAGCTCGATTTTGTTATTTACCGAAGACAAATTCGGCTAGGATGGAGGCACCAAAGGCCATCCGAGAAAATTCAAAACCGGTAGTGCAAGGAGAGGCGTTTGTTGTGACCTCCCAAAGAGCAAGGAATCGAATGAGGTCATCACGGGTAAGCTTATCATAAACTCTAATGAAGTCTATACTTTATTTGATGGGTTCTACCCATTCTTTTATTTCTCCTACTTGTGCTCATCGATTAAATTTGACTCAGGAGAAATTAGACTTTGACTTATCTCGTGGAAACTCCGTTGGGAGAAACCTTCATTACATCCACTTTGTTTATCGTCTTGTTTGGTTCAAATCGGTACCCTCACATTACTGTCGATCTTATTTCATTAAAATACTTGCATTTGGCGTGATTCTAGGGATTGATTGGTTAACTACTTATCATGCAAAAATTGATTGTTTTCGTAAGGTTGTTAGCTTTCATATTCTAATCAACCTATTATGCGAATTCAAACGACCAAACCATTAAAATCAATCACGGTCATCTCAAGCCATAAAAGCTATTCGTTTATTGAAAAAGCGGATGTCAAGCTTTTTAGCTCATGTCATGATTTAAATAAAAATAAATCGGTTTTAAACGATATTCCTATTGTTAATAAATTTCTGACGTATTCTGAAGAACTTCCTGGCCTACCCCGAGGCGTGAAATTGAATTTTGTATCGACCTTAAACCCCAGACAAAACCTATTTCCAAAGCCCCATATCGAATGGCTCTATTGAACTTCGAGGAGTTAAAGACCCAACCTGCGAGGAATTGTTAGACATTGGCTTTATTCATCCTAGTACTTCTCCTTGGGGTGCTCCTGTTTCTATTCGTGAAGAAGAAAGATGGGAGTATGCGACTTTGTATTTATTATCGGGAGTTGAATCATGTCACCATCAAAAATAGGTATCCATTGCCACGTATTGATGACTGTTTGACCCGATTTGCAAGGAGCCAAATTCTTTTCAAAGATTGATCTTCGTTAGGATATCACCAATTGAAGATTAGAACCGTGACATTCCAAAGGCGGCTTTAAGAACTAGATGCGGGCATTATGAATTCCTAGTCATGTCCTTTGGATTGACTAATGCTCCGCCGCCTTCATGGATATGATGAACCGAGTATTCAAGGAATATTTAGATCACTTTGTGGTCGTCTTTATTGATGACATCCTTATTTATTCCAAAAGTCGTGAAGATCATGAGCAACACTTGAGGTGACACTCCAAAAGCTTCGTGAATATAAGCTTTATGCCAAGTTGAAGAAATGCGAGTTCGGCTTGAAGAAGTAGCATTCCTTGGGCACGTGGTATCAAGTCATGGAATATCATTGACCCAAAGAAAGATTGAAGCTATTCAAATTTGGGAAGAACCTAAATCGATTGATAGAAGCACGTAGCTTTCTCGGTTTATTTGGTTATTATCGGAGATTCGTGGAAGGATTTTCTCGAATCGCTACTCCATTGACTCGGTGACTCGGAAGATACAAAGTTCGGTTGGAGCGAAGATTGTGAGAAGAGTTTTCAAGAACTCAAGAAGAGACTTATTTCAAAGACTGTTCGACAATACCATCCTGCTCGGAGGATTTGTCATCTCAAATGATGCTTGGGCAAAGGATTGGGATGTGTTCTTATGCAACATGGAAAAGTTATAGCCTATGCCTCGCGACAACTCAAAGAATATGAGAGGAATTATCCTACTCATGATCTAGAGTTGGCATTTGTTATCTTTGCACTTAAAATTTGGAGGCATTACTTGTATGGGGAGAAAGTGGAGATCTTCTACGGATCATAAAAGCCTCAAATATTTCTTCACTCAAAGCGAACTCAACATACGCGACAACGACGTTGGCTTGAGCTGTTGAAAGATTATGATCATACCATCCAATACCATCCTCGAAAGCGAACGTGGTAGTGACGCATTGAGTAAAAAAATCATATGCAAGTACTGAAAAGTGCAATATTGTCAACGCAAAGGCCCATTTTGTGTGACTTGCAAAGGATGGAGATAGAGTTAAAGACTCGAGGGACGCGTGTGATGATAGCGAGTATACTGAGTAGAACCGACTTTAATCGATAAAGTTAAAAGTTTGCTCAAGCTACAGGCACGGAGGCGATGCGTATGAGGAAGAAAGTGCAAGAAGGTGCTATCTTGGAAGCAAGAATCGATGAAGAAGGAATACTTGAGTCAACTCCAGGACTTTGTGTTCCTAACGACCACGATTTAAAGTATAATATCATGATGGAGGCGCATAACACACCATTTGCAATCCATCACAGGAGTACCAAATGTATCATGATATTCGTCATACATTTTGGTGGAGCAATATGAAGAGAGAGATAGCTATTTGTTTATCTCAAGGTGTCTAACTTGTCAATGAGTTAAAGCGGAGCATCAAGTACCAAAAGTTCCATTGCAACCACTTGAAATTCCGAATGGAAGTGGGAGCACATTACCATGGATTTCGTTACGGTCTTCCTAAGGTTTCTCAAGGCATTGATGCAATTTGGGTCATTGTTGATAGATTGACCAAGTCCGCTCATTTCTTTAAACGCGAGAAACTTATACACTTGAACGTCTTGCTCGTATGTACATAAACGAGATTGTAAGACTGCATGGTATGCCGGTATCCATAATTTTTGATCGAGACCCAAGATTCACTTCACGATTTTGGGTTAGTTTGCAAAAAGCTATGGGCACAGACTTACGATTTAGCTTGGCATATCATCCTCAGACGGATGAGCAATCGGAGAGGACTATTCAAACTCTTGAAGATCTATTAAGACTCTGTGTCCTTGATTTCAAGGGAGTTGGGACAAGTTCTTACCATTGGTGGAGTTTTCCCACAACAACGGTTATCAAGCAAGTATTGGCATGGCTCCATTCGAAGCATTGTATGGAAGAAAGTGTCGTTCTCCGAGTATCTTTAGGATGAGGTGGGTGAAGCAACGTTGTTGGGGACCGGAGTTGAGTACGTATGACTACGGAAAAGATTCAAACGATCCGACAACGTATAAAAACCTCACAAAATCGATGAAAAGAGTTATGTTGATCTTCATCGAAAGGACGTGGAATTCGATATAGGAGATCATGTGTTTTTAAGAGTTGCTCCATGGAAAGGAGTTACAAGATTTGGAAAGAGAGGAAAACTTAATCCTCGATTCATCGGTCCATTTTAATCCTCGATCGAGTAGGAAGCGTGGCCTATAGACTCGCTTCTGCCGAAATATATCTCGTGTTCATAATGTTTTCACATATCTATGTTACGTAAAAATATGAAAGACCCGAACCATATTATTGAGTTAGAACCGGACGAAATAGCGGAAGATTTGACGTATGAAGAGGTTCCTGTTCAAATTTTGGATAAGAAGGAACATATTCTACGCTCCAAGATTATACCTCAAGTTAAAGTTTTGTGGAGGAACCACGATGTTGAGGAAATGACTTGGGAGTTAGAATCTAAAATGAAATCAAGGTATCCTTACCTCTTCGACATACCAGGTACGTACCCTAATTTCGAGGGTGAAATTTCATAAGAAGGGAAGGTTGTAAGACCCCAGCTTTTATAAATAAAGATGAATTTTTCTATAAATATTATTTTTGAATATTATGGAATAAATTTGATATAATGTTATAGTTGTGGGTAATATTTATAAATTTTGCAAAGTATGCAAGTTGTTATAAAATATTCGTTTGGTCGGGAATATTCTTTTGTTAGGGAATATTAAATACAACGGCTCAATCATTGGTGGACCCCACAATGTAATTATTGTCGGATTGAGAAAACGACAAAAATATTTTATAAAAATAACTACGGAGGTGTTACCGTTAAAGCATTGAACTACCCGGTGGTAAAAATACATGAATGTCGCGTGGTTGCATAGTAGCTTTAGCGGTATTGATTATTGATGCTTACGTGAGAAGTCACTCAGCTATGCTCAATTATTGCTACAGTAATTGCTGCATCATATCTCTTATATTATTGATTCAATTATTGTCACAGTATCATCTGTATAATATGTTATAGTATTAAATCAATAATTGAGACGACAAGTCATAAATGATTAATAATTGTTGAAAGATTAAATATGTGTTGATGAAAAATAAAATGATTTGTGGTAAGTTTGATTATTTTATGGGGGGCTCATATGTCATCATCTAAGAGTCTCTTCGTCAATAGTATTTACCTTCGTCAATAGTAATTACCTTCGTCAATAGTAATTACCCTTGTGAATAGTATTTACCTTCGTCAATAGTAATTACCCTTGTGAATAGTATTTACCTTCGTCAATAGTAATTACCTTCGTTAATAGTAATTACCTTTACCAGACGTCGAACTACTTGTCGTTTCACATTACAAAAGCGCCGAACCACTTGTCGTTTCACATTACTGGCGATCAAACCACTTTTCTTTTCAAATCATTAGTCGTCGAGCCACTTGCCTTTTCACGGCGGTCTTAAGCTAGAAATCTTCTATAAATAGAGGCCTAGGGCTTCATTATTTTCACAAATTCATTCAAGCTATAGAGAGAGAAAGTATAGAGAGAATAAGAGAGAAAGAAGAAGAGTATTTTGTTACTACTGCTTCTTTGCGTTATTCAATCTCCTACCAAAAGTAAGGGGTGTTATTCTTTCTTATTCATGAAGAGAACTGTTGTTATTCCATTGCTTATTATTACATTGGAATAACTTTTGTATCGTGGTTTACCTATACTTGGTGACATTCTTCTATTATTCTGTTGGAACATCACATGCGTGTGTTTTACAGGACTGGTTAAAATCTTTATTATTTTGTTGGAACATCCCATGTGTGTTTTTACAGGACTGATTCCGTCTTTATTATTCTGTTGGAACATCACATGCGTGTGTTTTACACAGGACTGGTTCTCATCTTTATTATTACATTGGAATATCCTATACGTGTGTTTTACAATCGGATCTGGTTCCATCTTTATTATTACTGTTGGAACATCCTGTCGGTGTGAATTTCACGACCTAGTTCCGTTATTTATTATTTCATTGGAATAACTTTATATAAGTGATCTATCGCATGCATGGTGATTTCTTTTATTATTCCATTCTTTATTATACCTAGTTGGTTAAAACTTTGACTTCTATACTCCATGAAATTAGTGGAATATCCTTGATATTTGCGTTTCATCCGTAATCTTTTCATGAAAATATTATTCGATAATTCTTGAATTTTACTCTACAAAACTTGATGATCATGTTAATAATTTGGGACGTTAATAATTCACCGGATAAAATAATTCTTGAACTTGTTTTATTGAATTCTTATATCATTGTCATCATCCTCATGTTTATATTTTTTAAAGTCATCTGTGTTTCTGTAGTGCATAGATGGACTTGGTATGATTATGACGAGAGACTATTCGGTGTAATCATGGCCAGTAATGTTATAAATGATGTGGTAAAAATCCTCGATTGGTAGTAGTGCATGATGGATGATTGTTGGCATGATCATGACCATTAATGAATACACAAATATTCTTGGCCCGTAGTGCATGAATAATTGTGGTCGTGATACTAAAGAATATCCTTGTCAGTAGTGCGGGGTGATTCGATGATGTGGAATATTTATTAAAGTCGAGTCTCGGCTATAACTTGATGATGAAAAACCTTTTAAAACCTAAAAGATAGTAGACTTTATTTTCTACTTGACTCTTTTAATGGATTGCATATTCGCTGCAGTTAAACCGGGTTGTCTATTGTATTTTATCGGTTTAACATTGTTGAAGACTATTGATAATTTATTACGCATTATCTTAGTCATAATATTTCTTTACGGGCTAGTTGAGCTCACCCTTTCTTTCTTTGTTCTCTTGAGAAATGAGAATATAGGCTGGGACGAGTCTGGGAAACGCAGTGATGGTCACGAAGATAACATTAGTAGTCCTCACTATTCGCGTGAAATAGTGTGATAATAATTATAATGAGGACTCCTTTTTGAGTTTGTATAATATCTAGTAGGCGATATTTGTATTTAAACTCACGGTTTATGTCGTATTATTATACACGGCAGTTATGTTAGTAAGTTGTATTTAAATTCTGTACCAGGTAAGTGGCGACCCAAGATGGGGGATGTATACCTAATTTTGGGGGCGTCACACTATTTTATATAAAAAGATTTTCTGTATTATTACATTAATAATACCAACAAAAATGAGTGACTTATCACGTAAGCATCAATAATTACTACCGTGTGCTACTATGCAACCACACGTATTATTGTACTTTTAACACCGGGTGTTTCAACAGTTAACGGTAAAACTTCCGCCGTTATTTTCATAAAGTATTTTTGTCATTTTCTCAATCCGACAATAATTCCGTTGTAGGGTCCACCAATGATTGTCTTGGTTATACGAATATTCCACGTTAAAAGCGAATATTCCCAAACAAATCGAATATTATATAACAACTTGCGTACTTTGCAAAATTTATAAATTTTACCCACAACTATAACATTATATCAATTTCACTCCATAATATTCAAAAATAATATTTATAGAAAATTCATCTTTATTCAAAAAGTTGGGGTTTTACAAATATGAAGAGAGAGATAACATTGTTTATCTCAAGGTGTCTAACTTGTCAACGAGTTAAAGCGGAGCATCAAGTACCAAAAGGTCCATTGCAACCCCTTGAAATTCCATAATGGAAGTGGGAGCACATTACCATGGATTTCGTTACCGGTCTTCCTAATGTTTCTCAAGACATAGATGCGATTTGGGTCATTGTAGATAGATTGACCAAGTTTGCTAATTTCTTACCGATACGATAAACTTATACACTTGAACGTCTTGCTTGTATGTACATAAACGAGATTGTAAGACTGCATGGTATGCAAGTATCCATAGTTTCTGTTCGAGACCCAAGATTCACTTCACGATTTTGGGTTAGTTTGCAGAAAGCTATGGGCGCAGATTCTGATTTAGCTCGGTAGTATATCATCGCTAGAGCAGACAGCGATCGGAGAGGACAATTCAAACTCTTGAAGATTTATTAAGACTTCGTGTCCTTGACTTCAAGGGAAGTTGGGATAAGTTCTTACCATTGGTGGAGTTTTCCTACAACAACAGTTATCAGGCAAGTATTGGCATGACTCCATTTGAGGCGTTGTATGGAAGAAAGTGTCGTTTTCCAGTATGCTGGGATGATGTGGGTGAAAAAATGTTGTTGGGACCGGAGTTGGTACGTATGACTACGAAAATGATTCAAACGATTCGACAACGTATAAAAATCTCACAAGATCGACA
The DNA here is from genome assembly GCA_020205615.1 of Panax quinquefolius. NCBI lineage: Eukaryota > Viridiplantae > Streptophyta > Magnoliopsida > Apiales > Araliaceae > Panax > Panax quinquefolius. The sequence continues at coordinate 75,558,936 of CM035172.1, forward strand.
AAAGAGTTATGATGATCTTCATCAAAATGACGTGGAATTCGATATAGGAGTTCATGTGTTGTTACATGTTGCTCCATGGAAAGGAGTTACGAGATTTGGAAAGAGAGGAAAACTCAATCCTCGATTCATCGGCCCATTTTTAATCATCGATCGAGTAGGAACTGAGGCCTATAGACTGGCTTTACCGCCAAGTATGTCTCGTGTTCATAACTTTTTTCACATATCCATGTTACGTAAATATGTGGAAGACCCGAACCATATTATTGAGTTAGAACCGGACAAAATAGCGGAATATTTGACGTATGAAGAGGTTCATGTTCAAATCATAGATAAGAAAGAACATATTCTACGCTCCAAGGTTATACCTCAAGTTAAAGTTTTGTGGAGAAACCACGATGTTGAGGAAATGACTTGGGAGTTAAAATCTAAAATGAAATCAAGGTATTCTTACCTCTTCGACATTCCAGGTACGTACCCTAATTTCGAGGGCAAAATTTCATAAGAAGGGAAGGTTGTAAGACCCTAACTTTTATGAATAAAGATGAATTTTCTATAAATATCATTTTTGAATATTATGGAATGAATCTGATATAATGTTATAGTTGTGGGTAATATTTATAATTTTTGCAAAGTACGCAAGTTGTTATATAATATTAGATTGGTTTGGGAATATTTGTTTTAACAGGGAATATTCGTACAACGACACAATCATTGGTGGACCCCACAACAGAATTATTGTCGAATTGAGAAAACGACAAAAATACTTTATAAAAATAACGGCGGAAGTTTTACCGTTAACTGTTGAAACACTCAATGTTAAAAGTACGATGTACGGCGTGGTTGCGTAGTAGCATCTGAGATTGATTATTGATGCTTACGTGAGAAGTCACTCAGTTTTGTTCAATTATTGTTATAGTAATTGCTGCATAGTATCTCACGTTATTTGATTCAATTATTGTCAATATTTTATACTCAATAATTGAGATGACAAAGTTATTAATATTATTATTTGCAATATTAACGATGTCTAGAAGTTCTGTCAAGGAGAGGTTTGGTTACCTAATTGCGCGCCAATGGGGAGAAATCATTATTGGAAAGCCCTCTCTTTCCTGCGAACGACCTGGTCGATTAATATTGTGAATTATAATAATGATAATAAATTTTGTTTTATTAGTATTATTAATGTAATAAAACAGAAAAGCTTTAGAATACTTTTATAAAGTTATTCGTTTTATTATACTATAAATAGAATATATAATATTCTATTATGAATAGTGTTTTGCATAGTAAAATCTTTTTATATAAAACAGAATACTTTTATAAAGTTATTTATTTTATTAGACAATAATTAGAATATATTATATTTTATTATGCATAGTGCCTGCATAGTGTTTTGTATAGTAAAATCTTTTTATATAAAACAGAATACTTTTATAAAGTTATTTGTTTTATTAGATTTTAAATAAATATATATATATATAATATATTATATTTTATCGTATAGTGCAGCATAGTATCCTTTCTATTTTCCTATAAATAGGATGTTTAGTTAGAATTGAAAACCACACCAGAAGTTCAGAGAATTCTTCTATAATCTTGAGCGTATTTCTTTAGAGTTTTAAGAAGCTTTGAGCGTAGTGCAAGTTTTCTACAAGAATATCCTCGCCCTACCAGTCGGAAAACTCTTCTTTTACGGTTAGGGATATTATTTGTTATACTTGTAAGGGGTATTCTTTCTTTCTTACTCGTTAAGAGAACTTCTGTTATTCCATTCTTTATTATTCTGTTGGAATAACCTGTATATGCAGGATACCTTATACTTGGAGAAATTCTTCTGTTATTCCATTCTTTATTATTCTGTTGGAACATCACATGCATGCGTTTACGCATGACTGAATTACGTTGTTTATTATTACGTTGGAATATTACATGCAATGCGTCACGCATGACCTGGTTCTATTATTTATTATTATGTTGGAATATCCTGTCTGTGTGTTTACGCATGACCTGGTTCCGTTATTTATTATTTTGTTGAAATAACCTGTATGTTCGGTGTATCGCATGCCTGTTGATTTCTTTTGTTATTCCATTCTTTATTATACTCAGTTGGTTAAAGTTTTGACTTTTGTACTTCATAAAATTAGTGGAATATCCTTGATATTTGCGCTTCATCCAGTATCTTTCGTAAAAATATTCTTATGAGTATTCTTGAATTTTACTCCATAAAAAAGTATCATGTTGACAATTTGGACGTTATTGGTTCCTGGATAAATTAATTCTTGAACTTGTTTTATTGAATTCTTATATCATTGTCATCATCCTTATGTTTATATTATGTTGAAAGTCATTTGTGGCCTGTAGTGCATAGATGGACTTGGTATGATTATGACCAGGGAGGGATTATTCGGTATAATCATGACCGTAATGTTACAAATGATGTGGTAAAAGTCATTTTTGGCCTGTAGTGCATTGATGGACAGTCCTTATCAGTTAAACTTGATGTTTGTTATATTTTATCAGTTTAACACTGTTGAAGGCTAATGATAATTTATTCTGCATTATCTTAGTCATAATATTTCTTATTGGGCTAGTTGAGCTCACCCTTTTGCTTTCATTGTTCTTTTAGTGAAATGAGAGCGTGGCGAGGGGACTAGTCGGAGAAGCGGAGTGACGGTCAGATGATAGCATTAGTAGTCCTCACTATTCTATGAAATAGTGTGATAATAAATGTATTGAGGACTTATTTTGAGTTTGAATATCGTCAGAAGATAATATTTGTATTAAAACTCACATTTCACGTTGTATATTTAAAGTTGTATTTGTATTCTGTACCATGTATTTGGCGACTCAGAATAGGTGATGTATACCTATTTTGGGGGCGTCACAATATATGTAGAGGTGGAGGCGCATGGCATGTGATGACCCCAAAATAGGTATACATCACCCATTCTGAGTCGCCAAATACATAGTACAAAAATCAAATACAAACTTCTTTTATACAATACGACAAAACGTAGTTGAGAGTTTTTACACAAATATTGTCTAATAGACAGTATTCAAACTCAAAAAGGAGTCCTCATTACAAATATTATCACACTATTTTATAAAATAGTGAGGACTACTATAGCTGTGAGAGCCCCGAATCCGGGCCCCAAATCACCGCGGATCCGGTTCAATCATTCTACTACTATTGCGGAAGATATAAACATAAATTGTTTATACATTAAACATTATACACTATCCCCAAGGTCGAGTAACCATAACTTATACACATTTCATAACTTATCTAACACATGATATTATCATCATACAAGATTATTACAAATCTAATCGCGCATATTAACTCTAAGCTGGAACTGTCTTTAACTTTCCTTGTATCCGAAGCATTCATCTTTATCTGCAATGTTTTATCATGATATATCAAGGGTGAGCATGAAAGTTGCCCAGCAAGTTTAAATACAATTTAAGGATATGTCATGATTGAAAGATTTAGAATAATAAGCTGGCTATAATTCACAATGTAGTTGTGAATTAGCATGAACAAACTTTTGTCTGAACAAGTATTACATATGAACAATATATATATCTGGACCAACTGGTAATGATGGTGATCAGCCTTTCATACCTGACTTATACATACAAGATGTACAGAGTACAATTCTACATGGCAATCAGTAATGATTAACCATAAGCATATCTGAATGAAACACTCTTAATAGAGTTAAGAAAACAAACTTTGCTCGTTAGTTGATTACGAAATACGAAAAATAACTTAGCTTTATCAGAAGACCTAATATGAGATAATCCGATCTCCAAATATTAGAATAATATCATCACAGTATAAAATAACCTAAACACATTATCACATAATACTTTCAGTCTATACAACACATAAGACTTAGCATCAAATCAGACTATTTAAGTCTAAGTTGAAACCGACACAATTCAATCATCCCGACGGTCAAATCGGACAATATCGAGTTTAAGTTCAATTAAACTCTGCCTAAACAATTAACAATAATCTTAGATAATCATAGTATCGATTCAAAACATTTTTCATAAACTTGCAAAATTTTTCGGATAATTAATATCATTTAACAACATTTTTCAATCATTAATAACGTATTTAAATGAATTAAATACCACAATATTCTAATATCATTAATATTTATTTAATATTAAACATTAATGAAACACAAGTCATAATATTATAACATATTTGTAATATCTCAAAGTATTTTCAATACTTTATTATTTCCTTTAAATGTTTTTAAAGTAATTAAAAACATTAATCAATAACATATATTAATATAAATACCACATTATTCCTTGATCATTAACATTTATTTAATATTAAATTTTAATTAAAATCTTAACATAATATTATAATATAATTATAATATCACAAAGTATTTTTAATATCTTAAAATCATATTTATATAATTTTTAAACAATCAAATCCATTATCCAATAATTAAAATATTAATATTTTAATGCCAAAATATCAAACGTTAAATTTTATAAATTAAAATATTTTTATAACCCTTAAATCATTTTTATATGATTTTTAAAGCATTAATTCTATTTTTCCATAATTTATCTAATATATTCATTAAATATATTAGCTACCATTAATAATAAATATTATTGAATTTCATCACAAAATATCAAAAGTCATCAAAAATAACTTAAAATATTTTCTACACAATATAATATGATTTTTCATGAATTAAAACCATTTTAAATAATTTATTTAATATTATAATTAAATAAATAAATACCTTTTATATTCCCTAAAATATTAAATATTTTTGAAATATACTCAAAATAATAAAAAACTACTTTTCAGACTTTAAAATAATTTTTTAGAATTTAATATGTATTTTTAATAATTAAAAACCATTTATTTCTATTTATTTAATAAAATAATCTATTTTCCGAAAATAAGCGTCGCTAAAGGGCCCTATAGCGATGAAACTGTCGCTATAGGTGTTCTTGAGCCCAACCCAGAAAACCGTGTCAGTGCTCAAAGGGGTAAGTTTGACCAGCTATATAATCATGATGATTGTGTTTTCAGGGCAGATAAATTGTTATAGTTGTAGTATTAGTGTAATACTATTATTATCCATAAGTATCATGGCTATTCAACAACAAAACAGCAAGATCTGGGCGATCAAACACCTTGTCAGACGGTTTCTGGGTTTCCCCAGAAACCCAGCAGTTCGTCTAGGTACTTTCTAGGTCATTTTAATCTAGGTTCTGTTCTTGCTTTTGATGGTTTTATGATTCAAACTGGTAGTATTCGTGACAAGGAACAACAACATATTAAAATCACAGTTCAATAACAACCCAAACACTAGCTAAAACTTAGTCAAAGCCTGACAGAAATAACGTTCTTAGAGTTTTTGGGAAATTTCCAGAAACTGTAAATATGAAGGTCATGCCTAGGTTTGACCAACAGTCACGCCAGATCTGTTGATTATTAGTGGGATCTAAAGATATAAATTTAAAGTACATATATAAGTCTACAAGTATGATACAACAACAACATCCTAACACATTAAATCTGACAGATCTGGGCCATGTAAAAAGTTGTCAGACGCTGTTCATGTAGTTCGTGTTGCCCAGATTTTTAACCGATCATGCCCGGTCAATGGGTTTTGACCGAGTATATCTTGTACTCTAGACATCCAATGGCCAAAATACCACTTCCAGATGAAAGACCTCCTACCATACTACCAATCCAAAACATCAAACAACAAAAATCATGATTAAACAAAGATCTACAACCACTGACATAAAGTTGTCAGACAACATTTTAACATTTTTCCAGATTTCTAAAAATGCAAGATTCGAGTATTTTGATGTTATGGATCTGGGATTTAACAACCCAGATCACTAAATGACACGTAAATACACCACATTAACTAATCAACAACAACATCTAACATAGAATCATAGGATTTCTAGGATTAGGGTTTATACCTCAAAAATGCTTTGATCTTGACTCCGATCTTTATGATGCATTTACGGCTTGCTAATGTTCTTACTAGTGGTGATTTACTCAACATTTTCGTGGCTAAGAAGAGAGAAAGGATTGGTTGAGTGTAAGGATGCAATTGAGCTTGGTTTTGTAACTTTTCCTCTCTTTGATCCATATATATAATGATAATATGTAATGGCTGATCATGTGATCAATTTGTTGATTGATTAAAGTAGCTTTCTAGACCACATGTCTATCCTAGGGTTGGTTACCAACCACAAGTAGGGTTAGATCCACACTCCACCTTATTAAAATAATATAAGGGCACTTTGGTCATTTGGTTTGTACTTTTAGTGGCTAAATTGTCAAATGCTCCAACCCTTAGGGTTTAGGGTTTAAGCCTCTAGGGTTTATAGTTTGAACCCTTAGGATTTTAAAAAATAACTTTCTAGGATTTCCAATTTAAGTTTTCAAAATATAAAATTAATATTTCTAAATTATAATTAGGATTTGATAATTATATTAAAATTTCCTAATTATAAATTAAGCTTGCCAATTAGGATTATTATTTCCTAATTAAATTTGCTAATTTAGAAATTAAGATCATAATTGGTCACTAGAGTTTATAACCCACTAATTAGGATTTTACATAGAAAATAATCTTTCTAATTTAGAAATTAGGTTTCCTAATTTAGATTAGGGTTTCTAATTACTTATATCTTGAAAATTAGGATTAATGTTTCCTAATTAATTAACACTAAACACTATAAATTTATAATTAGGTTTTCTCTAATTAATCATTAGGGTTTCCATGGCTCTATACTTATCTTTAATACTTAGGTTTAATAATAAGCACTTAGAGTTTCAAGTAATTCATTAGGTTTTCCCTAATAAATTTATAATTTATGACCTTAAACTTATTCATAGCATTTAAATTCTCGAATTAGAGTTTCGGATTCTCGGAACTGTAATTAGGGTTTCAGAACCGATTTCTAGGGTTTCTTATCAGACGTTAGGGTTTTCTAACATAACATTATCTTTCTTTAATATATATCTAGGATTTGACAAATGATAAGTTTTATCTGGTCAACCCTTGACCCTTAACCACATTATGAACACATACATAACCATATACACCGAACATATCCACACACACAGATATTCTTAACACTGTAAACCTTTACCAAAAGTTTTTAAATTAACAAAAATTCATTCCTAAAAATGTTAAATACATACACTTATTTTCTATCTAGGTCTAATATTTGACCTTAAATCAATCATTTAAGATTTTGTAAAATTTTCTAAATTCTTGGGTTGTCACATTCACCCCTCCTTATAAGAATTTCGTCCCCGAAATTCACCTTACACCTTATACCGTGCACCTTACACCATTCACACATATCACATGCTACCCAATACACCACTCACAAGAGTAAAAGTTTTCAAATTATGCTGAGGGGTCATATAAACCATGAACACATAGATTTAACGGTATTCCTACCACAAAACTATACATTACTTGGTCTGTTTACAATCACAAAGAAGGTAAACTACCATTACTAGTACTTTAGGTGATTAGCCTATCTTACTCTTACGTCATGCATAACGTATTAATCATTTTTAACGAATATTTACGCTACTAGATTGGATTATTTATCCAAACAATATCGTTCACCTCAGTCTTATCATAGGATTCCACACCAAAATAATTTGGTTCGGGAAATTTCTATCAATGAATATTTAGAGTTTTCATAACATCAGTCTAGTTGAATCAAATAGCATAGACTCATATCGATAATTCAATTCAATCGAATTATATAGGTGTAGCCAAACCCCGTTGGCAAATTAAACTTTTTGAAAACATTTTTGAGAATGACGTCATGATGTTGTCTTGTATTATTAAATTCCGTTTGAGGATCTTGAAATCATTGTATGACTTTTGTCATAACACATCATACAATAGTGGAACAACGACTTCAGGTCAAGTTCACACTAAGTATTCCTGTATTTACAACTCCATCACATTTTTATCATCTCTGCACCAGGTTACATGGTACATGAGTGATAATTAAAAACAAATTTTGATATTTCAAATCATTTGAGTCTAGCTGAAATAAGTAGCATAGATATATCGTACTTTCAAAAAACCGAGTTCAAAATGATATATATATCTACATTTTTTAAAAGGCACATAGTGCGTATTTAGCTTGATGTCAAAATTTTGAAGTTTAGCATAGCAACGAGTTTAGGAAAACCTAATGCCTCCACTAATAATCATTTGCTTAACAATCTATCTGTTCCTGAAATCCTCAATACTCCATTCATACACAACTATACCCAGTTCATAAAACCACACTTATGAGTTCATTAATTGCCACAATCATATGAGTTTAAGAACTTACCCTAATCAGACCTTTGGCGTCCATTCGCTGAGGGGTTCATAAATATTTCATATAACTATGAGTCAAGAATGTCACATAAGTATGAGTTTTAAGAACTCGTACTTAATGTTATATTCTCTACCTATGACCTATCTATTTGTTATACACATGAGAAAGGAATCACCCTCTTAACCTGCATATAGCAAATAACGCGACACAAACATTTCAATAATTATCAATGCCAGAAACTAAGTGGTTTTTACACCAAGTACAATTCCCGCCCATAACAAGGAATCATACAACTCAACTACTAACATGAGTCCTCAATTGAAATCCCCACCTAATCTTAACCCCCTTTTCCATACGAATTTCATTTAATTCGTATTCATAATCCATAACTCTTTCATGAGTTTTTATAGTACCATTTCATAGTACAACTGATACACAACATCTTGTTGTAGATTTTTCAATCATCAGATTGATTCTTTCTGGCTGTCATAACCTTATCAGATCACGGGGTGATCCCATCGTATATATTACGATTCAATTTTATGACTTGATCATTTTGTTTTACGATCTCTATCCCTGTACTTTCAGTCTTTTAGACTCAATCTATCCTCTTTCTATACTTGGTACACATCGAGTCTCTAACAGTTTCAATATGGTACGATGAGTGGTTTCCCACAGACAACCAACAAACTAGGCTCCGAGTTGCTAGTTCGTATATACCTCCGCTCTATGAAGGAATCATTTAGCCCAGATACCATACATCAACTATTAAAGAGTACAATTGTACCATACTTAAATATAACTGTTTGATTCTTAACTTCTTTATCAGAGTTAGGGAACTCTGCATCTTTATAACTCGCCGAGATTCGTCTTTGAATCTTACCGACACACTAACTCTATGTGAGTTAGATCTTATCCTATCACTGCGGTTATTAGTCTAAGGTAACTCTACCCTAGGTTTATAACCAACAGCTTTGATACCAACTGTGAGAGCCTCGAATCCGGACCCCAAATCACCGCAGATCCGGTTCAATCATTCTACTACTATTGCGGAAGATATAAACATAAATTATTTATACATTAAACATTATACACTATCCCCAAGGTCGAGTAACCATAACTTATACACATTTCATAACTTATCTGACACATGATATTATCATCATACAAGACTATTACAAATCTAATCGCGCATATTAACTCTAAGCTGGAACTATCTTTAACTTTACTTGTATCCGAAGTATTCGTCTTTATCTGCAATGTTTTATCATGATATAGCAAGGGTGAGCATGAAAGTTGCCCAGCAAGTTTAAATACAATTTAAGGATATGTCATGATTGAAAGATTTAGAATAATAAGCTGGCTATAATTCACAATGTAGTTATGAATTAGCATGAACAAACTTTTGACTGAACAAGTATTACATATGAACAATATATATATCTGGACCAACTGGTAATGAAGGTGATCAGCCTTTCATACCTGACTTATACATACAAGATGTACAGAGTACAATTCTACATGGCAATCAGTAATGATTAACCATAAGCATATCTAAATGAAACACTCTTAATAGAGTTAAGAAAAACAAACTTGCCTGTTCCGTTGATTACCGATACGAAAAATAACTTAGCTTTATCCGAAGACCTAATACAGATCTCCAAATATTAGAATAATATCATCACAGTATAAAATAACCTAAACACATTATCACATAATCTTGTCAGTCTATACAACACATAAGACTTAGCATCAAATCAGACTATTTAAGTCTAAGTTGAAACCGACACAATTCAATCATCCCGATTGAATCGGACAATATCGAAGTTTAAGTTCAATTAAACTCTGCCTAAACAATTAATAATAATCTTAGATAATCATAGTATCACCAAAACATTTTCATAAACTTGCAAAAATTTTTAGATAATTAATATCATTTAACAACATTTTTCAATCATTAATATCGTATTTAAATGAATTAAATACCACAATATTCTAATATCATTAATATTTATTTAATATTTAACATTAATGAAACACATGAAATAATATTATAACATATTTGTAATATCGAAAGTATTTTCAATACTTTATTATTTCCTTTAAATGTTTTTAAAGTAATTAAAACATTAATCAATAAGCGATATTAATATAAATACCACATTATTCCTTGATCATTAACATTTATTTAATATTAAATTTTAATGAAAATCATAACATAATATTATAATATAATTATAATATCACAAAGTATTTTTAATATCTTAAAATCATATTTATATAATTTTTAAACAATCAAATCCATTATCCGATAATTAAAATATTAATATTTTCATGCCAAAATATCAAAAATTAAATTTTATAAATTAAAATATTTTTATAACCCTTAAATCATTTTTTATATGATTTTTAAAGCATTAATTCTATTTTTCCATAATTTATCTAATATATTCATTAAATATATTAACTACCATTAATAATAAATATTAATGAATTTCATCACAAAATATCAAAAGTCATCAAAAATAACTTAAAATATTTTTAACACCATAATATGATTTTTCATGAATTAAAACCATTTTTAAATAATTTATTTAATATTATAATTAAATAAATAAATACCTTTTTATATTCCCAAAAATATTAAATATTTTGAAATATACTCAAAATAATAAAAACTACTTTTAGGACTTTAAAATAAAAATTTTAAATAATTTAATATATATTTTTAATAATTAAAAACATTTATTTCTATTTATTTAATAAAATAATCTATTTTCCAAAAAAATAAGCGTCGCTAAAGGGCCCTATAGCGATGAAGCTGTCATTATAGGTGTTCTTGAGCCCAACCCTAAAAACCGTGTCGGTGCTTTCGAGGGTAAGTTTGACCGGTATATAATCATGATGATTGTGTTTGAGGCGAGATAAATTGTTATAGTTGTAGTATTAGTGTAATACTATTATTATCCATAAGTATCATGGCTATCCAACAAAAAAACAAAGAAGATCTCGGGCGATCAAACACCTTGTCGACGGTTTCGGGTTTCCCCGAAACCAAAGATTAAATCTCAGTACTTTCTAGGTCATTTTAATCTAGGTTCTGTTCTTGCTTTTGATGGTTTTATGATTCAAACTGGTAGTATTCGTGACAAGGAACAACAACATATTAAAATCACAGTTCAATAACATCCCAAACACTAGCTAAAACTTAGTCAAAGCCTGACAGAAATAACGTTCTTAGAGTTTTTGGGAAATTTCCAGAAACTGTAAATATGAAGGTCATGCCTGGTTTGACCAACTGTCACGCCAGATCTGTTGATTATTAGTGGGATCTAAAGATATAAATTTAATGTACATATATAAGTCTATAAGTATGATACAACAACAACATCCTAACACATTAAATCTGACAGATCTGGGCCATGTAAAAAGTTGTCAGACGCTGTTCATGTAGTTCGTGTTGCCCAGATTTTTAACCGATCATGCCCGGTCAATGGGTTTTGACCGAGTATATCTTGTACTCTAGACATCCAATGGCCAAAATACCACTTCCAGATGAAAGACCTCCTACCATACTACCAATCCAAAACATCGAACAACAAAAATCATGATTAAACAAAGATCTACAGCCACTGACATAAAGTTCTCAGACAATATTTTAACATTTTTCTAGATTTCTAAAAATGCAAGATTCGAGTATTTTGATGTTATGGATCTGGGATTTAACAACCCAGATCACTAAATGACACGTAAATACACCACATTAACTAATCAACAACAACATCTAACATAGAATCATAGGATTTCTAGGATTAGGGTTTATACCTCAAAAATGCTTTGATCTTGACTCGATCTTTATGATCATTTCTCGGCTTTGCTAATGTTCTTACTAGTGGTGATTTACTCAACATTTTCGTGGCTAAGAAGAGAGAAAGGTTTGGTTGAGTGTAAGGATGCAATTGAGCTTGGTTTTGTAACTTTTCCTCTCTTTGATCCATATATATAATGATAATATGTAATGGCTGATCATGTGATCAATTTGTTGATTGATTAAAGTAGCTTTCTAGACCACATGGCTATCCTAGGGTTGGTTACCAACCACAAGTAGGGTTAGATCCACACTCCACCTTATTAAAATAATATAAGGGCACTTTGGTCATTTGGTTTGTACTTTTAGTGGCTAAATTGTCAAATGCTCCAACCCTTAGGGTTTAGGGTTTGAGCCTTTAGGGTTTAGGGTTTGAACCCTTAGGATTTTAAAAATTAACTTTCTAGGATTTCCAATTTAAGTTTTCAAAATATAAAATTAATTTTTCTAAATTATAATTAGGATTTGATAATTATATTAAAATTTCCTATTCATAAATTAAGCTTGCCAATTAGGATTATTATTTCCTAATTAAATTTGCTAATTTAGAAATTAAGATCATAATTGGTCATTAGAGTTTATAACCCACTAATTAGAATTTTAAATAGAAAATAATCTTTCTAATTTAGAAATTAGGTTTCCTAATTAAGATCAGGGTTTCCTAATTACTTATATCTTGAAAATTAGGATTAATGTTTCCTAATTAACATTAAACCCTATAAATTTATAATTAGGTTTTCTCTAATCGTACATTAGGGTTTCCATAGCCGGTAATAGGGTTTTCTAATAAGCACTTAGGGTTTCAAGTAATTCATTAGGTTTTTCCCTAATAAATTTATAATTAATGACGTTAAACTTATTCATAGCATTTAAATTCCCAAATTGGAGTTTTGGATTCTCGGAACTGTAATTAGGGTTTCAGAACCGATTTCTAGGGTTTCTTATCAGACGTTAGGGTTTTCTAACATAACGTTATCGTTCTTTAGTATATATCTAGGATTTGACAAATGATAAGTTTTATCTAGTCAACCCTTGACCCTTAACCACATTATGAACACATGCATAACCATATACACCGAACATATCCACATACACAGATATTCTTAACACTGTAAACCTTTACCAAAAGTTTTTAAATTCACAAAAATTCATTCCTAAAAATGTTAAATACATACACTTATTTTCTATCTAGGTCTAATATTTGACCTTAAATCAATCATTTAAGATTTTATAAAATTGTCTAAATTCTCGGGTTGTCACAATAGCCACCATCTCATACCATCACTCCGTTCTCCGACTAGTCCCGGCTACATTCTAATTTCCTGAAGAGAACAATGAAAGCAAAAGGGTGAGCTCAACTAGCCCAATAAGAAATATTATGACTAAGATAATGCAGAATAAATTATCGTTAGCCTTCAACAGTGTTAAACTGATAAAATACAATAAACATCAAGTTTAATTGCAGCGGAACAAGCAATCCATTAGAAGAGTCAAGTAGAGCATGATATCTACTATAACGCCCCAAAAATAGGTATACATTACCCATTCTGAGTTGCCAAATACATGGTACAGAAAACAACTACAACTTTATTATTATAATTGTCGTGCAAAATACGACAACACATATACTGTGAGTTTAAATACAAATATTATCTTCTAGACAATATCCACGCTCAAATAAGTCCTCATTACATTTATTGATACACTATTTTACAGAATAGTGAGGACTACTAAAACAACTACTTTTAACATCACTCCACACCCCGACTAGTTCCCGTTATATTCTCGCCTCCTGAGAAGAAAAATGGAATAAAAAGGAAAAGGGTGAGCTCAACTAGCCCAGTAAAGAATATTATGACTAAGATAATGAACAAAAAATTATCGTTAGCCTTCAACAAATTAGATAAAATATAATGGACAACCAATTTTAGATCAATATTCGCAGCGGAAATAACAATTCATTAGAAGAGTTAAGTAGAGAATGAAATCTACTATCATCTATGAATTTAAAAGTCCATCATCAATATTTTATCCATGTAACATCAATCAATATACATTTTGAATCAAATATTCATCTTTGCACTATAACTAAAGATATTCATTTGTATCACCAGTTGGCCATGTTCATCTCAACACTTGTTCATATTTGCACTACGGGCCAAAGATATTCATCAGGTAATCATTCATCTTTACACTACATGCCAAAGATATTCATCAAGTATCACCAATTAAGACTGAGGATGATGAAAAATATTTTAAAGAATGAATCCACTGAGATTAACACGATTAGGGATTCATAATTTAGTTTATTCAAGTTCAAGAATACTCCATAATAATCAATTATGGAGCAAAATTTAAGAATAAAATAGTGAAAAAACATTGATCCAATCAAAGATAGGAACCATAACAGACAACTTGGATACAGAAAAGAAAACTCAATGAATTTCTAATCATTTCAGAATTTATAGAAGCAATACTTACCGTAGTAAGTTTAGAGTTAGGAATCAAAAATGAATAATATACAAAACTGTAAATGAATTTTCAACTGTCATGCGGTAGTCCGCGTAGACAGATCATTTCCATAAATTAATAACAATTAAAACGAATTGTTATTCACCAGGCTTGCGGTAGTCCGCGTAGATAGGTTATTCCCACATAATAATAAAGAATGGAATAACAAAAGGATTTCACCATGCATGCGGTAGTCCGCGTAGACAGGTTATTCCAACAGAATAATAAATAATGGAATAACGAAAAGATTTCACCACGCATGCGGTAGTCTAGGTAGACAGGTTATTCTAACAGAATAATAAAGAATGGAATAACAACCCTTACGAGTATTGAAAGAAAATAACTCTCTTCATGAATACGAAAGAAATAATACCCCTTATGAATACAACAACTAATATTGAACGAAGATAATATTCCTTACGAGTACGAAAAATAATATTGTAAGCGAATAATTAATAAATAATACCCCTTACCTTAGTAGAAGATTGAATACTGAAGTAGAGTAGTATCAGAATACTCTTCTTCTTGCTCTCTATGGTTTCTCTCTCTAGAGTTTTAGTGAATTCGTAAGAAATAATGAAGGAATGCGCTTCTATTTATAGGAAAAAGGACTGAATAGTAACTAATTCATGAACGACCCAGATTAATTTTACTTTTAAACGGACGTTCCATATTGTTTGACTATTAAAACTTAAAGCAACGGTCCATACTGATTACTATTAAAACTTTAAGCCAACGATCTATATTTATTTACTATTATAACGTTCCACCAGTAGTCCATATTGATTCACAATAATATCTTCAACCAACGGGCTGAAAAATTAGCACATTGTAAGACCCCGAATTTTTTTTTAAATAAAAAGGAATTTCCTTTATTTATTATTTTGAAATAGTAAGGGTTGATTTGATTAATGTGGATAGTTAAGGGTTAAATATGCAAATATTTCAAAATAAGCAAGTGGTTATAAAATATTCATTTTGTTGGGAATATTCGTTTGGTCGTGGAATATTCAGACATCTTTGTCGGGGAATATTTAAATTTACGACGTTAAACCATGTGTGGGGCCCCATAACGGAAATCGATTGGATGAAGAAAACGACAAATATAAGTTGGTTTAAAATAACACGTAGTTGTTACCAATTAAGACCGTTGGAATACCTATTGGTTAAAATACGATGAATACGCGTGGTTGCATGAGTATAATACGCAGTATTGCACAAAGATTGTTGAATTATTGATCCTACGTAAGAAGGCACTACTCAATAATTTTTACATGAGTTCTTGCTCAATATTTTATTTTATTGATTCAATAATTCTTTGCGTTGATATTTTATATTATTGTTGTTCAATAATTGTCACCGCACATTATCTCCATTATCGGATCAATAATTCATATTATTTAAATAATATTATTAGATAGCATTATTGGCAATGTCTAGAAAGTTACATCAAGGAGAGGTTTGGTCACCTAATTGCGGCGCAAGAAGGAGAAATCCTTATCGGAAAGCCCCCTCTTTCCCAGGAACTACCTGGTTGTCATAATTGTGATTACGTAATATTATTTGTGAATAATTAATTATTGATTCATATGATAAAGAAATATTTATTTTATGTGGATATAAATGATGGATTTATTTATGTGGTTATAAATGAAGAAATTATTGTTGAGGTGTTTTATCAAGATTTTACCAGTATGGAGGTATTAAAATTAAATCGTGGGTTTTGAGATATATTCATGGGGTTATAATTTTTAATCAAAACCGTTGGATTGTGGTAATTTTTGGGTATGTTATACATACATAAGTTGAGTATATGTCCACAAATTTTGAACCGTTAAAAATGCACGAATGATTTGTTGTGAATTTTAAGAGGTGTCGGATTCGAAAAATTAGGTTTATAATTGATTTTGGTGGAAAATTCTAGAATTGAGTGGGCCCCACTTGTGGTTGGTGAAGAAATGTGCTGAATTTTATTTCAAATGTGGTGGGTGGCAATAGTAGAGTGTAAAGCCATCGTGTAGCAGGTCAAGTCGCGCTTCTGCGGGCTAACATTTTCCTATAAATAGAGGGCTAAGTTAGAATTGAAAATCACACCGAAACAAAGTTTTCTCTTTCTCTCTCTATATTATTGAGCGTATTTTGTGAGTATTTAGATACTTTGAGAGTTCTTTGTTTGGTACAAGTTTCATTCAAAGATCACTTGAACCTTTCCTTCCGGCAATCGATTCTTTGAGGTAAGGGATGTTATTTTCTTTTCGGATGATATTATTTCTTCAATATCATTATCTTTGAAATATTGGTTGGAACTTTTTATCAAATTTGGAACTTTTTCATGTCGGGGTTACTATTCATGAGTTACTATTCATGGGTTACTATTCACGAGTTACTATTCACGAGTTACTATTCACGAGTACTATTCATGAAGCGTGAAGATGTTTTTTTGTGGAATTTCTATCTTTTGGTGTCGGAGTTACTATTCACGATACTAAGACTATTCACGATACTAAGACTATTCACTTAATACTTAAGACTATTCAATAAAAAATGAAAATTTTTCTTTTCTAACTAAAATATCTATTCGGATACTAGCTTTGATTGTATCCATGTTTTGATCATTCTTGAATTTTACACCACTATGATTATTTTTGAGGTATTGTTGGACATGGATAAAACAAAGTACTTAATCCTTAATCCTTAATCCTTGTCATTTTGTTTCACCGATTCGCTTCTTTAAAAATATTTTCATCATCCTCGGTCTTAAATGATGATATTATTGAATATCTTTGGCCCAGTAGTGTAAAGATGAATGATTTCGATGAATATCTTTGGCTCAGAGCAAAGATGAGCAGTGTTGAGATGAACATGACCGATTGATGAATATCTTTGGCTCGTAGTGCAAAGATGAATATTTGATTTGAGATGAATATTGATTGATGTTACAGGATAAAATATTGATGATGGACCGTTAAATTCATAGATTATAGTAGATTTCATTCTCTACGTAACTCTTCTATGAATTATTATTTCCATATGCGAATATTGATCCGAAACTTGTTGCCTATCATTGATTCTATTAAATTTTTCCTGTTGAAGACTAACGATAATTTGTTGTATATTATCTTAGTCATAATATTCTTCTTGAGCTAGTTGAGCTCACCCTTTTCCTTTTTGTTCCATTCTTCTCGTGGAGGCGAGAATATAGCGAAGTACGAAGCCGGGTATGGAATGAAGGATTTAGAAAGGATTGTTTAGTAGTCCTCACCATTTTGTAAAATAATGTATCAATAAATGTGATGAGGATTTATTTGAGTATAAATATTGTCTAGAAGATAATATTTGTATTTAAACTCACAGTTTTACTGTTGTAATAATAAAGATGTAGTTGTTTCTGTACCATGTATTTGGCGACTCAGAATGGGTGTTGTGTATACCTATTTTGGGGGCGTCACAGTTGGTATCAGAGCTTAGGGATATGATCTGGCGGAGAGATGGGAATAGAACTAGGAGGGAGAGACGAGTAAATCCTTCGTTAGTGTGTCCTACCTAAGCTTATTTGTTAGTTGGTCAATATATAGGGATATTATGTGATATATTGATTTCCTTAATTAACCCTTGTTTTTTTGACAAGATTTGAGAATGTTAATGAGAATATTAATGAATGGAGTAAATGAGACCGTGGAGATGCCCGTATTTTACCAACGAGAGAACGGCGCAACAGTCGTGGCAATTTTCCTCCATGTAACAAACAACACCATGGAGCGAGATGATGAACGAGGGGATGTTTAGAAGTTTTTTGCAGTTCATGCAAAATCAGACGAGGGAGACTCGTGTTCAAAATACAGGAGGAAATGATAGCAATTCACGGGTTGTCTACCAAGCAAGCGACTTCAAAGAGTTGGGACCACCGAGATTTAAGGGAAAGCGAGATCCGATCATGGCGGAAACATGGGTCAAACAAATTACCAAGATATTCGATGTCTTGGGATGCACTGAGAACAGAAGGTTCCATTCGCCACCTTTATGTTAAAGTGGCGAGGCGGAGATCATCGGTGGGAGTCTCGTGAAGCGCACCCATCCAACCAAGACTCAAAGATGTCTTGGGAGACGTTTGAGAGACTATTTAATGACAAATACTTCCACGAAAGTGTTCGCTATATGAAGGAAGTGGAGTTCATCGATTAGAGCAAAACAACATGACGGTGTCTCAAAGACGAGGCAAAGTTTGCGAGTTATCCGGTTTGCACCTCATTTGGTGGAGAATGAGGAACGATGACGCGGATGTTTCTTAGAGGTTTGAAACCTTGATAACGTCAAGATCTCATTTCTCATAAACTTTCTCTTTATTAGGATGTTGTAAAAAGGGCTCAATTATTAGAGCGAGATAACGAGTACGGTCAACTCGAGGACCATAACCGAGGATCGTACTCGTAGATGGCGGTCACAATGAATAATGATAACTCGGAGAAAAGAAACAGACGGACGAAATGGTAACCACTCTGGTGGTAATCATGGTCATGAAAATGTAAGAAGCGAGTCAGAGGAGATTTTAAAAAGAGGAGATTTAACAACGACTATGTGAAGACGACAAAGTCTTGGCAAAGAATCGGTTCTAAGGGAGGAGAACGACCAATGGCCATATGCTACAAATGCGAAAAGAGGGACATATCGCCCAAACCGCCCACAAAGATTCAAGGTATGCTATAGTTGTGGAAAGGAAGGACATATCGCTCGAGATTATACGGTTGCGAAACCTAGTTCAACGGGGACGGTGACTCAAAAGATCGTCGTAAAAGTCAAAGTCAACGATTCCGGAAGAAGCGTTTGTTGTGATCGGTCATAATGAGGAACCCAAACGAGGTTATCACGGGTAAGCTATTTATAAATTCTTTGAAGTTTATACCTTACTTGATACTGGGTGTATACCCATTCATTTATCTCTCTGCATGTGCTCAACGTTTAAACTTGACTCCGGAGAAATTAGACTTTGATCTATCTGTGGAAACTCCGTTAGGAGAAACTTTCATCACATCCAATCTGTTTATAAATCTTGTTTGATTCAAGTTGGCACCATTACCTTACTCATTGACCTTATCTCTTTAAAGATACTTGCTTTTGATGTGATTTTAGGGATTGATTGGTTAACTACTCATCATGCCAAAATTGATTGTTTTCGTAAGGTTGTTAGTTTTCATATTCCTAACCAACCCGTTTATGACGTAATTCAAGCAACTAAACCATTAAAATCAATCACTATCATATCTAATCATAAAGCTATTCGCTTATTGAAAAACGGATGTCAAGCTTTCTTAGCCCATGTTATGGATTTGAATAAAGACACGTCAAATTTGAATAATATTCCGTTGTTATTGACTTTCCGACGTATTTCGAAGAACTTCCTGGCCTACCCCGTAACGTGAAGTTGAATTCTTTATTGATCTTGAACCCGGTACAAAGCCCATTTCTAAAATCCCATATCGAATGGCTCCTATTGAACTTCGGAGTTAAAGGTCCAACTACGTGAATTGTTGGACATCTGGTTTCATTCGATCTAGTACATCTCCCTGGGGTGCTCCTGTTTTTTTTTCAAAAAAAGAAGCGGGAGTATGCGACTTTGTATTGACTATAGGGAATTGAACCATGTCACCATCAAGAATAGGTATCCTCTACCTCGTATTGATGACTTGTTTGACCAATTGCAAGGGCACAATTCTTTTCAAAAATCGATCTTCGCTCGGATATCATCGGTGAAAATTAGAATCGAGGATATTCCAAAGACCGCCTTCGTAACTCCCGGTATGGGCATTATGAATTCTTAGTCATGTCTTTCGGACTAACTAATGCTCCTGCGGCTTTCATGGATATGATGAACCCAAAGTATTCAAGGAATATTTGGATCGATTCGTTGTTGTCTTTATTGATGACATCCTTATATATTCCAAAAGTCGTGAAGATCATGAGCACCATTTGAAGTCGGTACTCAAAGGCTTTCGCGAAAACCAACTATATGCCAAATTGAAGAAATGCGAAGTTCGGCTTGAGGAAGTAGCATTTCTTGGGCATGTTGTAAGACCCCAAATTTTTTAAATAAAAGGAATTTCCTTTATTTATTATTTTGAAATAGTAAGGTTGATTTGATTAATGTGGATAGTTAAGGGTTAAATACGCAAATATTTCAAAATAAGCAAGTGGTTATAAAATATTCATTTTTGCTTGGGAATATTCGTTTTGGTCGTGGAATATCGCATCTTTTGTGGGGAATATTCGCATTTACTACGCAAGCGGCATGTGGGCCCCATAACGAAAGCGATTGGATGAAGAAAACGACAAATATAAGTTGGTTAAAAATAACGGCGAAGTTATTACCGTTAAGATCGTTGGAATACCCGGGTTGGTTAAAATACAAGAATATCTGGTGGTTGCACAAGAAGTATTACCAGACAGCACAAAGATTGTGAATTATTGATCCTTACGTAAGAAGGCACTACTTTCAATAATTTTCACATGAGTTATCGCTCAATATTTTATTTATTGATTCAATAATTGCTGCGTTGATATTTTATATTATTGTTGTTCAATAATTGTCACTGCACATTATCTCCATTATCAGATCAATAATTCATATTATTTGAATAATATTATTAGATAGCATTATTGGCAATGTCTAGAAAGTTCATCAAGGAGAGGTTTGGTCACCTAATTGCGCCGCCAAGAAGGAGAAATCCTTATCTGAAAGCCCCTCTTTCTCGAGGAACTACCGGTTGTCATAATTGTGATTCTCGTAATATTATTTGTGAATAATTAATTATTGATTCATATGATAAAGAAATATTTATTTTATGTGGATATAAATGATGGATTTATTTATGTGGTTATAAATGAAGAAATTATTGTTGAGGTGTTTTATCAGTATTTTACCAGATTGGAGGTATTAAAAATTAAATCGGGGTTTTGAGATATATTGGAGGGGGTTATAATTTTTAATCCGACCGTTGATTGTGGTAATTTTTGGGTATGTTATACATACATAAGTTGAGTATATGTCCACAAATTTTGAACCGTTAAAAATGCACGAATGATTTGTTGTGAATTTTAAGAGGTGTCGGATTCGAAAATTAGGTTTATAATTGATTTTGGTGGAAAATTCTAGAATTGAGTGGGCCCCACTTGTGGTTGGTGAAGAAATGTGCTGAATTTTATTTCAAATGTGGTGGGTGGCAATAGTAGCGGTGTAAAGCCATCGTGTAGCAGTCAAGTCGCCTTGGTACGGGCTAACATTTTCCTATAAATAGAGGGCTAAGTTAGAATTGAAAATCACACCAGAAACAAAGTTTTCTCTCTTTCTCTCTCTATATTATTGAGCGTATTTTGTGAGTATTTAGATACTTTGAGAGTTGCTGTTTAGTACAAGTTTCATTCAAAGATCACTTCCGACCTTCCTTCCCAAGTAATCGATTCTTTGAGGTAAGGATGTTATTTTCTTTTCGGATGATATTATTTCTTCAATATCATTATCTTTGAAATATTGGTTGGAACTTTTATCAAATTTGGAACTTTTTCATGCTCTGGGGTTACTATTCATGGGTTACTATTCATGAGTTACTATTCACGAGTTACTATTCATGAGTTACTATTCACGAAGTTACTATTCACGAGTACTATTCATGAAGCGTGAAAATGTTTTTTTGTGGAATTTCTATCTTTTGGTGTTGAGTTACTATTCACGATATACGTTACTATTCACGATATCTGACTATTCACGATACTCAAGACTATTCACGATATACTAAGACTATTCATCGAAAAATAAAATTTCTTCTTTTCGGTCAAAATATCTATTACGGATACTAGCTTTGATTGTATCCATGTTTTGATCATTCTTGAATTTTACACCACTATGATTATTTTTGAGGTATTGTTGGACATGGATAAAACAAAGTACTAATCCTTAATCCTTAATCCTTGTCATTTTGTTTCAATCGGATTCGTTCTTTAAAAATATTTTTCATCATCCTCGCCTTAAATGATGATATTATTGAATATCTTTGGCTCAGTAGTGCAAAGATGAATGATTTCGAAGAATATCTTTGGCTCAGTAGTGCAAAAGATGAACAGTGTTTAAATGAACATGACCAATCGATGAATATCTTTGGCTGTAGTGCAAAGATGAACAGTGTTGAGATGAACACGACCGATCGATGAATATCTTTGGCCTGTAGTGCAAAAAGATGAATGTTTGATTTGAGATGAATATTGATTGATGTTACAGGATAAAATTTTGATGATGGACCTGTTAAATTCATAGATTATAGTAGATTTCATTCTCTACGTAACTCTTCTATGAATTATTATTTCCGCGCTAATATTGATCCGAAACTTGTTGTCTATTGTATTCTATCGATTTTTCCTCGTTGAAGACTAACGATAATTTGTTGTATATTATCTTAGTCATAATATTCTTTATCGAGCTAGTTGAGCTCACCCTTTTCCTTTTGTTCCATTCTTCTCGTGGAGGCGTAGAATATAGCTTAGTACTTAGCCTGGGGTATGGAATGAAGGTTTTAGAAAGGATTGTTTAGTAGTCCTCACCATTTTTTGTAAAATAATGTATCAATAAATGTGATGAGGATTTATTTGAGTATAAATATTGTCTAGAAGATAATATTTGTATTTAAACTCACAGCTTTTATCGTTGTAATAATAAAGTTGTAGTTGTTTCGTATCATGTATTGACAACTCAGAATGGGTGATGTATACCTATTTTGGGGGCGTCACGGTTGGTATCGAGCTTAGGATATGATCTCTGGCGGAGATCGGGAATAGAACTAGGAGGAGAGACGAGTAAATCCTTCGCTAGTGTGTCCTACCTAAGCTTATTTGTTAGTTGGTCAGATATATAGGGATATTATGTGATATATTGATTTCTTAATTAACCCTTGTTTTATGATAAAGATTTGAGAATGTCAATCGAGAATATTAACAATGGAGTAAATGAGACCGTGGAGATGCTCAGATTTTACCAACGAGGAGAACGTAACAGTCGGCAATGTTCCTCCCGTGAACAACACCACCGAAAGCGAGATGATGAACGAGGGATGTTTAGAAGCTTTTTGCAGTTCATGCAAAATCGACGAGGGAGACTCGTGTTCAAAATACAGGAGGAAATGATAGCAATTCACGGGTTGTCACAAACCCAAGCGATTCAAAGAGTTGGGACCACGAATTTAAGGGAAAGCCGATCCGATCACGCGGCGGAAACATGGGTCAAACAAATTACCAAGATATTCGATGTCTTGGGATGCACGGAGGAACAGAAGGTTCCATTCGCCACCTTTATGTTCCGTGGCGAGGCAGATTCATCGGTGGGAGTCTCAGGAAGCGCACTCCATCCCAAGACTCAAAGATGTCTTGGGAGACGTTTTCAGAGACTATTTAATGACAAATACTTTCCGAAAGTGTTCGCTATATGAAGGAAGTGGAGTTCATCGATTGGAACAAAACAAACGACGGTGTCTCAAAGACGAGGCAAAGTTTGCAGAGTTATCCGTGTTTGCACCTCATTTGGTGGAGGATGAGGAACGATGACGCTGGATGTTTCTTAGAGGTTTGAAACCCTAAGATACGCCAAGATCTCATTTCTCATAAACTTTCTCTTTATTCAGATGTTGTAAACAGGCTCAATTATTAGAGCGAGATAACGAGTACGGCCAATCGAGGACCATAACCGTGGATCGTATCGAGATAGCGATCAATGTAATAATGATAACTGCGGAGAAAGAAATGACGGATGTAAATGGTAACCACTCTCGTGGTAATCATGGCCATGAAAAATGTAAGAAGCGAAGTTAGAGGAGATTTTAAAAGAGGAGATTTAACAACGACTATGTGAAGACGACACAGTCTTGCAGAGTAATCGGTTCTAAGGAGGAGATCGACCACCGGCCATATGCTACAAATGCGAAAAGAGGGACATATCACCAAACCGCCCACAACAGATTCAAGGTATGCTATAGTTGTGGAAAGGAAGGACATATCGCTTCGAGATTATGCAGAAGCGAAACCTAGTTCAATGGGGACGGTGACTCAAAAGATCGTCCCGTAAAAGTCAAAGTCAACGATTCCGGAAGAGCGTTTGTTGTGATCGGTCATAATGCGAGGAACCCAAACGAGGTTATCACGGGTAAGCTATTTATAATTTTTCGAAGTTTATACCTTACTTGACACGGTGGTTACCCATTCATTTATCTCTCCCGCATGTGCTCAACGCTTAAACTTGACTCCGGAGAAATTAGACTTTGATCTATCTGTGGAAACTCCGTTAGGAGAAACTTTCATCACATCCATCGCTTATAAATCTTGTTTGATTCAAGTTGGCACCATTACCTAACCCGTTGACCTTATCTCTTTAAAGATACTTGCTTTTGATGTGATTTTAGGAATTGATTGGTTAACTACTCATCATGCCAAAATTGATTGTTTTCGTAAGGTTGTTAGTTTTCATATTCCTAACCAACCTTTGTTATGCGTAATTCAAGCAACTAAACCATTAAAATCAATCATTATCATATCTAATCATAAAGCTATTCGCTTATTGAAAAACGGATGTCAAGCTTTCTTAGCCCATGTTATGGATTTGAATAAAGACACGCCAAATTTGAATAATATTCTGTTGTTATTGACTTTTCCGACGATATTTTCAAGAACTTCCCTTGCCTACACCCCGTAACGTGAAGTTGAATTCTTTATTGATCTTGAACACCGCATAAAGCCCATTTCTAAAACCCCATATCGAATGGCTCCTATTGAACTTCAGGAGTTAAAGGTCCAACTACGTGAATTGTTGGACATCGGTTTCATCTCGCCCCAAGACATCTCCTGGGGTGCCCTGTTTTATTTGTAAAAAGAAAGACGGAGTATGCGACTTTGTATTGACTATCGGAATTGAACCATGTCACCATCAAGAATAGGTATCCTCTACCTCGTATTGATGACTTGTTTGACCCGATTGCTGCAAGGGCACAATTCTTTTCAAAAATCGATCTTCGCTCGGATATCATCGGTGAAAATTAGAATCGAGGATATTCCAAAGACCGCCGAGAACTTCAGTATGGGCATTATGAATTCTTAGTCATGTCTTTCGGACTAACTAATGCTCCCGCGGCTTTTCATGGATATGATGAACCGAGTATTCAAGGAATATTTGGATCGATTCGTTGTTGTCTTTATTGATGACATCCTTATATATTCCAAAAGTCGTGAAGATCATGAGCACCATTTGAAGTCGGTACTCCAAAGGCTTCGCTGAAAACCAACTATATGCCAAATTGAAGAAATGCGAGTTCGGCGAGGAAGTAGCATTTCTTGGGCATGTGGTGTCAAAACATGGAGTATCTGTTGATCCGTGCAAGATTGAAGCAATACAAGTTGGGAGCAACCAAGTCGGTGTTGATCAAGTACGTAGCTTTTTGGGCTTAAATGGTTATTATCGGAGATTCGTGGAAGGGTTTTCTAATCGCTACTCCATTAACTCGCCTAACTCGGAAGGATACAAAATTCGTTTGGAGCGAAGAATGCGAGAAAAGTTTCCAAGAGCTTAAAAGGAGACTTATTTCTAAGACTGTTCTAACAATACCATCCGGTTCGGATGGATTTGTTATCTCTGATGATGCTTCGTGCAAAGGGTTAGGATGTGTTCTCATGCAACGTGGGAAAGTCATAGCTTATGCCTCGCGACAACTTAAAGAGTATGAGAGGAATTATCCTACTCATGATCTAGAGTTGGCGCAAATCGTTTTGGCGCTTAAAGATATGGAGGCACTATCTATATGGGGAGAAAGTGGAGATATATTCAGATCATAAAAGCCTTAAATATTTCTTCACTCAAAAAGAACTCAACATGCGGGCAATGACGTTGGCTCGAGCTATTGAAAGACTACGACCACACTATTCAATACCATCCCGGTAAAGTTTAACGTGGTAGCCGACGATTGAGTAGAAGATCATATGCGCGGAACGAAAAGTGCGATGATGTCAAGTATACGATAGAGCCAACTTTAATAGAAAAAGTTAAGGTTGCTCAAGCCACCGAATCTTGAGTCGATGCGTATGAAGAAGAAAGTACAAGAAGGAGCTATTCCTAAGCGAGAATTGATGAAGAAGGAATACTTGAGTCCACTCTAGACTTTGTGTTCCTAACGACTACGATTTGAAAGTACAAGATTATGATGGAGGCACACAAGACACCATTTGCAATCCATCCTGGAAGTACTAAAATGTATCGTGATCTTCGGACATACATTTTGGTGGAATAATATGAAGAGAGAGATTGCAAAGTTTATCTCGATGTGTTTAACTTGCATTAACGTGTAAAGGCGGAGCATCTAGTACCTAAGGGTCCGTTGCAACCACTTGAGATTCCGGAATGGAAGTGGGAACACATTACCATGGATTTCGTTATGGTCTTCCTACTAAGCTCAAGGCATCAATGCTATTTGGGTTATTGTTGATAGATTAACCAAGTCTCGCTTCATTTCTTGCCGACACGGAGACTTATTCCCTCGAACGCCTTGCTAGTATATGTACGTAAATGAGATCGTGAGGTTGCATGGCATGCCTGTATCCATAGTTTCGGATCGTGACCCAAGATTCACTTCAAGATTTTGGGTTAGCTTGCAAAAAGCTATGGGGCACGGATTTTGCGATTTAGTTCTAAGATACCATCCCCAAACCAGACGGACAATCGAGAGAGGACTATTCAAACTCTTGAAGATTTATTAAGACTTTGTGTCCTGACTTCAAAGGGCGCTTGGGATAAGTATTTACCATTGGTGGAATTCTCCTACAACAACAATTATCGTGAAAGTATAGGTGTGGCTCCATTCAAGCATTATATGGACGAAAATGTCGTTTCTCCAATATGTTGGGATGAGGTGGGTGAAGCAACATTGTTGGGACCCGAAAGTTAGTACGATATGACTACCGAAAAGATCCAAATGATTCGACAACGATACAAACGGCTCAAGATCGACAAAAGAGTTATGCGGATCTTCATCGAAAGGACGTGGAATTTAATGTGGGGGATCATGTATTGTTGCGAAGTTGCTCCATGGAAGGGAGTTACAAGATTTGGGAAGAGAGGAAAGCTCAATCCACGATTTATTGGTCCATTTCAAATTTTGACCGAGTAGGAAATGTAGCCTATAGACTTGCATTACCTCCAAGTATGTCTCGTGTTCATAATGTTTTTCACATATCCGCATTTCAGTAAATATGTGAAAGACCCGAACCACGTTATAGAGTTAGAACCAGGACGAGATAGCCAAGACTTAACGTATGAGGAGGTACTGTCAAGATTTTGGATAGGAAGGAGCATGTCCTACGCGCAAAGGTCATACCACAAGTTAAAGTTTTGTGGAGGAATCATGCTATAGAGGAAATGACCGGGAATTGGAAACGGAAATGAAAGCGAGGTATCCTCATCTTTTGAAACACACCAGTATCGCACGTCAATTTCGAGGACGAAATTTCATAAGAAGGGAGGTTGTAAGACCCGAAATTTTTTAAATAAAAAGGAATTTCCTTTATTTATTATTTTGAAATAGTAAGGGTTGATTTGATTAATATGGATAGTTAAGGGTTAAATACGCAAATATTTCAAAATAAGCAAGTGGTTATAAAATATTCATTTTATTGGGGAATATTCGTTTGGTCGTGGAATATTCGCATCGTCGGGGAATATTTAAATACGGCAAGCTGTGACCATGTGTGGGCCCCATGTGGAAAGCGATTGATGAAGAAAACGACAAATATAAGTTGGTTAAAAATAACTGCGTAGTTGTTACAGTTAAGACCGTTGGAATACCGGTGGTTAAAATACAAGAATACGCTGGGTGGTCACACAAGAGTTGACTACCAGTATTGCATGATTGTTGAATTATTGATCCTTACGTAAGAAGGCACTACTCAATAATTTTCACAAGTGAGTTATCGCTCAATATTTTATTTATTGATTCAATAATTGCTGCGTTGATATTTTATATTATTGTTGTTCAATAATTGTCAACGCACATTATCTCCATTATCGATCAATAATTCATATTATTTGAATAATATTATTAGATAGCATTATTGGCAATGTCTAGAAAGTTTCATCAAGGAGAGGTTTGGTCACCTAATTGCTTGGCCAAGAAGGAGAAATCCTTATCTGAAAGCCCCTCTTTCTCGAGGAACTATTTTGGTCATTCATAATTGTGATTCGTAATATTATTTGTGAATAATTAATTATTGATTCATATGATAAAGAAATATTTATTTTATGTGGATATAAATGATGGATTTATTTATGTGGTTATAAATGAAGAAATTATTGTTGAGGTGTTTTATCAAGATTTTACCGATTGGAGGTATTAAAATTAAATCGGGGTTTTGAGATATATCATGGGGTTATAATTTTTAATCAAATTGGTTGGATTGTGGTAATTTTGGGTATGTTATACATACATAAGTTGAGTATATGTCCACAAATTTTGAACCGTTAAAATGCACGAATGATTTGTTGTGAATTTTAAGAGGTGCTTGATTCGAAAATTAGGTTTATAATTGATTTTGGTGGAAAATTCTAGAATTGAGTGGGCCCCACTTGTGGTTGGTGAAGAAATGTGTTGAATTTTATTTCAAATGTGGTGGGTGGCAATAGTAGCGGTGTAAAGCCATCGTGTAGCAGTCAAGTCTCGCCTTTACGGCTAACATTTTCCTATAAATAGAGGGCTAAGTTAGAATTGAAAATCACACCGTAAACAAAGTTTTCTCTTTCTCTCTCTATATTATTGAGCGTATTTTGTGAGTATTTAGATACTTTGAGAGTTCTTTGTTTAGTACAAGTTTCATTCAAAGATCACTTGAGACCTTTCCTTGAAGTAATCGATTCTTTGAGGTAAGGGATGTTATTTTTTTCAGGATGATATTATTTCTTCAATATCATTATCTTTGAAATATTGGTTGGAACTTTTTATCAAATTTGGAACTTTTTCATGTCTGGGGTTACTATTCATGGGTTACTATTCATGAGTTACTATTCACGAGTTACTATTCATGAGTTACTATTCACTGAAGTTACTATTCACGAGTACTATTCAAGCGTGAAAATGTTTTTTGTGGAATTTCTATCTTTTGGTGTCGTGAGTTACTATTCACGTATGTCGGCACTATTCACGATATCTAAGACTATTCACGATACGGCACTATTCACGATATCTGGCACTATTCATCGAAAAATAAAATTTCTTCTTTTTCGTCCAAAATATCTATTCGGATACTAGCTTTGATTGTATCCATGTTTTGATCATTCTTGAATTTTACACCACTATGATTATTTTTGAGGTATTGTTGGACATGGATAAAACAAAGTACGTAATCCTTAATCCTTAATCCTTGTCATTTTGTTTCCTTTGGATTCGTTCTTTAAAAATATTTTTCATCATCCTCGGTCTTAAATGATGATATTATTGAATATCTTTGGCTGTAGTGCAAAGATGAATGATTTCTGAAGAATATCTTTGGCACTGTAGTGCAAAGATGAACAGTGTTTAAATGAACATGACTAATCGATGAATATCTTGGCCTCTGTAGTGCAAAGATGAACAGTGTTGAGATGAACATGACCGATCGATGAATATCTTTGGCTCAGTAGTGCAAAGATGAATGTTTGATTTGAGATGAATATTGATTGATGTTACTGAGGATAAAATTTTGATGATGGATCGTTAAATTCATAGATTATAGTAGATTTCATTCTCTACGTAACTCTTCTATGAATTATTATTTTCGCATGCGAATATTGATTGAAACTTGTTGTCTATCATATTCTATCGATTTTTCCTGTTGAAGACTAACGATAATTTGTTGTATATTATCTTAGTCATAATATTCTTTCTTGAGCTAGTTGAGCTCACCCTTTTCCTTTTTGTTCCATTCTTCTCGGGAGGCGAGAATATAAGCGAGTATTTAGCCTGGGGTATGGAATGAAGGTTTTAGAAAGGATTGTTTAGTAGTCCTCACCATTTTTGTAAAATAATGTATCAATAAATGTGATGAGGATTTATTTGAGTATAAATATTGTCAGAAGATAATATTTGTATTTAAACTCACGAGCTTTTCTTGTTGTAATAATAAAGTTGTAGTTGTTTCGCATACTATGTATTGACAACTCGAATGGGTGATGTATACCTATTTTGGGGCGCCACACATGTGGTGTCAAAACATGGAGTATACATTGATCCCGTGAAGATTGAAGCAATACAAAGTTGGGAGCAACCGAAGTACGTAGTTTTTTGGGCTTAACTGGTTATTATCGGAGATTCGTGGAAGGGTTTTCTCGAATCGCTACTCCATTAACCCAGCTAACTCGGAAGGATACAAAATTCGTTTGGAGCGAAGAATGCGAGAAAAGTTTCCAAGAGCTTAAGAGGAGACTTATTTTAAGACTGTTTCTAACAATACCATCCGGTTCGGATGGATTTGTTATCTACTGATGCTTGGTGCAAAGGGTTAGGATGTGTTCTCATGCAACGTGGGAAAGTCATAGCCTATGCCTCATGACAACTTAAAGAGTATGAGAGGAATTATCCTACTCATGATCTAGAGTTAGCAGCGATCGTTTTTCAGCGCTTAAAGATATGGAGGCACTATCTATATGGGGAGAAAGTGGAGATATATTGGACCATAAAAGCCTTAAATATTTCTTCACTCAAAAGAACTCAACATGTGGCGGTGACGTTGGCTCGAGCTATTGAAAGACTACGACCACACTATTCAATACCATCACAGTAAAGTTTAACGTGGTAGCCGCGCATTGAGTAGAAGATCATATGTGGGAACGAGTGCGATGATGTCAAGTATAATGCGATAGAGCCAACTTTAATAGAAAAAGTTAAGGTTGCTCAAGCCATGGGCCGGAGTGATACGTATGAAGAAGAAAGTACAAGAAGGAGCTATTCCTAAGCGAGAATTGATGAAGAAGGAATACTTGAGTCCACTCTAGGCTTTGTGTTCCTAACGACTACGATTTGAAGTACAAGATTATGATGGAGGCAAACAATACACCATTTGCAATCCATCACGGAAGTACTAAAATGTATCGTGATCTTTCGACATACATTTTGGTGGAATAATATGAAGAGAGAGATTGCAAAGTTTATCTCGATGTGTTTAACTTGCCAACGTGTAAAGGCGAGCATCTAGTACCTAAGGGTCCGTTGCAACCACTTGAGATTCCGGAATGGAAGTGGAACACATTACCATGGATTTCGTTATGGGTCTTCCTACGGTTTCTCAAGGCATCAATGCTATTTGGGTTATTGTTGATAGATTAACCAAGTCCGCTCATTTCTTGCCGACACTGGGAGACTTATTCCTTGAGCGTCTTGCTAGTATATACGTAAATGAGATTGTGAGGTTGCATGGCATGCTCTGTATCCATAGTTTCGGATCGTGACCCAAGATTCACTTCAAGATTTTGGGTTAGCTTGCAAAAAGCTATGGGCACGGATTTGCGATTTAGTTAAGCATACCATCCCCAAGCAGACGGACAATCGAGAGAGGACTATTCAAACTCTTGAAGATTTATTAAGACTCGTGTCCTAGACTTCAAGGGCGGTTGGGATAAGTATTTACCATTGGTGGAATTCTCCTACAACAACAGCTTATCAGCAAGTATAGGTGTGGCTCCATTGAAGCATTATATGGACGAAAATGTTGTTCTCAATATGTTGGGATGAGGTGGGTGAAGCAACATTGTTGGGACCCGAAGTTAGTACGATATGACTACCGAAAAGATCCAAATAATTGACAACGTATACAAAGCGGCTCAAGATCGACAAAAGAGTTATGCGGATCTTCATCGAAAGGACGTGGAATTTAATGTGGGGATCATGTATTGTTGCGAGTTGCTCCATGGAAGGAGTTACAAGATTTGGGAAGAGAGGAAAGCTCAATCCACGATTTATTGGTCCATTTCAAATTCTTGACCGAAAGTAGGAAATGTAGCCTATGACTTGCATTACCTCCAAGTATGTCTCGTGTTCATAATGTGTTTCACATATCTCGTGCTTCGTAAATATGTGAAAGACCCGAACCACGTTATAGAGTTAGAACCAGGACGAGATAGTAGAAGACTTAACGTATGAGGAGGTACATCAAGATTTTAGATAGGAAGGAGCATGTCCTACTGCAAGAAAGGTCATACCACAAGTTAAAGTTTTGTGGAGGAATCATGCTATAGAGGAAATGACACAGGAATTGGAAAGCGGAAATGAAAGCGAGGTATCCTCACCTTTTGAAAACACCGAGTACGTCGTCAATTTCGAGGACGAAATTTCATAAGGAGGGGAGGTTGTAAGACCCCGAATTTTTTTTAAATAAAAAGGAATTTCCTTTATTTATTATTTTGAAATAGTAAGGGTTGATTTGATTAATGTGGATAGTTAAGGGTTAAATATGCAAATATTTCAAAATAAGCAAGTGGTTATAAAATATTCATTTTGTCGGGGAATATTCGTTTGGTCGTGGAATATTAAATCTTTGTGGAGAATATTAAATATTTACGGTAGTGACCATGTGTGTGGCCCCATAATGGAAAGCGATTGGATGAAGAAAACGACAAATATAAGTTGGTTAAAAATAGCAGGCGTAGTTATTACCGTTAAATTTGTTGGAATACCCTATTGGTTAAAATACAAGAATCTGGCGTGGTTGCACAAGGTAATACCAGTATTACAGTATTGTTGAATTATTGATCCTTACGTAAGAAGGCACTACTCAATAATTTTTACGGTGAGTTCTTATTCAATATTTTATTTTATTGATTCAATAATTCTTTGCGTTGATATTTTATATTATTGTTGTTCAATAATTGTCACACATTATCTCCATTATCGGATCAATAATTCATATTATTTAAATAATATTATTAGATAGCATTATTGGCAATGTCTAGAAAGTTACATCAAGGAGAGGTTTGGTCACCTAATTGCGCGCCGATGAGGAGAAATCCTTATATGAAAAGCCCCTCTTTCTGAGGAGCGGCTGGTTGTCATAATTGTGATTACGTAATATTATTTGTGAATAATTAATTATTGATTCATATGATAAAGAAATATTTATTTTATGTGGATATAAATGATGGATTTATTTATGTGGTTATAAATGAAGAAATTATTGTTGAGGTGTTTTATCAAGATATTTTGCAGATTGGAGGTATTAAAAATTAAATCGGGGGTTTTGAGATATATTGCATGGGGTTATAATTTTAATCCGACCCGTTGGATTGTGGTAATTTTGGGTATGTTATACATACATAAGTTGAGTATATGTCCACAAATTTTGAACCAATTAAAATGCACGAATGATTTGTTGTGAATTTTAAGAGGTGTCGGATTCGAAAATTAGGTTTATAATTGATTTTGGTGGAAAATTCTAGAATTGAGTGGGCCCCACTTGTGGTTGGTGAAGAAATGTGCTGAATTTTATTTCAAATGTGGTGGGTGGCAATAGTAGCGAGTAAAGCCATCGTAGTAGCGGTCAAGTCTGCTTCCTACGCCGGCTAACATTTTCCTATAAATAGAGGGCTAAGTTAGAATTGAAAATCACACCGAAACAAAGTTTTCTCTTTCTCTCTCTATATTATTGGCGTATTTTGTGAGTATTTAGATACTTTGAGAGTTCTTTGTTTGGTACAAGTTTCATTCAAAGATCACTTAGACCTTTCCTTCCGAAGTAATCGATTCTTTGAGGTAAGGATGTTATTTTCTTTTAGGATGATATTATTTCTTCAATATCATTATCTTTGAAATATTGGTTGGAACTTTTTATCAAATTTGGAACTTTTTCATGTCGGGTTACTATTCATGAGTTACTATTCATGGGTTACTATTCACGAGTTACTATTCACGAGTACTATTCATGAAGCGTGAAGATGTTTTTTATGGAATTTCTATCTTTTGGTGTCAGAGTTACTATTCACGATACTCACGGCCTTTATTCACGATATCTTGACACTATTCACGAATACTTCAAGACTATTCATAGAAAAATGAAAATTTTTCTTTTCGACTAAAATATCTATTACGGATACTAGCTTTGATTGTATCCATGTTTTGATCATTCTTGAATTTTACACCACTATGATTATTTTTGAGGTATTGTTGGACATGGATAAAACAAAGTACGAATCCTTAATCCTTAATCCTTAATCCTTGTCATTTTGTTTCTTTGGATTCGTTCTTTAAAATATTTTTCATCATCCTCGGTCTTAAATGATGATATTATTGAATATCTTTGGCTGTAGTGCAAAAGATGAATGATTTTCGATGAATATCTTTTGGCTGTAGTGCAAAGATGAGCAGTGTTGAGAGATGAACATGACCGATTGATGAATATCTTTGGCACCTGTAGTGCAAAGATGAATATTTGATTTGAGATGAATATTGATTGATGTTACGAGGATAAAATATTGATGATGGACTGTTAAATTCATAGATTATAGTAGATTTCATTTCTCACGTAACTCTTCTATGAATTATTATTTCATTCGCGAATATTGATCCGAAACTTGTTATCTATTGTATTCTATTAAATTTTTCCTGTTGAAGACTAACGATAATTTGTTGTATATTATCTTAGTCATAATATTCTTCTTGAGCTAGTTGAGCTCACCTTTTCCTTTTGTTCCATTCTTCTCGTGGAGGCGAGAATATAGCGAAATCTGAGTCTGGGTATGGAATGAAGGATTTAGAAAGGATTGTTTAGTAGTCCTCACCATTTTGTAAAATAATGTATCAATAAATGTGATGAGGATTTATTTGAGTATAAATATTGTCTAGAAGATAATATTTGTATTTAAACTCATGATTTCTTGTTGTAATAATAAAGATGTAGTTGTTTCTGTACCATGTATTTGGCGACTCAGAATGGGTGTTGTGTATACCTATTTTGGGGGCGCACACACATCCCCTCATCGAATAATAAGCTAAACTTATAACAAACACCTCATAACAAACCCCTCTATTTATATGAAAAATTGAATAGATAATTACCACAAATCACTTATCTTTAATAAACACATTTTTAATCTATTAACAATTATTTATCATTAATATTATAACTCACAATATTTAACAACAAGATCATTCCCAGGAAGAGGGGGCTTTCCGATAAGGATTTCTCCCTATTGGCGCGCAATTAGGCGACCAAACCTCTCTATGGCAGAACTTTCTAGACATCATTAATATTACAAATAATAATATGAATAACTTTGTCATCTCAATTATTGACTAAATAATATAAAATATTATTCAGATGATATTGTGACAACAATCGAATCAAATAACGTGAGATATTATGCAGCAATTATTGTAGCAATAATTGAGTATTATTGAGTGACTTCTCACGTAAGCATCAATAATCAATACCGTGTGCTACTATGCAACCACGCGTATTACTGTACTTTTATCACTGGGTATTTCAACCGTTTAACGGTATCAATTACGTCGTTATTTATAAAAACTCAAACTTATCATTTTCTTCATCCAACCGTTTTCCGTTATGAGGCCCACAAATGGCTGCGCCATCGTACGAATATTCTTCGACAGCATGAATATTCCACGACCAAACGAATATTCCCTGACAACAATGAATATTTTATAATCACTTGCTTATTTTGTAAAATTTTCACATTTCACCCATAACCAAAGCATTATATAAAATTAACACTTTATTATTCACAATAATAATTAGAGGAAATTCGATTTTATTTATAAAAAGTTGGGGTCTTACAACCTCCTCTCCTTATGAAATTTCGTCCTCAAAATTGACGTACGTACCTGATGTTTCGAAAAGGTGAGGATACTTCAGTTTCATTTCCGATTCTAACTCCTAGGTTATTTCCTCAATAGCATGGTTCCTCCACAAAATATTAACTTGTGGTGTAATCTTTGTGCATAGGACATGCTCCTTCCTATCCAAGATCATGACAGTTACCTCCTCGTACATTAAATCTTCGGTTATCTCGTCTGGTTCTAACTCAATAATGTGGTTTGGGTCTTTCACATATTTACGAAGCACAAATATGTGAAACACATTATGAACATTAGACATGCTTGGAGGTAATGCGAGTCTATAGGCCACATTTCCTATTCGGTCAAGAATTTCAAATGGACCAACAAATCGTGGATTGAGCTTTCCTCTCTTCCCAAATCTTGTAACTCCCTTCCATGGAGCAACACGTAACAGTACATGATCCCCAATATTAAATTCCACGTCCTTTCGATGAAGATCCGCATAACTCTTTTGTCGATCCTGTGTCATTTGTATACGTTATCGAATCATTTGGATCTTCTCTGTAGTAATTCGTACCAACTCTGATCCCAACAACGTTGTTTCTCCTACCTCATCCTATTATACTGGAGAGCGACACTTTCGTCCATATAATCCTTCAAATGGAGCAACACCTATACTTGCCTGATAACTGTTGTTATAGGAGAATTCCACCAATGGTAGGTAAATATCCCAACTCCCTTTGAAATATAGGACACAGAGTCTTTATAGATCTTCAAGAGTCTTAATAGTCCTTTTTGATTGCCCGTTCGTTTGAGGATGGTATGCCAAACTGAATCGTAAATCTGTGCCCATATCTTTCTACAAACTAACCCAAAATCGTGAAGTGAATCCTTTGTCACGATCCAAAGCTATGGATACTGGCATGCCATGCAATCTCACAATCTCATTCATGTATATACGAGCAAGACGTTCAAGGAAATAAGTCTCCCGTATCGATAAGAAATGAGCAGATTTGGTTAATCTATCAATAATAACCCAAATTGCATCTATTCCTTGAGAAACCTTGGGAAGACCCGTAACAAAATCCATGGTAATGTGTTCCCACTTCCATTTTGAAATCTCAAGTGGTTTAAATGGACCCTTTGGCACTTGATGATCCGCCTTTACACGTTGACAAATTAAACACCTCGAGATAAACTCCGTGATCTCTCTCTTCATATTGCTCCACCAAAATGTATGTCGAAGATCATGATACATTTTGGTACTACCAGGATGGATTGGGAATGGTGTGTTGTGTGTCTCCATCATGATTTTATGCTTCAAGTCAGAATCGTTAGGAACACAAAGTCTGGAGTTGACTCGAAGTATTCCTTCTTCGTCGATTCTTGCTTCTGGATTAACACATTCATGCAGTTTCTTCTTCATACGCATCAGCTCCAGGTCCGTAGCTTGAGCAGCTTTAACTTTATCAATTAAAATCAGTTCTACTTGTATGTTTGATATCATCACGTGGGTACTTTGGGCCTTTACCTCTATCTCCATCCTTTGCAAGTCATACAAAATGGGCCTTTATGTTAACAACATCGCACTCGTACCTGCATATGATCTTCTACTCAATGCGTCAGCTACCACGTTTGCTTTTCCAGGATGGTATTGGATGGTATGATCGTAATCTTTCAACAGCTCAAGCCAACGTCATTGCCGCATATTGAGTTCCTTTTGGGTGAAGATATATTTGAGGCTTTTATGATCTGTATAGATCTCCACTTTCTTCCCATACAGATAGTGTCTACAGATCTTCAACGCGAAAATGACTGCTGCCAACTCTAGATCATGAGTAGGATAATTCCTCTCATATTCTTTGAGTTGTCACGAGACATAGGTTACGACTGTAATGATCATGAATTTTAAACACCTTATTTAATTAAATATGTGATTTAATTTTTAATGAGTTAGTTTAGTGAGATTATTTAAACCTTATATGGTTATATGAAGTTGTAACGTTAGAAATTTATAATTTAATTTAAATATTTATTGAGTTAAATAATTATTTTTAATAATTTATTTATTGAGGAAAATAAATAATGGATGAGTTGTGGTGAATTAATTTAGTAACTAAATTGTTTAATGTTAATTGAATTGAGTATTGATAATTTATCCGAAGGATTTAATTTAAGGAAATAATTAAATTAAATCAATTGCTTAATACTTAAGAAAATAATAAAATTAAATGAATTGTTTAATTTAAAGGAAATAAATAAATTAAATAAAGTTATGTTTCTAATTTATTAATTAAATTAGATATATAATTATTTATTAATTATAAGGTATAATGATAATAAGAATTTTATTATTATTATAAGTTATTTAAAATTAACTAAACTAAAGTTATTTAAATTAACTAAATTAATGGTATGACATGAAACTATATAATATAATAATATTAAAATAAATTAGTTTAGGGAATAAGGTGTTAGCCAAACAAGGCCTTGTGGCCATTGGCTTATTCT
Organism: Panax quinquefolius; assembly: GCA_020205615.1. Taxonomy (NCBI): domain Eukaryota; kingdom Viridiplantae; phylum Streptophyta; class Magnoliopsida; order Apiales; family Araliaceae; genus Panax; species Panax quinquefolius. The sequence continues at coordinate 75,598,026 of CM035172.1, forward strand.
AACTGACGCGAGCCTTTTTGTGTTTTTACCAGACGAACGTGGGAGTCAGTATATGTGGGTTACGCGTCTTATTTTTTCCTAAGGCTTGTTAACATAGAAAAACAAAGGAAGAGAGAATTGTAGAGTATTGAGAGTGAGAAATTGAGAGAGAGTGATCTCTGTGAGTTTGCCAAGAGAAAGAAGAGATTCACCATCTTGTGCTAGCCTATAATCAAGATGATTAAGGTATAATTCATTCCTAAATTTCTAAGTTTTAATTTTTATCTAATTTCTTTGTAAATTGGTTTTTTGTGAATTTGTTGTTCAAGCGTTGTGTGTATGGTGTGTATTATGTTGTAGAATCTGTTAATTATCATATATGAGGGTTGTTTGAGTATCAAATTTGTGGGAATTCGGTTGTAGCAGAAGATTATATATATCAATGTTTATGTTCATATGCTTTGGCTTTAGAAAGTATAAAACTTCATGCTTAATGTGTGTTAGAATCTGCAATTTGAAGTTAGAATATGTTTGTATGTTAAGAAACAAAAGCGGCGTAGTTGGAATCATGTCAATTGGTTAAAAAACGAATTCGTGGTAATCTAATTCGCTAAAGGTGTCAAAAATTGAGTTTTTATATGAAAACATGAAATTTAAGGAATTAAATTAGTTTAATTTGATGTTTAGTTGTTCTAAGTCGATGAATATGTGAAGAAACATGTATGTGTTTGTTTTATATCAATTGGATGTGCTAGTTTCACTGTTTTGATGGCGAAATTTGTGGTAGTTGGGAGAAAAAGCGGAACCTTTGTTGTTGTGTTTTTGGTTTACATGCAGTGTGTGGGCGCAATTGCTTGCCGTCACCACGATCGAAGCGACGCAATTTACATCTTTGAGTATCTGCTGATTGAGCACCAGTACAATACTTATTTGGTGCCAAAGCCTAAATGGCGCAATTGCGCCTGATTCGAACATAAATGTGTCACAGCTGCGCCACACCTTGAACTGTGACAGTGAAGTCTGCTTATTTGCAGGTCATGCGTAACAGACTTGTGTTAGTTTAGTATGTATGTTAAGGATATTAAATCATAAAGTGGACTATTATAACAGATTGTAAGATGTTGTAATTCAAAGTGTGAAGATTTTAAGTAATTATTTAAGTAAGCTATAAAATGAAACTAAAAGTGATGTTTTCAAAAGTTGTTGATAAACGATAAAGTTTAGGTTGATTAATGTGTGATTTCAGAGGCGTTAATTATGTTAACCTAAATGGTTAGGTAATAGGCTAGGGTTATGACCTAAATGATGGTTTAGTACCCATTGTGTTGATATTCGTACAACTAATTGTTGTTGCGATTATAACGATGTGTGTAGGGTAATTGGAGATTATTTTACACTTGTGTAGCTTACAAACAAGGCAAGTTCCTAAACCTTAACTCTTTACATTTGAGCAAACTTTCTAACTTCATTCTTTTCATAATTGAATGCATATTCCCATTCCTAAATCATTATTGTACAATTTCTTAAAATTGAGCAAGCCTAATCTATCTTGAATATGTTTGTACAAGCTCTTGTAACCTAATTCGTTACCTCGAGCGAGTTTTTACCTTTCTAAGCCTTGATGTTATTATTCAACTTATATATTGTTCTAATACATCGATTCAAATGAGATTGTTCTAACTCTTTTGGATATAGCACTTTGCATGTGTATTATGTGTATGCAAGTATATATTGTTGATATCTGATCTTTGACTTTGATAGCCTTGTTCAAGTTATACATTCTTGTATTAAACCTCTATTGATGGAAATTGAATAGTGTTCTAAAATTCTAGAAACACTGATAAGCTAGTTCCAAACTAAACTTTCTTTAGTGCGGAAATTCTAAATTTAAATTTAGACGAACAACCCTAACATAGGGGATTTTGTACGTGTAACGTTTAGATGTTTGTTCACAATACATGGTACAAAGGGCTGATCCTCCTAAGTACGTTAAGAATAGTCTGTATAGTCTAAATGACTGTTAAGGTTGAGATAATAATACCTAAATACCGAAGACCTAGTTCGTGGTCTTAAGATCCTTATATATTAAAATTCGAACTTGTTTTCTATTTTTGATTCATAGAACAAGTTCATTATTGTTCAGTATTCGTTGTTCATTCTCATGTTGTTATTATTACTACTCTTTATGTCAGTGAGCAATTGTTTGCTCACTCTTGCAATTAAAAAATAAAGCTAAAGTTGAAAGAGGTGATGAGCCATCTACTAGCAAGGGAAAGGGCAAGATGTCCGAATATTGAAGAATTATTTATAGTTTATTTAAATGCATGAAGTTATAAGACTTTTGTTTTATTTTATAATGTATCCCGCAAACTGATGTAATAAATTTAAGGTTAGATTACCTAGGATTGTTTATGAGATGATGTAACCCTTTAATTGGAGAGATTATTGTTTAAATTAATTATTATTTTATCCTTTATTATGGGTAGTTAGATGTAATTATTTTGATAGTGAGCACCAAATTCGGTGGAAATGAATTACCCGAATTTGGGGGGTGTCACAGAAGTTATAAATATGATTAAAGGGAGTCACTAATAGTTATTTAAATTAGTGGACTAACCCTAAGAGTTGATATCAAAGAATTGATAGGATTCTTAATAATTTAATATTCAATTTATTTGAATATAGTAGCAAGATTTTAACATAATGATTTATGTCAAGTATGGGTAGATCACCATTGTAGAAGTTAAACTATATCATATGAGACTTATGTGGTCATATAAATTTGAATTGGCTTGAAGCTAACCCATTTTAAGCCTTTGCCGAGGACCGGTAGCAATTGCGCCCTCCCAATGATACAAAATGAATGCAAATTGCTGCTTGATGTCCAAACTTAGAAAAGTTAGTTTACTGTAGAAAATGAAATGGAACACTTTGTTGTAAGGTGTGACATGCATAAAATCATATGATAAAAATATTTTTTAATGATATGAAGTATCATGTAATGCAATAAAATCATATGTGGTTTTTAAACAGAAATAAATAAATATCTATGTATTCCAGAAATTTGGATTGAAATTATGTGTGTACACCGGAATAGATAATATAAATATGATAGGGTGGTTATATGCGTAGAAAAATATAATTATGGAGCTACCCGGACAATAATACTTGACTGTGTTATTTTAATTGTGTATATTTAATGTATATGAATTATTTGTATGTGCACTACTTGATACCTTGTAATTAGGAAATACATTGTATGCCCTTTAAATCATTATAACCTATGTTATGTGAAATGAAGTGTGTATACATATTTTATGACCAAACTTTATATTATCTGTATATATGGTTTTAACCAAGTGTTGTATTACATTGTTTGCAAATGCTGAGAATTGTTCTCTTGTCCCATAATAAGAGCCCATTCTTTTCTTCCACGTGAAAATAAAAGAAAGCTAGCAAGCCTACTCTATTCTTCATCTCAAATTCATCAATCTAGAGCAATAAGTGGATGGGGAGTGGGATTCATGAGTGAATCACCAACTCTCACCAACTCTCTCCTACCCATTATACATTCTTGAAATCCAATGGTTTGATTTGTGAGGTAATGTCATTATCTAGTTAACCATTCTTCTATAAATAAGACATTCATCTTCCTTATTGCAATTGCTGAGATTTATTTGCGAAGGAGCTTGTAAGGAGTGACAGTATTGCAACTCAATTACCTCAGAAGGTATGAAAATCCCAATTTATGTTCTTAGTTGAGTTTTGTTAAGATTTCTTGAATTAAGAATATATTGGTTGATAGTTTATTTGGGTTTTGTCTCTTAGTATTATACATACTTATAAATGCTAGACTAAAAATAAGTGTATGCGTTTGATATTTTTGAGAAGAATTTTGAGGATTTCAAAATTCTGTGAAGTATTTAGGTGAATTATTCATGATTAAGGGAATAAGCATTTATGTTCTGTGTATATGTGTGCATGATGTGGTTAAGGGTCAAGGGTTGACCAAATAAACGATATCTGTAACAAACCCTAAGTATATATGAATAACATCAACGTTCGGTTAGAAAATCCTAGCGATTAACAAGAAACCCTAGAAACTGGTTCTTGAAACCCTAATTTTAGTTTGGGAAATTCGAAACTCTAATTCAATGTATGAAACCCTAATCTGGGAACTTAAATGATTATTATATTGTTTAAGTGCTATTAATTAGTATATTAATTAAGGTAATGCTTAATTAATTAGCAAACCCTATTTTCAAAATTTGAAAACCCTAATTTCTGGATTAGAAACCCTAATTTATAATTGGGGAAAACCTAAGTGTTAATTTAATAATTTTAATGTTAATTAGGAAATATTAATCCTAATTTTCAAGTTATGAGTAATTAGAAAACCCTAATCTAATTACAAAATCTAATTTCTAATTTAGAAAGAAGTTATTTTCTATTAGAAACCCTTGTAACGCCCAAGAATTTTGAATTTTTATTTGATTATGTGGATTAAATGAATTTAATTGAGTAATTATGTGAGTACGATGTTCGAAGGTTATTTATGACCTAGAATTTGCAGATGTGGTTAGTATTATGGCTTTGTGCTAGAATTAATTGTTGTGAATTATCAAGACGAAAACGAATGTTTTTCGAGAATGTTTGCGTAAAAACACTATTATTCCAATTTCATTCGGAGCTAGGGTTTGAGATTCTGAGAAATGCGTAATGATAGAATACGAAGATATTATGGAGTATTCAATAATAATTTCGTTATGGCAAACGAATTTTTTGCCTGCGGACTTAAAACCTAAGGGTTGAGTATATTAATTTCCGAGAAGGAAATGAAACGCGTGGAAGTAATTGTGTAAGACCCCAACTTTTTGAATAAATATTAAATTTTCTCGAAATATATTTTTGAATATTATGGTGTGGATTTGATATAATGTTATAGTTGGGGGTAATATTTACAAATTTTGCAAAGTACGCAAGTTGTTATTTAATATTTGATTGGTCGGGGAATATTCGTTTTAACATGGAATATTCGTACAACGGCGCAATCATTGGTGGACCCCCACAATGGAATTATTGTCGGATTGAGAAAACGACAAAATAATTTATGAAAATAACGGCGGAAGTTTTACAGTTAAGCTGTTGAAACACCGATGTTAAAAAAGTACAATATCTGGCGTGGTTGCGTAGTAGCACTGCGGTATTGATTATTGATGCTTACATGAAAAGTCACTCAGTTATACTCAATTATTGCTACAGTAATTGCTGCATCATATCTCTCATATTATAGATTCAATTATTGTCACAATATCATTTGCATAATATTTTATATTATTAAATCAATAATTGAGACGACAAAGTTATTCATATTATTATTTGCAATATTAATGATATCTAGAAGTTACATCGAGGAGAGGTTTGGTCACCTAATTGCGGCATGATATGGAGAAATCCTTATCGGAAAGCCCCTCTTTCACCGGGAGCGACACGGTTGTTAAATATTGTGAGTTATAATATTAATGATGAATAAGTTGTGTTGATTAAAAATGAATTTTGATAGTTCCATTATATTAGGATTACTAGTGTTAGTGGAAATCGACATCTATTCCGATGATAATTGATGTCTAGGGGTTATATTGATAAATCGGGTAATTTATCGGATAAACGAGCAATTAATTGCTACTAATTCACATGCTTATATAACTATTTGTTCACATGTGTGTACTATTGAATCACATTATTTACTATTAGGGGAGTTGGTGCAAGATTGATAATACTTGCATGACTAAGTTAAAAATGGAGGTATAGATGGAGGTACTATACTGTAATTTATGTTTTTCACATGATTATACTATTGATTCACATGATTGAACTATTGATTCACATTATTTACTATTAGGGGAGGTGGTGCAAGTTTGATAATACATGCAGGACTAAATTAAAAATGAAAGAAAAGTTGGAGGTATTGTACTGTAATTTTTTGAGCACCAAAACGTGCAATTATCGAAACTATATTTTCCTATAAATAGAAGGTGATTCTTCCTTCATTTCTCACCAATTCACAAAAGCTTTAGAAGCGATTATTATAGAGAGAAATTATAGAGAGAAAAGAAGAAGAGAAGTCGCTACCTCTTATTCCGGTATCCAATTTTTCCAAGGTAGGGAGTATTATTTCTTTCTTATCCATGAAGAGAACACATTATTCCATTATTTATTATTCTATTGGAATAACTCAGATATCTGTGAGCTACCCTATACTTGGTGAAATTCTTACATTATTCCATTCTTTATCATTACATTGGAACATCACATGCATGCGTTTTACATGGGACTGGTTCCATTATTTATCATTACATTGGAACATCCGTCTGGGCATTCTCGCATGGGACTGGTTCCTTCTTTATTATTACGTTGGAATATCCCATCATGCGTTTCTGTGGGACTGATTCCGTCTTTATTATTACATTGGAATATCACATGCATGCGGTTTCTTGGGACTGATTCCGATTATTTATTATTCTATTTGAATAACCTGCATGTGCAGTCTATCGCATGCCTGATGATTTCTTTTGTTATTCCATTCCTTGTTATACTAAGTTGGTTAAAGTTTTGACTTCTATACTCCATGAAATTAGTGGAATATCCTTGATATTTATGTTTCATCCAGTATCTTTTCATTGAAATATTCTTCTGACCATTCTTGAATTTTACTCCACAAAGCAGTATCATGTTGACAATTTTGACGTTATTGATTCCTGGATAAAATAATTCTTGAACTTGTTTTATTAAATTCTTATATCATTGTCATCATCCTCATGTTTATATTTTGTTGAAAGTCATCTATTGCCTGTAGTGCATAGATGGACTTGGTATGATTATGACCAGAGATTATTCGGTGGAATCATAACCGTAATGTTACAAATGATGTGGTAAAAGTCCTCATTGGCCCGTAATGCATTGATGGACAGTTGTTGGCATGATCATGACCATTAATGAATACACAAATATTCTTGGCCCGTAGTGCATGGATAATTGTGGTCGTGATACTAAAGAATATCCTTGGCCGTATTACAGGGGTGATTCGGTGATGTGGATTATTTATTAAGCTGAGTCCCAGCGATAAAAGTGTTGAAAAACCTTTTAAATCATAAAAGAGAATAGATTTTATTCTCTACTTGACTCTTTTAATGGATTGTTTGTTCCGCTGCAGTTAAACTTGATGGTTGTTATATTATATCAGTTTAACACTGTTGAAGCCTAACGATAATATATTCTACATTATCTTATTCATAATATTTCCTACTGGGCTAGTTGAGCTCAACCTTTTACTTTCATTGTTCTCTTCAGGAAATGAGAGCGTAGCGAGGGGACTAGTCGGGGAGCGGAGTGACGGACGGATGATAGCATTAGTAGTCCTCACTATTCGGTGAAATAGTGGGAAAATAAATGTAATAATATTGAATTTGAGTTTGTATATTGTCTGAGCGACAATATTTGTATTAAAACTCACAACTTATGTTTTATCGCGTACTTTGCACGACAGTTGTATAATTAAGTTGTATTTGTATTCTGTACCATGTATTTGGTGACTCAGAATAGGTGATGTATACCTATTTTGGGGGCGTCACAAATTGCGTTAGGGTTAAGGCATGTGTTATACAATTAAGATACTATTTAGTATCTATGTATAATATGATGAGTTAATCTGAAAGTACAATCGATTATCTTACTAGTATTATACGGAAAGAATAACGTGAATTATACGTAGGGAATACGAGTTGTATTCTAGAATTTAGTTAAGACTTAATGTTAATTCATTTGGGTTGGATTATGTTTAGTCTAATCAATTGAATGAGCAAGCCCAAGGGATTAAGTAATAAGCCCAAGTCAAGGCCCAATATTAGATTTGTTAAGCCCAATGCAAGAAAACCGAACCATGGATCAAACCGATGGGTCACCGAATGGGTAAAATCCATGGGGCAACCCATGGGGATGACCCATGGGCATGGTGGGCCGGCCACTTGGTATGCAAGCCAAGCATATCACTTCGTCACCAAGTACTTTACTTGGTGACAAAGTGGTAAATAAGTAAGGAGGTGGAGAATTGGACCATTTTTCCCTCATTTGGTTTTCTATAAATAGAAAGCTAGAGTTGGATTTTTGTTGATTTACAAAGCTTTTCCAAATATAGTGAGAGAGAGAAAGAGCTATAAACATTAAATCCTTGTACTTCCAAGCAAACCAATAGACGTTTATCAAGAACGTGAATTACTTCATAGGTAAATTCTTATAAACCGTAATCTTCATCCTTTTCGATTTCTTTCTCATAGAAGAATCGTAGATGAGTGGAGTGTGTTTACTGAGGAGATATAAGGATGCCTATTAATGATCAAATCATTGATAGGTCATGACCAAATAGAAATCGTAAGTGTTTAAATGAGTTAAAAACCATAAGCGTCTTGAACGTTAACTTAGTTATTAATGAACATTTTGAAAACTGTTATAGCTAAGGGATGTGCCTATTGTTTGGTTAGGATGACTATAATGAATCAATGGAGTTTTCCATGTGATTTGGCTTAGAGAACATTAATAACTTAATTTATGGTAATTATGCGAAAATAGACGTTAAACGTAGAAAGCCCGGATTAAAGGTCAAAAGTTGACGTGGGACTAGAAAACATTGGTTTCCAATGTCAACACGTGAGATAAGGTAATTAAGAGTCGTTGGCGAAAGAATCGTCGCATTCCGACTTATAACGAAGAAAACGAGTATTGGACGGACGAAAACGTTAAACGAACGCTTAAAAATGAACTTAAAGGTGAATTCTGAGTTAACGAATTCAGAAATATGAAATTCTTATACGAACACGTAAAGGATGTAATTCCTGACTTGTAGGCTTTTGAATGGGTCAATTTGGATGTAAAAAGAACAAATTAAGATGCCGGGAGTTTTGTTAGAAAACCAAACTATTTTGGCCAACTGATGCACAGGTTCGGCGCCGCAGCGCTAAACCCAATGTTTTCTACCACGCCGCAGCGCCATGTATGGCTGAGAGAAAATGAAAATGTCTGCGGACACTTTCGCATGCTGCAAGAGTTTGTACATGGGCTCACGTACCGCAATCTTAGAGTCAGGGCAAAACCTACGGAGAGTGATGCCATGCCAGCCACTAGAATACATAGGATGCACAAGCTTGTCACCGGAAGTAGAAAAATGTTGACCAAGTTAGTTTTTGTTCCATTTCGAATGAAGACTTAAATCAAGACAATGAAGGTACTTAATGTACATGATAAGACTTACCTTAAATCACTTATAAGGTGTTAATGTAAGAAGATCTAGTAAGGTTTAATAGAAATTAAGCGAAGAACATAAAGACGTAATAAGTGAACCACGAATGACGTTCAACGTTGTTAGTTCACCAATAATAATCAAATGTCGGTTAAGGACATAAGAACGTTAATGAAATGTAACGAAGTATAGAAAGTTGAATCGACTTTAATAACGAAGTTAATTCAAATAAAACATAGAAGAGAAAGAAGTTGGTTAGAACCGTAAAGTTAGTTTATTTGATAACTAATTACAGTGTGCTATGTGAATGTGTCATGTAGATCTTGTAAAGACTAAGAATATTTGAAATATAAATTTGAAGACGCTTGAAGGCAAGTCTTTCTTAACGCTTGCCTAACCTTTGTGTTAGCCAAGTTTTTACGTGATCCATGATAAACAATGCATGAATAGTATTAAGGAAAGAGTCGATGCCTGTTTTATCCTGGCTAGACAAGTATTGAAGAATAGATTGAATTGTTTACAAGTCTGTTGATATAGAACTCTTAATGCTATCCTATGCTAAGTATTTGGTACAGATGTAAAGGTAAGTTTGTCTATGTACAAACAAAAGTATTTTTCATCGATTATTCGATGGGCACGCGAGGTTGCCAAATGTTGAACGTAAATACGTTTAACGTAAGAGTGTTGATCAACATAGAGTACAATAGGCTGATCACCTAGAAGTGCTCGTAAGTAAAGACAGGTGGATGGCCTTAGTGCTGGATATCCTTTTTAAGTATGAAAACGATGTAGACACTCGAAATTTTCTTCTCCTGTTACTAACCATGCAGGAGGGAAAAAACTACTTTTTCCCACTCCAAAGATAACCCAGGATGACTACGACATCAACTTTAAACCCCGGAGATAACCCCGGGAGATCCAGTTTCCAACCCCAGAGATAGCCCCGGGAAATCAGGTTCCAACCCCGGAGATAATCCCGGGAAAGTCAGTTTCAACCTCGGAGATAACCCCAGAGGATCAAGATCAAATCCTGGAGATAGCCCTAGGAGGTCAAGCCAACCTCAGAGATAACCCTGACGACAGTCAAAGTCAACATAAAGTCAACCTCAGAGATAACCCTGAGAAATGATTGCTTTCTGTTGCGAAAGCCAGGAGATAATTAGGGAGGGCAAAATGGTCATTTTGCCAACTCAACTTCACTTCAAATCAAATACACTCATTTCAACTCAAAACACTTCAAAGGAAGTCCCACAAGAGCGATATCTTAACTCCGGAGCGCAAACTACATAAAACGGCTCACCGGATTGCCTGACAGAAACCCAGGAATGCCATTTCGGTCATGGACCAATCTTCCTGGAATCAAAAAATTTCAAATCATATGTCATTGTGTAGCTCTCGGAAAGAGCTTTCCGGAATGGTATGACACGCTTCCATCGGACTCCAAGATTGAAAGTTATGAGCGTAGATCGAAGCGAACAACGCCTTGTAATCGAATGCGTTTGACGACAGACGGGACCCACAACGCCCGAGGCACCGGCAGCAACGCATGTACACTGCTACTAAGTGCATGAGTAGACTCATGGCTCCCCCTCTATAAATAGAGGGATTGGGGTGGCCATTTTGTAAGAGAAAAAGGCGAGGAAGCCCTGCCCAATTTGCTCTGCACTCACCCCATGCAGTGTTTATTTCCCCTTTTAAACACCTGTGAGCTCATATATAGCCCTTTTGTACCTACAAGAGTCAGTGTATACCCACTCTAAAGATATAGAAGCCTTCTTTATCAGTCAGCTGTAAGCCTTGTCACACACTTTAGAGTCTTTCTCTTCATCTTTGCACACACCCTTCTACACGTTGAGAGTCGTGTTGTTTGCTTTTGCCCGAACTTTGGTCCGTGGTTTCATTTCAGCATGTATCAATATATATATTATTTATATATTGACTAACATTATCGAGTTATGCCTCGATTGAGCCTAGACTTCGGTTTGGAGCGTTTATTTGCTTTAATATATATATATATATATATATATATATATATATATATATATATATATATATATATATATCAAGCGTGTGTAGGACTTTGTTCGATGAGCACAGATTTTATATACAGTGCGTTTATTTTCTTTATATATATATATATATATATATATATATATATATATATATATATATACTTATATATATGAACTGTGGTCGATCTACATTCGATGAGCAGATTTCACATTGATGCGTTTCTTTGCATATATATATATATATATATATATATATATATATATATATACTTTGTCCCACACAGAGTTTACTTACGTGGTGGTTGATTGCTTTTCTGACTTTCTTTACGTTTTCGTCTGCTTGAGTTTACTTCATGGCGATTGACCATATTCTGACTTTATTTACATTATGTCCGCCTGGAGTTTCCTTCGTGGCGATTGGCCGTATTTCTGACTTTATTTACGTTTCCTCCTTTAGAGTTTCCTCCGTGGAGGTTGATAGCTTTTAACAACTTTATTTACATTTCTGATCCCCTATGGAGGTGCTTCGTGGTTGATGATCTTGTCTGTAAATATATATTTATAGCTTTTATATATATACCTGCTTATTGCTTTCATATAAATTGCAGTATTTTGTGAGCCTAGGAATCATGTGATCACAGATTCATCCCATTGAATCTAGATTCGGTTCCCATGATAGACATTTTCAACTGTAAGCAGCTTATAAATTATTCTACGGAGACTGAATTTTCTCAGATGGTTTCCATACCCACGAGGAAGTCGGCATTATTTTGTACATTATTTTCATACGGATGCCCCGCATTCGTAAAATAAAATCAACCAAGCCGCACACTTAATAAAATGGGAGTGTAAAAAGTCTCAAATACTATTGAGCATCAGGGTTTGAAAAACCTTTTTTATAAAACGTCATTGCTATATCTTGCTAAAAAACTGAATTTTCTACATAAATTCAAATCTTGTGTATATAGGTGCAAACGAGGCCTCGCGACTACTTCCAAATAATGACACATTGACCCACACACACACACATTCAGATAATAGTTTCTTAAAAGAGGCGGTCATAGTGGTAACACGGATGTCGGAAGTGCCTAACACCTTTCCCCGCATAACCAAGTCCCCGGACCTTAATGAATCTCGGTTTCACAGGCTTGGTTTAGCAATGTCACATCTTTGGGTCAATGTGCAAACCTTTTCTCGGTTGTGTTGGTACAACCATTTAAAAACCCAATGGCGACTCTTAACGGTCCATCGTCGACATTATACACGTATCGGACCTTTTTATCTTGTTTTTCAAACAAATCTCACCTAAAATGAAAACACCAAAGAACAAGTAGCGGAAAGGACACCCAAAAATCAGGGACGTCGACGGTGGCGACTTCGGTGGGAATCGATAAGAGGACTTAAGCCGTTATTATAGTCTTTTCAAAACTGTTATCTGCTTGTGTGTGGATGTTGCATTTACATTTTTGATGAATGTGTATGAATGAATTTCCTTATTTGCACTTAGTGCTTCGCACCATAACTGCTTGTGATGCTAGTGCTTCGCACCATAACTGCTTGTGATATTAGTGCTTCGCACCATATCTACTTATGATATTAGTGCTTCGCACATGTCATCATTTTCATACGGTGAGACGCGTTGTATGTGAATGTATGTCCCTCCACCAGGAGGCTATCCCGTCGGTGTTTGATTACTGGACTTGTGAGAAGACTAATTTTCTGAGGCTCAGGAAAGGCACCACCCAAATTCACTCCAGTTGAAAGACCGGATTAACTTCCCGTCTAGTAGATTGCGATGATTTGGGAACCTTCATGCCAAAAAGCCGCGAGAGTAACCTAAGATAGGTTAGCCTCTGATAAACCCAAAGCGGAGGAAAGTCTCTTCATGCTCTCATTTTAAATTACTTGTAAACACAATTACTTGTAAATTCATTCTATATCTATCTCCATGTAATGAGAAATATGAAGAAATCTGTACACATGCATATTTTTAGCATCCTACAAACAGTTGACATCCGTTTTACAGGATAAAAATCCTAAAATGGACACATCACATAGCATGTTATTATACACATTCCCTAAAGACTAAACTATGCAAGTTTTTCGCAGGGAAGCAATCGGTCCCGTTACCTGGTTAAAGTCCAAGAAGGCACTGAGCCCACCATCAAACATGGCCACAAGTGCACAGCCTGATCCTACTCCTATTTCCCGAGAGGAGTTTGAAGGATTAAGGAATCAGATAGTAGAATTGGTTGTCTTTCTAAAAGAACAAAGTAAAAATACGCAGGGCCAGACAATGTCTACTCAACCAGAGTCCTTCACACCAGGGGGCAGTCAGGGCATTGGTAAAAAGATGGAAACCCAGATACCTAAACCTCATTCCAATAAAGAAATCACAAATCTCAGGGATGATTGAGAAACTGGGGATATAAGAAAGAAAGTCCAATAAATGGAGGATACCAACCGGTCAATTAAAGGGACTGGAAATTATGGGAGTGTCACCTATTCAGATCTCTGTATATTCCCAGGGGATCAATATCCTACCAAATTCAAAGTCCAAGAGTTTGAAAAGTACAATGGGGCAGGCGATCCCTATATGTAACTAAAAGTGTACATTGGCGAACTGGGGTCTTATGCTGAAAATGAAAGCCTCAGAATGCAACTTTTTCAAAAGAGTCTCTCTGGAGAAGCTAAAGCCTGATATGCCCGACTTGACAATGCCAAAATCCACAACTAGGAAGAATTGGCCCACACCTTTCTAAATCAGTACAGTTTTCAGTCACAAATGGCACCAGATCGATATCAAGTGACTAAAGTGAAAAAGTAAAGTACTGAATCTTTCCGAGAATATGCCCAAAGGTGGAGACATCTAGCAGCGCAAGTCATTCCATCAATGATAGAAACTCAGATGGTAATGACATTTATTGATATCCAAGAGGCTCCTTACTATGAGAGGATCCTAGCAGGCATAGGAAAGCCATTTGCAGAAATGATCAAACACGGCGAAATGGCAGAGATGGGCTTGAAGGCAGGCAAGATTAAAGACTTCTTTGCCTTAGAAGCGATGCCAAACATATCTGGTGGCAAGTATGCAAGTGATCCCAAGGGGTATCCGATAAAGGCAATAAAGATGTATCCCTTGTTATACAGGGGCAAGCTAGGAGACCAAACTACAGTCCCCCTATTTGGAAAATGTAAGAAAATCTGCCATCTCAACAACAGGCCACATTCAACCAATGCCAGGATAGAAAAAGAAAATTCAAAAGATCGAAAAATTGGGTGTTCACTCCACTAGGCGATTCCCTTAAAAATGTATTGGCGATATTAATGGATCATAAGAAAATTACCGAACTAGCTCCTCCTCTGGAACCAGGGAGCAAAAGATACAATCTAAGCCAGAGATGTGCTTACCACTCACGGTCTCCAGGACACGATACACAGGATTGTTGGTCCTTAAAACATAAGATTCAAAATCTGATCGAAAGAGGCAGTATTGTGGTCGAAGAACCTGACCAACAAAATGTCAACACCAACCTTCTGTTGCGACATTATATGGAAGAAGTAAACATGATCGGGTCAGGAAGTGCTGAAATGTATCCAATTCGTAAGTACATATGAAGGATGGAGGAATACCCCCAAAAACACATAACAAATGTCCTAGAGTGGGAAAACTCGGAGGAGGGTATACTAGTAATGCAAAAATTGGATGCGATCCAGAATCAAGTGAACCTGCTGGCTAAGCTGATAGTGCGCGAACATCAGGAAACAAGGCAATTTTTCACTCAACTATCAGAAAGCCAAGAGAAAAAGGACTCCACGATGAGCCAGCTAAATGTAGAAGATCAAAGCAGGCTGAAAATAGAAGAAAATAGGGATGATAAAATTGCTAGAAGATCTCGCCAGCGGAAGAATCGATCGAGGGAATGCGAATTCTCATAGATGAAAGATCAAACAACCTCTAAAAGAGTCCAAAAATTCACCCATCTGAGCAAATCCAATGAAGAAATGCTACATTTTCTGATAAGCGAAGGAAGGATTACTAAGTTGCTGCCTCCTAAAAATCCCAAGATGAAGTGTTATGATTCCATCAAGATATGTCTCTACCATTTTAAATCGCTTGGGCATACGATTGAGGAATGCTGGGCTTTGCGACATAAAATCCAGGATCTCATTGAAAATGGGGAATTGGAGATAGAATTTCCTATGACCAAAAAAGGCAAAAAGGAAATAAAAAGCTTAAGATGTCCATTCGAGGCAGACAGTTCAAATGAGGTGAAGGATATGAGCGACAATTCTGGCAAAACATAAAGTGGACTGATCCTAATGCAAGAAATGACAGAAGAGACAACATCCTATGGTTCTAAGATATCAACCACGTTCCTGATTTTATCACCTTGGATGATGCAGAGGAAATACTAATCCTTTCCAAGGAAGAAAAACCCAAAAAGGAAAGTTCTTTGCAAGAAATGCAACAACAGTTCGAGGGAGATTTCATGGTTGAATCCTTTGAAACCCATTGTCGACGTCGGGATTTTTGAATGTCCCTTTCCGTTACTTGTTCTTTGGCGTTCTCATTTTAGGTGAGATTTGTTTGAAAAAACAAGTGAAAAAGGTCCGACATGTATGATGTCGACGATGGGACTGTTAAGAGTCGCCAGTTGGTTTTTTAAATGGTTGTACCAACACAACCGAGAAAAGGTTTTCACATTGACCTAGTGATGTGACACTGATATACGGGTCGGCAAAAGCGAGATTCGTTTAGGGTCCAGGGACTTGGTTATGCGGGGGGAAGGTGTTAGACACCCCTCGACATCCGTGTTACCATAGTGACCGCCTCTTTTCAAGAAACTATTATCTGAGTGTGTGTGTGTGTGTGGGTCAATGTGCTATTGTATGGAAGTTGTGTGTGGCCTAGTTCGAACCTATATACACAGGGTTTGAATTTATGTAAAAATTCAATTTTTAGCAAGATATGGCAGTGATGTTCTATAAAAGAGGTTTTTCAAACCATGATGCTCAATAAGAATTGAGATCTTTTACACTCCCATTTTTATTAAGTGATCGGCTTGATTGATTTTATTTGACGAATATGAGGCATCCGTATGAAAATAATATATAAAAATAATGCCGACTTCATCGTGAGTATGGAAACCATCTGAGGAAATTCAGACATCGCAGAATAATTTACAAGCCGCTTACAGCTTAAAATGTCCATCACGGGAATCGAATCTAGATTCAATGGGATGGATCTGTGATCACATGATTCTTAGGCTCACAAGATACTGTAGTTTATATGAAAGTAGTAAGCAGGTATATATATATATAAAAAGGCGTAAATATATATATATACAGACATGATCACCAACCACGAAGCACCTCCATGGGGGATCAGAAATATAAATAAAGCTGTTAAAACGGTCAACTGCCACGAAGTAAACTCCAGGTGGGACAATATATATATATATATATATATATATATAAGCAATAAACGCACCGGATGTAAAATCTAGGCTCATCGAACAGAGTCTGACCACAATTCAGATATATAAGTATATATATATATATATATAAAAGTGAGTAAACGCACTGCATCAAGTCTTGGCTCATTGAACAAAGTTTGACACACAGTTAATATATATAAATATATATATATATATATATATATATATATATATATATATATATATATATATATATATATTAAAGCAAGTAAACGCTATAGACCAAAGTCTAGGCTCAATCGAGGCATACCTCGATAATGTTAGTCAATATATATATAAATATATATATATATATATATATATACAGACTGGAATGAAACCACGGACCAAAGTCCGGGCAAAAGCAAGCAACGCGACTCTCAACGTGTAGAAGGGTGTGTGCACAGATGAAGAGAAAGACTCTAAAGTGTGTGTGAAGGCTTATAGTTGACTGCTAAAAAAGGCTTCTATATCTTTAGAGTGGGTAAACACTGGTTTTTGTGGGTACAAAAGAGGCTATATATGAGCTCACATGTGTTTAAAAGTGGGAAAATACACTGTATAGCGAGTGCAGAGAAAATTGTGCAGGGTTTCCCCGTCTTTTTCTCTTAGAAAATTAGCACCCCAAGCCCTCTATTTATAGGCAATATGTGCCGCAGGTGTACCAAAGGCAACCCGGGTTGGCCCGGGTTTGTCGGGTCGGGTCGTCTCGAAGTACGTGCACTCAGGGAGTGTAATGTCCACTCAATTTTTCAGAAGTGCAATCCGGGCATCCGTTTGAGGTATACATGATCTATTTCAGACCGCCATTGTCGAGAGTTGTACGATGGCATGGGATTATATTTTGTGTGAAGTCATTGAAGATGGGACGATGCCCTCCGGTCTTCAAGCTTCAACTTTCATCCGTTACCCCGCACAATAGTCACTCGGGATTGGTTAGCCTTGTAGGACATTGTTGCGTAGAGACGTGATGTGGCATCGTGTTTTGACGAGATGAGGATGTTGCCCTTCCCCGGTGTTATCACCGAATTGGGCTGATAAAGCTGACATTGCTCAGACTTCGCCGAGATTGGACTGCTGCAATTGTTGAAGGTCCTTATTGTCATCTTTGAGGTGTTCCTGTCTTCCCGATGTTATTGCCGAGTTGGTGCAGTGTATCTCATTGTGAGCGATGAGATTGAAGCTGGTCGCATTTTAAACAAGCATTTCCGGGGTTATCACCAAAACTGCATTCCTTGGGGTTATCACCAAGGCTGGTGGTTATTCCCATAGTTGGGACTGAGACTGGATACGTCGGGGTTATCTCTTAGATTAATCGGTCTTCTCCGGTGTGTCGGTATTATATCTGCAGGCCTCGGGGTTACATCGAGGTTGAAATCATTACTCCCAGATTGCGATCCGGGGTTGATGCTGAACTTTCGGTAGTATCCAGTATGAATTCAGATTGTCTTTCAGGGTTCTCTCTTAAAAGACGAATCTGTCCTCCTACAATGTTAGTAACAGTGGTACAAAAAAATTTGAGTGTCTACAGATGCCCCTCTTTATCATACTCATGCATTGCGATGTATGGGTAGGATAAAGAATCCTAGACACTTGAAACATAAAAAGATAAACATAGTACTATGGGTAGTAAAATGATGCAAATGTATGATGCATGTGTACGGGGTTGTAGCCTAACATGCTGGGGATGATTGATGGATCCTTGTTGCTTCAACTGGGGATTGGCAATACTGATCAGATCTGATGTATAAGTCGAATCTGTTAGGATGTTGATGTTGGAGTTATCACCAAATTCTTGAGTCTTTGATAACGATTTGATCTTGAAGATGTACCTCTTATGTGTAAGAGATCTGTGGGGATAAGGCCTGATCTTTTTGAGGATGTGTATAACATATTCCATCATCTATCCTCTTTGTTAACATGGACCTTTCCTCGTTAGTATCGCCAGAATATATCACGATTCTGTTGGATTTACTGCCAACAACAAATGCTGTCAAGGACGCCTGACCTTCGTTGACGTGTACTTCACCAACATGTGAATCAACGGCTGAAAAATCATATGGAATATCTTGTCAAGGTTGCTTGACCTTCACTGACGTGTGAATCAACGGCTGATACTCTTTGGGTAAATGGTCGAGGTTGCTTGACATTTGCTCTCGTGTAGGTTAATGGAGCATTGTATTGTGACCCCCACCGGGGATCTACTGGGGAATATGAGCAGTTGGGTATGAGAACCTTGACAGCTCTACAGCTCTGTTAGGCTTAATCGCTATTGGTTGAAATGACGTCAAGGTTGCTTGACCTTCGTTGATATGTGTGTCAACGGCTGAGCATGCGTTGCTACTCCTGCCGGAGATATACGTGGTAACCCCCGTCGGGGACCTACTGGGGATGCATGAGTACGTACGCAACTATCGAATGGTTCTCAATGCTTCGATGGGTTTACTTGCCATCGGCTGAAATAACATCAAGGCTGCTTGACCTTCGTTAATAGGAATGTCAACGGATGAACGTGTTGTAACCCCCACCGAGGATTTATGTTATAACCCCCGTCGGGGACTTACATTGTAACCCCTGTCGGAAATTTACGTTGTAACCCCTATCGGGGATTTACGTTGTAACCCCCGTCGGGGATTTACTTAGGGTAACGACCCTGAGTTGGTGGCAACGGACTTGTACAAGGTATTGCCGGATGTGATTTGTAACAAATGAGATCATTGGTAGGGTATAACTCATGTTCGGGTGACTACCAATGGGCGATGTACAGATTCAAAGTCTCATCCGAGAAAACCAGGATTGTATGCTATTTTGCTCAATCGCGTGGCATTTTTATTCTCGATTTGACCTTTCTAGTCCGTAAGAACTCCGTTTCAACTCGAACTGGACCAAGCCGCAGGGGTGGGACCCACATAGAGGAGCTGCAGGTGCACCTGCTACAGCCGCAGGTGAGCCTGCGGCCAGGCATAGATGATAAATACTGCAGCCAACCTTCACCGGTTCATTTCCAACTCATTTCACAAAGAGAGTACCATGAGCCATCTCTTGGATCTCTTGAAGTTAGGCCGCTTTACGCAAATTTCATCCTTTGTACAAGTGTTCTTTGGTTACTTGTTCTTTGGTGTTCTCATTTTAGGTGAGATTTATTTGAAAAAACAAGTGAAAAAGGTCCGACATGTATTATGTCGACGATGGGACTGTTAAGAGTATCCAGTTGGTTTTTTAAATGGTTGTAGCAACATAACCGAGTAAAGGTTTGCACATTGACCCAGTGATGTGACACTAACATACGGGTCGGCGAAACCGAGATTCGTTTAGGGTCCGGGGACTTGGTTATGCGGGGGGGAATGTGTTAGGCACCCCCCGACATCCCTATTACCACGGTGACCGCCTCTTTTCAAGAAACTATTATCTGAGTGTGTGTGTGTGTGTGGGTCAATGTGCTATTATATGGAAGTTATACGAGGCCTCGTTCGAACCTATATACACAAGGTTTGAATTTATGTAAAAGTTCAATTTTTAGCAAGATATGGCAGTGATGTTTTAAAAAAGAGGTTTTTTAAACCCTGATGCTCAATAGGAATTGAGATCTTTTACACTCCAATTTTTTTTAAGTGATCGGCTTGATTGATTTTATTTTACGGATGCGAGGCATCCGTATGAAAATAATATATAAAAATAATGCCAACTTCCTTGTGGGTATGGAAACCATCTGAGGAAATTCAGACATCGTAGAATAATTTACAAGCCGCTTACAGCTGAAAATGTCCATCACGGGAACCAAATCTAGATTCAATGGGATGAATCTGTGATCACATGATTCCTAGGCTCACAAGATACTGCAGTTAATATGAAAGTAGTAAGCAAGTATGTATATATAAAAGTTGTAAATATATCACCAACCACGAAGCACCTCCATGGGGGATAAGAAATATAAATAAAGCTGTTAAAATGGTCAACTGCCACGAAGTAAACTCCGGGCAGGACGAAACGTAAAGAGAGTTGTAAAAGCGATCAACCACCACAAAGTAAACTCCAGGTGGGATATATATATATATATATATATATATATATATATATATATATATATAAAAGCGAGTAAACGCACTGCATAGAAGTTCAGGATCATCGAACAAAGTTCGACTACACGATTATATATAAATATAAACATATATATATATATATATATATATATATATTAAAGCAAGTAAACGCTCGCATCGGGAAGTCAAGGCTCAATCGAGTCATAACTCGATAATGTTAGTCAATATATATAATATATATAATATATATATATATATATATATATATATCAGATGGAATGAAACCACGCATAGAAGTTGAGGCAAAAGCAAGCAACACGACTCTCAACGTGTAGAAGGGTGTGTGCACAGATGAACAGAAAGACTCTAAAGTGTGTGAGAAGGCTTACAACTGACTGCTAAAAAAGGCTTCTATATCTTTAGAGTGGGTAAATACTGGCTTTTGTGGGTACAAAAGAGGCTATATATGAGCTCATAGGTGTTTAAAAGTGGGAAAATACACTATATGACGAGTGCAGAGCAAATTGCTTAGGGTTTCCCCGTCTTTTTCTCTTAGAAAATCAGTACCGGTGTCGTAGAGACGTGACGTGGCATCCTATTTTGATGAGATAACGATGTTGCCCTTCCCCGGTGTTATCGCCGAATTGGGCTGATAAAGCAGACGTTGCTAAGACTTCGTTGAGATTAGACTGCTGCAATTGTTGAAGGTCCTCATTGTCATCTTTGAGGTGTGCTGTCTTCCCGATGTTATTGCCAGGTTAGTGCAGTGTATCTCATTGTGAGTGCTGAGATTGAAGCTGGTCGCATTTGAAACAAGCATTTTCGGGGTTATCGCCGAAACTGCATTCCTTGGGGTTATCACCAAGGTTGGTGTCTATTCCCATGGTTGGGACTGAGACTGGATACCTCAGGGTTATCTCCGAGATTAATCGGTCTTCTCCGGTTTGTCGGTATTGTATCTGCAGGCTTCAGGGTTACATCCGAGGTTGAAATCGTTACTCCCAGATTGCGATCTGGGGTTGATGTTGAACTTCCAGTAGTATTCGGTATGGATTCGGATTGTCTTTCATTGTTCTCTCTTAAAAGATGAATCTGTCCTCCTGCAATGTTAGTAACAGTGGTACAGAAAATTTTGAGTGTCTACAGATGCCCCTCTTTATCATACTCATGCATGGCGATGCATGGGTTTGATAAAGAATCCTAGACACTTGAAACGCAACAAGATAAACATGGTACTATGGGTAGTAAAATGATGCAAATGTATGATGCATGTGTACGGGTTTGTAGCCCAACATGCTGGGGATGATTGATGGATCCCTGTTGCTTCAACTGGGGATTGGCAATACTGATCAGATCTGATGTATAAGCCAAATCTGTTAGGATGTTGATGTTGGAGTTATCACCAAATTCTTGAGTCTTTGATAACGATTTGATCTTGAAGATGTACCTCTTATGTGTAAGAGATCTGTGGGGATAAGGCCTGATCTGTTTGAGGATGTGTATAACATATTCCATCATCTATCCTCTTTGGTAACATGGACCTTTCCTGGTTAGTATCGCCAGAATATATCGCGATTACGTTGGATTCATCGACGACAAAAGAAATGTCGAGGATGCGACCTTCGTTGACGTGTACTTCACCGACATGTGAATCAACGGCTGAAAAATCATTCGGGATATTTTGTCAAGGTTGCTTGACCTTCGCTGATGTGTGAATCAATGGTTGATACTCTGTGGGTAAATGGTCAAGGTTGCTTGACCTTCGCTCTCGTGTAGGTCAATGGAGCATTGCATTGTGACCCCCACCGGGGATCTACTAGGGAATATGAGTAGTTGGGTATGAGAACCTTAAACAGCTCTACAGCTCTGATAGGCTTAAACACTATTGGCTGAAATGACGTCAAG
Organism: Panax quinquefolius; assembly: GCA_020205615.1. NCBI lineage: Eukaryota > Viridiplantae > Streptophyta > Magnoliopsida > Apiales > Araliaceae > Panax > Panax quinquefolius. The sequence continues at coordinate 75,620,734 of CM035172.1, forward strand.
GTTGCTTGACCTTCGTTGATATGTGTGTCAACGGCTGAGCATGCTTTGCTACTCCCGCCAGAGATATACATGGTAACCCCCGTCGGGGACTTACTGGGGACGCATGAGTACGTGCGCAACTATCGAATGGTTCTCAATGCTTCGATGGGTTTACTTGCCATCAGCTGAAATAACATCAAGGCTGCTTGACCTTCATTGATAGGAATGTCAATGGATGAACGTGTTGTAACCCCCATCGGGGATTTATGTTGTAACCCCCGTCGGGGACTTACGTTGTAACCCCCGTCGGGGATTTACGTTGTAACCCCCGTCGGGGATTTACTTAGGGTAACGACCCGGAGTTGGCAGCATCGGACCTGTACGAGGTATTGCCAGATGTGATTTGGGACAAATGAGATCATTGGCAGGGTATACCTCGTGTTCGGGTGACTACCAATGGTCGATGTGCAGATTCAAAATCTCATCCGAGAAAACCAGGATTGTATGTTGTTTTGCTCAATCGCGTGGCATTTTTATTCTCGATTTGACCTTTCTAGTCCGTAAGAACTCAGTTTCAACTCGAACTGGACCGAGTCGGAGGGGTGGGACCCACATAGAAGAGCCGCAGGTGCACCTGTTGCAGCCGCATGTGAGCCTTCACAGGTTCATTTCCAACTCATTTCACAAAGAGAGAACCGCGAGCCATCTTCAGATCTGCTGAGTTCAGGCTGCTTTCTGCAAATTCTATCACCGTACAAGTGTTCTACACTATCCTGGTAAAGTATGCATGTATTGTTTTCCAATTTTTATCCGTTGGATTGTGAGTTATCGCACGAAATGCATCTAAACACATAGTAGTGATTATGTATGCACAATTGACTTAATAAAAAATATTTAACATAGTAAATGTTAGTATTAAACCATGCTGAACATAATGATGTCAAAAAATTTTACTTCTGAGACAGTCAAATTGCCATAGTCCTATTTTCAAAGGGGACTATGGCGAAATTTTTCCAAATGTAGGCATTGGGTAGTCATGCATTTTAACTCTATTATATGTTAAAGTAAATGCATGCATGCATATACTCATAAATGCATTTAAAAAGCTCCAGGTAAGGAAATACCACACCCTTTCTGAGGTGTTTTGGAGACTTGTTGTCCAGATATTATGGATCCGGATCAGCCGAGCAGTTTTTACAGGACCACTTCTGGCGTATGGCGGAGGGCTTCTGAAGTGCCTCGTCCCCGTTCCGTCAGACAGCCTTGTCGGTTGGTGTAGGCCGTGATACGTCCTGTCCAGGTAGATGTTCCAGACGTTGAGGAAGAGGAGGTGGAAATTCTGATTGAGGATCCTACTCTTGCTGCACATGTCCCTCGCAGGGAGTTTTCGAGCATTTAGGTGGTGAACGCAGAGTTGCTGGGTGATTTGGGCAGATATCCATTGATGTACTTGCATGCTAACGAGGTATGGCGTTAGACTTTGATCTTCCTTCTTTCTTAATAATGAGGATTAAAGGGTTTTGATGTTGATCTGCATTTCATGCAGGTTCTAGGATTTACACAGCCTCAAGGGAACTGGTTTATCATCCACTCCATATACCAGGCGCTTCATCTTGACTATAGAGCAGTAGTGCATGAGTGGGAATTTGGGGCATTTTTCTCCATCCTTCCCCGTTGTTGTCCCTGGGTTACCTCAGGGCTTTGTCTGAGCGATGGTTTCATCAGACTCAGTCACTCCACCTGCTGGATTGCGAGGTGATGATGATGCCTATGGATTGGCGATTTATCACATGTATGGAGTTTGGAGGGGAGCCAGTGCCTTACATTGCGAATATCACCCCTACTGCCGTACGATCCTTACTAGGAGTGCCAGCGGAGGCGTTCAAAGGCAGGACTGTCCGTTCAGGTCCTTTGAGCGTAGATGTTATGAGCGGGCTATTGAGTGAGCCCATGCCTGATGATGTCAGGATCAGGGATCGCGTTTTGTGACGATTGTTCCTGATTATAATTCGAGGCTGCTTCATAGCAGATAATTCTTCCACGGTATCTTTCGCTTTGGTCAGCGCCACACGCGATGTGGACCGTATTAAAGAGTACGATTGGGGCTCTTACACCTTTGCCTATTTCCTCTGGGTCATGCGCATGCACTCACAGGGTTTGACTGAGGCTTGGTTAGGATTTTACCCATTTCTGCTGGTGAGTATTTCTCTTGTCTTTTCCCATTCATAGGTTAAGAGTGTTTACTGAAAGCAGATGTTTTGCTATTGTGTTGGCAGTTTTGGGCCTATGAGAGGCTCCCATGTTTGCATCCTATGAGTGTGTTAGGTTTAGATATCTATCCACGAGGACGACGATGGCACCATTCTATCTTACCGAAGGTCTCTGTAGCTGAGGGCTTCGCTCACTGCCGTATGCAGCTAGAGTTGCTAACGGCTGATGCCATCACATGGATTCCCTACTCAGGGGAACATTTGACCATTGGTTTTGAGGATGGACACCCGACTGGAGTAAAGTATTTGATTTCCACCCGGAGATTTCCTCTCTTCACAGATGGAGGCTGGAGCTCTATTTAGGAGAGCGTGCTATTAGGAGCATCACATGGGAGATCCGTATATCGATCTCGCCTCCTTCTAGGAGTCATTGGCCTGTATCACAGTCACCTGTCATTGATATCCCATTGTTGGGGGTTGAGGGCTTTGCATTATCAGAGGGTCCATGTACTCAGGAGATAATCCAGCGTTGGTGGCTCCCTAGCACTATTGGGGCCCAGTCCTGCGCTACACAGTTTATGGGGGACATGGTTCCAGGATCTTTGATGATGATGGATTGGGTAGCTTGTGTCCGAGCTCTGACTCATATGACCTAGATTGATAACTTGGCCCGGCAGTTGGATCAGGCACATGTATTTATTCGGCATTTGGGCAGAGATCCAGCAGAGGCGGAGTCATTTGTTCCTTCCAGCTCAGGTGCTGGCCCCTCAGACGAACCATTTGGTTTTGCTGGCGCAGATCCTCCTCTTTATAGGCTTGACATCCCTCTTGTTAGAGATCCAGTGACTCAGGAGGAGTTACATCAGGTGGACAGGATTGAGGACGTGGACATCGAGACCCTGGTCTTCTTCTGATGTATATTCTCGTTATATCTTTTGATAGGCCTCTGTTATATATTGGGTGGCTATTCCCCATTCTCGATATATCTTTTGATAGGCCTCTGTTAGTAGTAGGGCGGTTGTGCCCCATTTCCCTGTATTTGTAGCTGTACAGAGCTGATGTATTAGATATATTTGGGAATATATACACCATTTTTCATTCCCTATATCATATTGCCATCCATTATCTGTTATGCATGTATCATGTTATGCATATGTATGTATGTCCAGAGATATTCAGCATTGACCCCTGGATGGTTTTATGACACGGCCCACACAAATGTCTTCTTCGATAGTTAGCCATATAGATCATACCCCACCGTCAGTGGTGGCATTGGGTATGCGCTCATGGTACGATAGTATGTCACCGCCAGACAAGGTGACTATAGATTTGTTGCTGCATTATACCATGACCCTTTTGGCATTTCAGGTTCCTGCAGGATTTGTAGACAGGATGCTAGAGCATTGGCTACCTGATAGGCAGGTATTCCGTTTTGGCACCCATGCGTTGACTCCTACTCTGGAGGAGTATGCACATTTGACGATGCTGCCCTTAGACAGACCTTGCGTGCACATGGCTTTAGGAGACATGAGTAGACGATTCATGACTCTCACAGGATTGAGGCGCAGAGTAGTGCAGAATGAGCTGACATCTGGCCACGTTATCTCTCATCGTTTTCTGTATGACAGATTTGGCGAGGACGATAGCTACTCATGACATTCCGAGGATTTCACCGTGTCGGAGGATCATTGGCATTTGGCCAGAGTTGATGTACCATTGCTCTGTGTACTGTCATACGTGTACATGTCGCTGCATATGGATGAGATAGATATAGGCGTTGTCATGGCCGTGAGAGCTCACAGGGAGGGTCGTACCATTGTTCCTATGATTGAAGCAGAGACTTTGTGGTCAGCATGCTACTGCTGTACTTACCCGTTAGGCGTGTTTACTAGGAGTTCGGTCATGCTGTATGTGTGGTTTATGTCACACTTGCGACCGGTGGGTACCCTTAGATGACATGGGTATTGCTTCTCCCATGATGTGGCCATGTCATACTCCTTTCAGCCGTTGGAGTTTATAGATGCTCAGTCCTGGTCCTCATTTTTGGCAGATATCAGAGATCCATTTAGCATATTGCTGTGCTCGGGGCTTTGCTCACCATAAAGCTTCATTACTCACGCTCTGGGCATGGATTTCCTTCCTTTGTCTGGTTTGAGGGGCATGACTACTTATCACCCACTGGCCGTGATGTCGCAGTTCGACCAGTTCTAGGATTTTTACCCTTTTGAGGGGGTGGCAGGCCAGCGTTCAGCTTCTCGATACCTCTCAGCAGAGGACAGATCTCGTGTATACGCTTGCTGGGATCAGCGTGAGATAGCTGCTTTTTATGTCAGTCATCCTGGTTATTCTGCAGAGTACTCCGCATGGATGGAAATGGAGATTATATCGGCTACATCAGTATTTGCAGTACCGGAGATTGAGTTAGACGATGTAGAGCCTACGGAGGACAATGATACTATAGTGCCCCCAAATCCGGGTATCTTCCAACCCGACAGATGGTGATATACTGTACAACATTCATACATTCATTCAATTAAAAAGTTTCAAAGAATGAACATAACTTCTATATATTTAAAATAATATTTACATTTCCCAGGTTCTATACCCGTTACAAAGGTTCTTTGTCATAATATTAGTTAAATTACAACAATAGACCTATACTATTACAAGACAGCTTAGTAATTTGCCTTATCTTTTCCCTTATCCTTTTTCGATCCTTCGGGACGTTCAGTCTTAGCTGCATTCATATGGTTCAAGCAAGAGTGAGCATAACTAGCTCAGCAAGTATAACAATTTAATAACAACATGCTTGACACATATAAATCATATATCTTCGATAACTGAACAATTGTTATGAAGTACTATTGATAATTCAAAATAGCACTTCATCTTTTCTTTCAAAATGTTTTACAATAACAACAATATTTAGTAAAACCTTCACTCCGGTCAAAGACCTCGAGTATTCATTCTTTATTGGAAAAGGACAACCCAGAAGCAAGTTCGTAAGCCCGATATTACTTACGAGCACTTCTAGGTGATCAACCTATTGTACTCTATGTTGATCAACACTACATCCATTAAACGTATGCACGTTTAAGCATTTGGCAACCTCACGTGCCTGTCGTTTTACCGACAAAACATTTGTTTAACAATTCAGTCTTCTTTTTAAAACCATATCAAGTAGTTGGCAAAAGATAGCAAAATTTAATAATACATGAATAGATTATCAATACATCAAGTCTAGCCAAAGGAATTGGCTTTAACTTTAACATACCTTAATCCATGCGAAAGAATACATGAAGCTCAAAAACTTGTTCAGATTGAACTGAGACAAGAGTTAGAATACTTGCCTTTATCGTCTGCTATGGTATATTAACTTTATATTCAAGTCGTTCAAGTCTCTACAATACATGATCACATAATGCCTCACATTAGGTCACATATAATCAAGTATGTATATGACTATATCATACCCTTCATTTCGATCTAATAGTGTATTAGATTAAGTTACTATTCGTTCCGGTTTATCATTATCCTTGCATTTATATTCGAGTAGGTTATCTCAACCTTTATACAACATCCTTAAGGTTTAACAATGTTACATTACATTCCATAAGTTGTGTTTACTTTCTTTTCTTTTCTTTGTACTTGGAAACATTCATTACTATCCTTGTTCTGAGACTGGCACTGCGGCGCTAGCTTTATACTTATATCGCGCGCTGCGGCGCGAGCTTATTGTATGACTAACCCAGACTTGGCGATGCGGCGTGAGTCCTTACTTAATGGGCCGCATTGCGGCGCCACTCTCTAGAGGATTTTGGTACTGTACATAGCATTGCGGCACCACATATCAGATTATAGTTATACTGTTGCATGCAACTCTTCTGATGAGGCTCGGCTCATTCGCTCGCGCTTCTGGCATGAGTCATTTTGCCTAGGGTTAGTGCCGCGGCGCCAACTCTGTGCACCAGAAAACAATTTCAGTTTTTAATTTTTCTGAACTTCCCGGATGCATAACTTCTTCGCTATAAGTCTGAATTGGCTCGTTGAAAAGCCTACGATTCACAAATAACGTAATCTAGAGTCCAAATTTGATTTCGTTTGTTAAACATTCACCTATTGGTTCATTTTTAACGAAAACATTAAACGTTCGTGAACGTTCAACGCTCGTTTCTTCGTTCTAAGTCAAAATCCGGTCATTTTCGAGTCCGCAACTCTTAAATGCCAAATATGACTTGACTCTATTGGAAAACAATGGTTTCGTGATCAAACACAAAATTTGACTTCCATTCCGAGAATTTTACGAATTCGACGTTTATCGTCCAATCGTGCAAATTCCGGTAATTCTTCATTCTTATGATTTGTTCAACATTACAAATGAACTTCATTCATCATGTGAACATCTTAACATACTTAATACAACAACTTATATTCATTATTGGATTTTGACTTATTCTTCATGAGCTTATAACTTGTCAAATTATAAACTACTTAAGATTTGGTTATTCATGACTTATGACAATTAGAGTTTCTTAATCATCATACTTTACATGTTCTTCACATATAACTTTACTTAGGTATATATGATACATATAATCATATAAGTTCTTAATTAACTTTTCTTACTAAACTCATCACAAGTTCATATTTTCATACTTAACATTCAAGGTTAACTTATAATAAGCTTATAACTTTTATAAGTTCAAATGACTTATTGCCAACTTATGTGGCTTAAGTTCATAACTTATACATTCTTCTTGCTTCTTAACATCCATGTTCCTTAATTCCAACTTTTCTTATCAACCTATCATGTTAGAGATAGAAGATAATTTAGAGAAGAAGTCTTACTTTTTGTAGTCTTGGTAAAGTAGCTTGCTTCTTCTTCTTACGTATGGAATGACTTATGTGTAGCTTATTCTCTCTAACACTTAAGCACTTTTGAGATGTTAGATTATTTGAACAACTAACAAATGGCTTGTAAGCCTTCTTTATTTATAGAACTTGCAAAGCTAGGGTAGTTTAGTCATTAAACCACCCACCTCCTCAAGCCACCTCCTTATTATTCATTACTTGGCTAGCACACTTTTATCCTACACTTGGTCATTACTTCAAAGTCTTGGTCACCACTCTAACTTGGTCACAACATTACTTGGTCACCATAATACTTGGTCACCATAATAACCATATCAGTATGGTTTGCCCCATGGGTCAAACAACTCGTGGATTCCATCTCCGGCTTTCATTAAATCATCCTTTGGGCTTTGCATTAATGAACATCAATTGGTTCATTAATTAATAGTTGGGCCTCTCCCTTTAATTCACTTGGACTTGTATATAATTGTTATCCAATCTTCCAAGTCCATTATCATTTCTTAATACATATTGTTGATGTATTATTTTCGTATTCTAATTCATGTAGAATTTATATATGGTATTTCATCCTTCCTACAAACTCGTATAATACTTAGTATTATACTTGTTTTCATTACTCCGTACAATACCAAAGTATCATACATTATTATTTATTCAATACTATTTCGCCATCCTTAACGTTTATAAATTAAGTCCACGGGCGAATTATTGCATTCTCCATAACTAGGTTTAGTGACTACGATCTCCCCGTTGTCTATTAGGTCCTAGATCTTGTGTTTCAAGGCCCAACAATCCTGAGTATCATGTTCAGGTGCCCCGGTATGATAAGCACATTTCTAGCGACATTTAAACCCCATCCATTAGAAATTTCATTTGGTGGAAGAAGATGCGTGATTTTCTTTTGTGTTGTCAGAAGATTAAGAATGTTCTCGAGGGTATCCCTTAAGGGTGTAAACACTCGAGGGCGTTTGACTTCTCCTCCTTTTGGTACTGGAGGGTTTGCAAACTATGCTGGAAAGGGAGTATAGTTTCTCCTTTGAATAGGCATATTATGATTTCCTTTTTAACCCTGTAGTATCAGGGAAACATCTTCCTCTTTCTTTTTATGGACCCTCCGGGGGTTGTTCCCATAATTTCCAGATTGGATGTGATCAGCAACAGCTTTGAGTGCGGCTAGGTCTTGAATCTTTCTTGACTTCAATCCCATCTCAGCCATCTCCCCATGCTTAACCATTTTAGAAAATGGTTTGCCGATGCCGGCTAAAACTCTCTCATAGAAGGGAGCTTCTTGTATGTGTATGAAAGTCATGACCATTTCTGATTCCGTCATGGCAGGACTAACTTGGGCAGCCAGACGTCTCCACCTCTGGGCATACTCTCTGAAAGACTCGTTAGACTTTTTCTTGATCTTCGTAATCTGATACCGATCAGGAGCCATCTAAGTTTGAAAGTTGTATTGAGTGAGGAAGGCATGTGCTAGCTCTTCCCAGCTATGGATTTTGGAGTTGTCTAATCTTGTGTACCACGAACGGGCTTCTCCAAATAGACTCTTTTGGAATAATTGCATTCTGAGATTTTCATCCTCTGCATAAGATCTCAGTTCTCCAATAAACACCTTTAAATGTGTATAAGGATCTCCTAACCCGTCATATTTTTTAAAGTCAGAAGTTTTAAATTTTTCCGGATAGTGAACACCAGGAAAAATACATATATCAGCATATGAAACACTCCCGTGTGTTCCAATTCCTTTGATAGCGCGAAGGGTCTCTTTCATTTGTAGGACTTTCTTTTTGATGTCACCACTATCTGGATCTCCCGTGGGATGGGCAGCATCATGAGTTTTGTTGGTCGCATCCAACTGTGGTTCAGGTATGGTAATGACCGGGATTCCTCCTTGTGTGGAGGATTCAGTATGTACGGGTATTTTCTGGCCCTGTGTAGACTAGTGTAATTCTTTTAGTAGAACAGCCAAATTTATAATTTTCTTGCTTAATCCGTCGAATTCTTTGCGAGAAACTGGATTAAGTTCAATCTAGTCGGATGACGACATGTTGTTGTAGGCTGTTGCCTTTTGGCTTTTTTTGGCGAAGGGTAGTAGGTCCGATTGATTCCCTACGAAAGACTGATATAGTTTAGTCTTTAGGGAATGTATATAATAACATGCTATGTGATGTGTCCATTTAAGGATTTTTATCCTGCAAAACGGATGTCAGCTGTTTGTAGCATGCTAAAAATATGTATGTGTACACATTTCTTCATATTTCTCATTACATGGAGATAGATATGGAAAGAAATTACAAGTAATTGTGTTTACAAGTAATTTGAAATGAGAGAGCATGAAGAGACTTTCCTCCTTTATGGGTTTATTAGAGGTTGACCTATCTTAGTATACTCTCGCGGTTTTTTGGCATGAAGGTTCCCAAATCATCGTAATCTACTTGACGGGAAATTAATCCGGTCTTTCAACTGGAGCAAATTTGGGTGGTGCCTTTCCTGAGTCTCGGAGAATTAGTCTTCTCACGAGTCCGAGAATCAAACAAGACAGGATAGCCTCTGGTGGAGGGACCACACAACATACATTCACATACATCGCGTCTCACAAGATGAAAATGATGACATATACGAAGCACTAATATCATGGCGAGATATGGTGCGAAGCACTAATATCTAAAGCGATTATAGTGCGAAGCACTAAGTAAGGAAATGCATTCGTACACATTCATCTAATGTAAATGCAACATCCACACACAAGTAGATAAAAGTTTTGAAAAGATTGTAATAGCGGCTTAAGTCCTCTTCTTTGGAGTCCCAATGAGAGTCGCCACCTGTCGACATCGGGATTTTTGAATGTCCTTTCAGTTACTTGTTCTTTGGTGTTCTCATTTTAGGTGAGATTTATTTAAAAAATAAGTGAAAAAGGTCCGAGCATGTATGATGTCGACGATGGAAGCTGCTAAGAGTCGCCGATTGGTTTTTAAATGGTTGTACCAACCTGGTTGAGAAAAGGTTTGCACATTAACCCAGTGATGTGACACTGATATACGGGTCGGAGAAACCGAGATTCGTTTAGGGTCCAGGGACTTGGTTATGCGGGGAGAAGGTGTTAAGCACCCCCAGACATCCAAGTGTTACCATGGTGACCGCCTTTTTCAAGAAACTATTATCGAGAGTGTGTGTGTGTGTGTGGTTGATGTGTTTGTTATATGGAAGTTGTGCGAGGCCTCGTTCGAACCTATATATACGTGGATTGAATTTATGTAAAATTCAATTTTAGCAAGATATGGCGGTGATGTTTTATAAAAAAGGTTTTTCAAACCCTGATGCTCAATAGGAATTGAGACCTTTTACACTCCCATTTTTATTAAGTGATCGGCTTGATTGATTTTATTTGACGGATGCGAGGCAACCGTATGAAAATAATATATAAAAATAATGCCGACTTCCTCGTGGGTATGGAAACCATCTGAGGAAATTAGGACATCATGAGTAATTTACATCGCTTATAATTTGAAAATGTCCATCACGGGAACCGAATCTAGATTTAATTGGATGAATCTATGATCACATGATTCCTAGGCTCACAAGATATAGCAGTTTATATGAAAGCAGTAAGCAGGTATATATATATATATATATATATAAAAGTTGTAAATATATATATACAGACAGGATCACCAACCACGAAGCACCTCCATGGGGGATTAGAAATATAAATAAAAGGCATTAAAGCGGCAATTAACTGCCACGAAGTAAACTCGAGGCAGATTTAAACGTAAAAGAAAGCGTAAAGCGATTAACCACCACTTAAGTAAACTCAGATGGGACAATATATATATATATATATATATATATATATATATATATATATATATATATATATAAGCAATAAATGCACCGGATGTAAAATCCGGGCTCATCGAGCGAGTCCAGGACCACAATTGACTTATATATATATATATAAGCGAGTAAGTAAACGCACTGCATCAAGTTCAGGCTCATCGAACAAAGTCAGACCACGTTCATATATATATATATATATATATATATATATATATATATATATATATATATATATATATAAAGCGAAAAGTAAACGCACTGAATCAAATCTAGGCTCATTGAACAAAGTTCGACACACAGTTAATATATATAAATGTAAATATATATATATTAAAGCAAGTACGCTCGCTAGAAAGTTCAGCCTCAATCGAGGCATAACTCGATAATGTTAGTCAATATATATATATATATATATATATATATATATATATATATATATATATATACTGATGGAATGAAACCATGGGGTAATCAAGTCCGCAAAAGCAAGCAACACGACTCTTAACGTGTAGAAGGGTGTGTGTACAGATGAAGAGAAAGACTCTACAAAGTGTATGAGAAGCCTTACGGTGATCGCTAAAAAGGCTTATATATCTTTAGAGTGGGTAAACTCTTGGCTTTTGTTGGTACAAAGAGGCTATATATGAGCTCACTGTGTGTTTAAAAGTGGGAAAATACCTTTGTATATGGCGAGTGTAAAGAAAATTGTGCGGAGGTTTCCCGTCTTTTCTCTTATAAAATCAGCACCCCAAGCCCTCTATTTATAGGCAATATATTGCCACAGGTGTACTGCTTGGTGAGCCATGAGTGTATTAAAGGCAACCGGGTTTGCCGGGTTTTCGAAGTCGGTCATCTCAAAATCGTGCACTCGAGCTTTGTAATGTCCACTAAGTTTTCGAAGTGCAATTCAGGGCATCTGTTTGAGGTATCTGAGGACCTATTTCGGACCATGCCGTTGTCGAGAGTTAGACGATGGCATGGGATTAGAGTTTGTGTGAAGTCATTGAAGATGGGACGATGCCCTCCGGTCTTCAAGCTTCAACTTTCATCCGTTACCCCGCACAATAGTAACTCGGGATTGGTTAGCCTTGTGGGACATTGTTGTGTAGAGACGTGATGTGGCATCGTGTTTTGACGAGATAACGATGTTGCCCTTTCTCGATGTTATCGCCGGATTGGGCTGATAAAGCAGACGTTGCTCAGACTTCGCTGAGATTGGACTGCTGCAATTATTGAAGGTCCTCATTGTCATCTTTTAGTTGTGCATGTCTTCCCGATGTTATTGTCGGGTTTGTGTAGTGTATCTCGTTGTGAGCGCTGAGATTAAAGCTGGTAACATTTAAAACAAGCATTTTCGCGGTTATCACCGAAACTGCATTCCTTAGGTTTATCACCAAGGTTGGTGGCTATTCCCATGGTTGGGACTGAGACTGGATACCTTAGGGTTATCTCCGAGATTAATCGGTCTTCTCTGGTGTGTCATTATTGTATCTGCAGGCCTCGGGGTTACATCCGAGGTTGAAATTGTTACTCCCAGATTGCGATCCGGGGTTGATGCTGAACTTCTGGTAGTATCCGGTATGGATTCGGATTGTCTTTCAGGGTTCTCTCTTAAAAGAAGAATCTGTCCTCCTGCAATGTTTGTAACAGTGGTACATAAAATTTTAAGTTTCTACACCCATGAAGAAGGCGAAGGAATAGATGAAGAAAAACGTGGTGAGATTGTCGGGGAATCCAACCCATTAAAGAATCCAAAGTTCATCCCTTTTTGCAATGCGTCCATTTCAAGCTACCACGAGGAATGTCTTGAATCGAGAAGCGATCAAGTTATGGCCCTGGCGAAGACATTCGTAATCAAGGGTAACCTCTATCACGAGCCCTGAAGGCAACATAACCACTGACAACTGGACTATCAGGCCTCAACTAGCCAAGAAGATGTAGATCCAGGGGATAAAGTTGCGAGTTCCAGAATATGTTGGAACGGTATCACTTTCTTTGTAGAATGCCTTTTATTTTCCATGTATGTAAATAAATAAAAAAGAAAAAAACATCTCTACACTCTTTTCACCACTTACCCCTTTGAACCTTTTTAAACCAAGGCCTGAACTACGAAAGACATGATCTTCTCTTCAATAGGAGTACGTAGGCAGCCATCAATGGTGCGGTCAAACCAAACAAAAACCCAAACAAACACTTCTCAAACAGATACACCCCAGACGTAATGGTCATCATTCAGGAGAAAGAGGTTGATGATAGCCCCTCCATCACTGCAGTCCCCCAAGACTTTGCCCTAGACAATTGGAGCACCACTCCTTGCATTTGCCGACAAGGGTAAAAAGGGAAGAAACTCTCTCTACCTTGTAGATAGTAATAACTGCTTACTTTTTACATGACAAAGACATTAGCGATTACTTTTTGTCATTACAGGCTAACACTTTGTGTGATTGAACAGTGTTATATACTAAGTGAAAGCATATTTTATTTCAGGACTCTGAATTTAGATGTGCCTATACTTGCTGATGAGTTGCCTATTCTCCACAAGGACTGTAACTTTGATGTAAAGTTGGACTCAGACTTGATGGAAATACAAGATGACTATGAGATACCTCAGGAGATCAAAGAATGGGTCGAAGACAAACCCAAGGCAAATCTTGATCAAACCACCTCTTTTAAACCTTGGAACCTTAGAAAACCCCAAACAAGTTCAGATTGGTACAGACCTCACTCCAAACCAAAGGAATGACATGGTTACTCTATTGACCTTATTCCAGGATGTGTTTGCATGGTCTCACGAAGACATGGTCTGTTTATCCACTGACATTGTCATTCATCGCCTTCCCATCAGAGGGGAATTAAAGCGGTCGAAAGGTGAAGCTCAAAGCGATTAAAACCTGAGTGGATGTTAAAGGTTAAAGAAGAATTGTGAAACAATTTCAAGTCGGCATCATCATGGTGTCAACATACCCTGAATGGTTATCCAACACAGTCCCCGTGCTGAAACCGGAGGAGAGGTGCGATTTTGCGTGGATTACAGTGATCTGAACAAAGCTTGTCTCAAAGATTGCTTTCCGGTCCCATTCATCCACATACTCATTGATAATACGACATGTACTCCTTTGCTGATTGCTTTACGAGGTACCATCAAATCATGGTTGCTGAGGAAGATCGTGAGAAAATTGTTTTCATCACTCCTTGGGGAATCTTTTGCTAACAGACGATTGTCCTTCAGCCTCATCAATATCGGAGCTACCTATTAGTGATCCATAGGACTCTTTTCCACGATCTAATGCATAAAGAAAAAAAAGAAAAGAAAAAAAAAAAGAAAAAAAAAGAAAAAAGAAGAAAAAAGAAAAAGAAGAAAGCTTTGAAACAGGTTCTACACTTGCTGCCTTACCATCGGCAGGTTCTATAGATGGGTTCAGAGTTTGAAGAAAAATCCTTCCTCCACATTCCTTAGAATAGAAATGATTTTGCGAGTGCGCTAGCAACCTTGGCCTCATTGATCAACATACATGACAAGGAAGGCATGCCAACCCACACATTTTCCTAACAAAAAGCTCCAGCCTATGAGAATTTCATTGAAAAGTATCGGATGACCTACCTCCTATCCAGCATCCTTGGTATCAACACATCAAGAAGTACTTACGAGATGGATCTACACCCACTGAGGCGAGCCCGACTGAGAAAAGGCAGATCCATGGTGTAGTATGTGGCCCAGACATGAGCGGCCCTCTACTTGTAAAGAAGATCCTACAACAGAGAAGTCCAACTACGGCAGTTCAAAAAATTACGACTTGGTTTTGAAGAAGATCATTGACAACCAAGCTCAGTCTAAAGGAAAATTCGCTCCAAACTGGGAAGGCCCGTTTATTGTCAAGGAGGTATCGACAGGAGGCGCTTTCAGATTACAGGAAATGGAAGGTGATGAATTTCCGTAACTCATCAATTCAGACACCGTGAAATGGTACTATGTCTGAGGTTACAATCAAACAAACATCCTGGTTTTGGATTATCAAATCACCAATCATTTCAGGTTCTTTAATCCTCACTACATACAGCCTTTCCTTTTTACGCACCTGCCCCTCAGGGAAAAACACACTTTTCAAACCAGCAACCTGGTTTCACTTCATTTCATATAACTTCGGTTATCCCGCCAGAGATCAAACCTTTCACACCTTCAATTTATCCCGTAAATGGGATTAAAACTTTTCACCTGCAATCCGCTCTATACATGGGGCGAACTACGTCGACCTGATCTCCCCAATACACGGGAGTACGTAGGCAGCCATGTTATATGGTCCGGTCTCACCACAGAAAAATTAAACTCACTCCTATCCATAGCCACATACAGAAACAAGTCTCAAGACACCAACGATGGTAGGGAATACACACAGATCAACGATCCATTATGAAAATCCTGAGACATCTCATTGTCCATCCATCAAGGAGGGGTTCAGAATACATCTAGATCACAAAGTCCTGGAGAAACAAGCAAATATTATGCAAGTAACAAGGCACAACTAAAAGGGAAGTGAATCAACCTATATTTCTCTGCTATATATAATGTTGTTTGATATATACAATGTGTACTGTACATGACAAAATGGCTAAGCTAGTCTGTGCAGGAAAATACAAGCCCATCTACAAATTAGTGTATATGCGGGCTATCAAGTCCATCATGCATTCCCTCTAAGAAGAAGGAGGTAACACTGTGATCTCCTGCCCAAGGGTTTCTACACGAGCCAACAGATCCACCGCTAACTACATGCGATATCTCGGGTAGATATAGCGTCATCCCACTCAGCAACGATGATATCCCTATGAGTTAGAGCATCATCTCTCTAACAAAGTGACATCCCTACCAGAAAGAGTTGTCAACATCAAAGCCTACATCCACTACCTGTTCACCAGATGGTACAGAAGTAAAAGCCTCTTGCGATCTTGGCGTCTTATCAGCTCATCTGTCAAAGCAACTATCCCAGCAACAGGCAAGGCTGGGGCAATTTCAAAATTAACGACAATCGGATAGTGGGTCCCTTACAACAAGATTGGGGCAATCTCGGAAGCAGCAACAACTCAACACTGGGGCATTTATCAACCATCCTAAAGTGGAAAATGCACCAGTCAACGCCATCAGCATGGTCTATCATCATCTCAATGGTGATTCAGATATTATTCACTAGCAATTTGATCAACAAAGAGAGGTCCTCGTATGAATCCCTCGACAACAACTTGCGGAATGACTAAGGCATTCTCCGATTCCTGAAAAGGGAAGAAGTTTAAGGCGAAATAAAGCCTCTCATCAAAAGAAGGGAAAATTCTTAAGAAAGAAGGCCAATGATGAAAGGTCTAGCGAATGAAATCTACACCATCAACATGCTTTAAGTCCTCACGAGTTGAGGCCTCTACACCGAAGTTCCAATCAGGCGTGAAAGAACGAAAGTTGCAACCCCGTGGATGTCGGTGGAATTCAAGTCATCAGTTCACCCGGATGGAAAATCAAGCGCTCAAGGAAATGGTGCACAAGCACCCAGCAACGAAAGGAAACTCCAAATTACCACAAAAAGGATGAGACATCTAGTGGTTGTCATCAATCTAACATAACATCAGGCGAAGTCTAGTGAAGTAATCCGTGGAATATTACTTCAACGAAGGTATCGGAAGATCTAACATTCTAAACCATTGCCATTAATACAACGCGACATCAACACAGTTCAGCGATGAAAGCTTCGTATACCACCATTTGAGTGGGAACTGGAAAAGTTTGGCGATCAACAGGATAGTCACCGTTGCAACTACCAACGAATACATCGGGAGGGTCTGGTGATTTCATAACGTCATCCCCATCAGAGATGTGGAAAACATCCCAACTTATCTTCATCAAATAATTCAGCGATTAAATGCCAAATCATTGGAGTTGACACTAGCATAGGCATCAACAATGATCGGTAAAGGTAAAGCGATTTGCAAAAATATTTTAACATTCATCATAACATTGCGATATGCGATTTGCGATTTGCGATATGTGATTTGCGATATGCGATAGGCGATTTACAATATGTGAAATGCGATGTGCGATTTGCGATGTGCGAATTGCGATGTGCGATTTGGCCAAAAGCGAAAAGCGAAGTGTAAAATGCGATGTGCGATTTACGAACTGCGATTTGCGAAAACATTATCACATTCATCATAAACATTCACTACATTTCAATTTGCATCATTGAAAATACCTTGTCATGCTTCAAGTGTCTACTAATCTTTATCATGTCCATTCCATTGCATTGCATGAACATGATAAAGAGGGGCATCTGTAGACACTCAAAATTTTCTTCTCATGTTACTAACCATGCAGGAGGGCAAAAGCGACTTTTTCCCACTCCAAAGATAACCTTGGAGGACTACGACATCAACTTCAAACCCTGGAGATAACCCTTGGAGATCTAGTTTCCAACCCCGGAGATAGCCCCGGGAAATTAGGTTCCAACCCAGGAGATAATCCCGAGAAAGTCAGTTTCAACCTCGGAGATAACCCCGGAGGATCAAGATCAAAGCCTGGAGATAGCCCCAGGAGGTCAAGCCAACCTCAGAGATAACCCTGAGGACAGTCAAAGTCAACATAAAGTCAACCTCAGAGATAACCTTGAGAAACGACTGCTACAACTGCGCAAAAACCGGAGATAACCCCGGGAGGAGAAAAATGGTCATTTTGCCAACTCAACTTCACTTCAAATCAAATACACTCATTTCAACTCAAAAAATTTCAAAGGAAGTCCCACAAGAGCGATATCTTAACTCCGGAGCGCAAACTACACAAAACGGCTCACCGGATTGCCTGATGGAAACCCGGGAATGCCATTTCTGTCAGGGACCCATCTTCCTGGAATCAAAACAGGTCAAATCATATGTCATTGTGTAGCTCTCGGAAAGAGCTTTCCGGAATTGTATGGCACGCTTCCATCGGACTCCCGAATTGAAAGTTATGAGCAACCGAGCGAACAGCGCGTTGTCCGAATGTACGTACTTCGACACGGCAGGACCCACACTGCTCGGGGCACCCCGGGCAGCCGCAGGTACACCTTGTGACATCCCCAAATCTTAGTACTTCATTACTTCAAGATTTGGTGTTCACGTAATCAAAACATTCATTTATAACTACCCAATCATAAATAAAATTGAATAATAAACCTGCCCATACAGGAATTACATAAAATAATATCTCCCAGGTTATCTAACCTTTACAAACAATCATTAATGTGGAAAATTTAAATAAACTTCATTACAATCTTTAAACCAAAGTCTGATAATAAAACTATCAAAACTATTACAAGTCTTCAGTACTTGTTCATCTTTCCTTTTCCTTTACTGGTGCTAGGTACGTCACCCTTTCCATCTTTAGCTGTAAGGATTTTACAGGCAAGAGTGAGCAAACAAGGCTCACTTGAAATCACAATGAATAACTTTTACATTATTTGCCCATTCAGGGGCTCAATAGAACTGAATAATAGGTTCTATTAATATCTTAAACATTCCTTGCCCATTTAGGGGCTCAATAGAACTAAATAATAAGTCCTATTAACATCTTAACATTCCTTGCCCATTCAGGGGATCAATAGAACTGAACAATGAGTTCTATTAATATTTTAAACATTCACTGAGTGTCTAATGACCACGAACCTTGTCCACAGTTAGAAGTAATCTTTCAACTTAAACTTTTACGCTTATACGACCATAATGACTTTAAGATACTTAGGGGGATCAACCCTTCGTACATGTATTGTATACAAACATTTTAGCTCAAAGTGCAAAACTAAGCGTAACCCCTTATAAATAGGGTTGTTCATCTCAGTATTTTGAGTACAAGTCCACCCCAAAGATAGTTTGGTTTGGATACACTTCAAGGAAATTTGGAATTCAACGGACATCAACTAAGGATTAGTTGAATAAAATATAATAACACTATGTTATTAAATAATCCTGACTGAATAAACATTGCGTTCTGAGTTCATGCTTTAGGAATAATTCTAATAGCATAACAATTGAATAATCTATCATACCTTGCTTTGAATAATATTAAGCTAAGGTTATATCTTAAAATTTATTATCAAGCATTCACAATAATTAATAACTTGAACAATAAACTTATTCAACAGAATAACGATACTTGAATGCTTATATAACAAGTTTAGAGTTAGGAAAAACTTGCATAATCATAATAACTATCTCAACGAAAGTTTGGAGATGGGAAGCTTGTATCATCATGAATAACTGGATACAATTAAGTTGCTAAATGGAAATACTTTACTCAATAAAGTATAGCATATGAAATTTGCATAACGAAGCTTTAGGATTAGAAAACTTGTATAAACACAAATAACTCAACGAGAGTATGGAGTTAGAGAAATTGCCTTGCGCATAGATTAAACTGTTATAATCCAAATCACAATTATCCTATATACATATGTTAACATGACATAATCAGTCAGTAACAACATACTATATCTCTACATCACGTATGCTTTGATTATAATTTGTATAATCAAATTCTATCCATTAAAACTAATAACAATATTTGTTAATTAGTAATTCCATGTTCACACATAGTATTAATATACTATAATACCAAAATACATACTCAACAATTATCATATATCATTCCTTTTAAAAAAATCAGACTTTTGTGCAAGACAAAAGTCTTTTCTGAACTTTCTGTTAGGTGACACCGCGGCGCCACAGTTTGAGCGTGGATCGTATTTATGACAACGACATGGCGCTCGTGTGTGAGACTTATCTGAGGACTCGGCGCTCAGTGTTGACTTTGACATTGCAATGCTGAAGTTCATTTGAAGGCTGAGTTTGACGCTAAATGCCAACTTGACGTTGGGCGTGAATTTTAATTTGGAAGCCTTGAAACTCATGTAAACGAGAGCGAAGAACGAGCCAAAGCTCATGCCTTAAATCTTAACAATGATTCACCCAAAACAACATGTATAACTAATATAAATTACACATAATTGCTAACAATCATTCATATACCAATTACCAACCACTAATTAACAATATCATAGACTAATTCTTTGAAAAATTATGTTTTAAAATTAAACTCCATTGATGAAATATCAATTTACAGTGAACGTAATTTACACTGTTATCAACCAATTTTGATTCCTTTGACATACAAGTATACCAATATATATCCCAATTAACATGTATAGTCCAATTTCTCAGTTAGCATACATATATATATATAACCTTTGATAAATTCTACACTCAAGTTCGTACTCACATGTTTCCATTGAAAAAAACAATTTCTTGAAAACGTAATTTAGCATACCATCATATTTATATATTAAGCATACAATTATATTCAAATATATATATACTAGTATAACAATTACCAACACATAGTTTACAAGAATTTTGTAAAAACTTATACACAGTGAAGTTGAAGAACACAGACTATCAAATTCACAGTAAGTATATGGCGTAAAACATATATGATTACATACACATAAATTAAGGTTATAAGCATCTACCTTTTTGTTGTTAAGAAACACTTGTTTACAAAATCTGTTTTGAACAATCACGCACTTGGCTTCTTCTAAAACTCTCTGAATTTTTCCTTTCTCTTTTCTTACTTCTCTCAGCAATAGACTAGGTACTAAAACTGAGCGTAAAACTGATAATCATATACGTAAAATAACTGTTATGGCAATAATAAGCCTATTTACTCTTATCAGTTACCAAACATATAACGTATAATCTTATAAATATAAATATATTTTATTTATATATTTGTTTTATTCTATTAATAATATAATTTAAAATTAACAAGAATTTCAAAAGCCATAAGGCCTTGTTTGGCAAAAGAATTTATAAAATAAAGGATTACTATACTTACACCTTGTTTGGCAAAACTAAATTAAAATTACTTTAATTTATTTTAATAACTCTTTATCACATAGTAATTTGTCACACTTTATTTAATAATAATTTATTAAATAAATTTCTTAATCACATAACTCAATCCACATAACACATTAATTATTTAACAAATAAATAATTAACTAATCACATTAATTATTTAGCAAATAAATAATTAACTAAATAAACTCAATCAAATTGAACAATTACTTATTAAAAAACACATCCAATAAATATTTATATAAATCAATAAATATTTATAACTTACACTTAAAAATCTGGAATGTTACACACCTGCTACTAGGTGCCGCACGTAGACCTGAGGCTCCCCCCTCTATAAATAGAGGGCTTGGGGTGGGCATTTTGTAAGAGAAAAAGGCGAGGAAGCCCCACCTTGATTTGCTCTCTGCACTCACCCCACATCTGATGTACTTTCCCCTTTTAAACACTTGTGAGCTCATATATAGCCCTTTTGTACCTACAAGACTCAGTGTTTACCCACTCTAAAGATATAGAAGCCTTCTTTATCAGTCAGCTGTAAGCCTTCTCACACACTTTAGAGTCTTTCTCTTCATCTTTGCACACACCCTTCTACACTTTGTGAGTCGTGTTGCTTGCTTTTGCCCGGAATTCGGTCCGTGGTTTCATTTCATATATATATATATATATATATATATTGACTAACATTATCGAGTTATGCCTCAATTGAGCCTAGACTTCGGATTGGAGCGTTTATTTGCTTTAATATATATATATTTACATTTATATATATTAATTGTGTGTCGAACTTTGTTCGATGAGCCTGAACTTGATGCGAGGCGTTCTTGTTTTATATATATATATATATATATATATATATATATATATATATATATATATATATATATATATATACTTATATATATCAACTATATGCCGGATGCGTTTGTTCGATGAGCCCGATTTTATATATATATATATATATATATATATATATATATATTGTCCCACACAGAGTTTACTTCGTGGTGGTTGATCGCTTCTGACTTTCTTTATGTTTAGTCACGCTCGAGTTTACTTACGTGGCGATTAACCGTATATTCTGAGATTATTTACATTACATCCCTTTGGAGTTTTCTTCGTGGCAGTTGACCGTATTTACATCTTTATTTATGTTTCTTCACGCCTGAAGTTTCCTCCGTGGCGGTTGATAGCTTTTAACAGCTTTATTTACATTTCTGATCCCCCATGGAGGTGCTTCGTGGTTGGTGATCCTGTCTGTATATATATATTTAAAGCTTTTATATATATACCTACTTACTGCTTTCATATAAACTACAGTATTTTGTGAGCCTAGGAATCATGTGATCACAGATTCATCCCATTAAATCAAGATTTGGTTCCCATGATGGACATTTTCAGCTGTAAGCAGCTTGTAAATTATTCTGCGGTGTTTGAATTTCCTCAGATGGTTTCCATACCCACGAGGAAGTTGGCATTATATTGTACATTATTTTCATACGGATGCCTCGCATTCGTAAAATAAAATCAACCAAACCGCACACTTAATAAAATGGGAGTGTAAAAGGTCTCAATTACTATTGAGCA
The DNA here is from genome assembly GCA_020205615.1 of Panax quinquefolius. NCBI lineage: Eukaryota > Viridiplantae > Streptophyta > Magnoliopsida > Apiales > Araliaceae > Panax > Panax quinquefolius. Next base: position 75,643,143 of record CM035172.1, read on the forward strand.
TCAGGGTTTGAAAAACCATTTTATAAAACGTCATTGCTATATCATGCTAAAAAACTGAATTTTCTACATAAATTCAAACCCTGTGTATATAGGTGCGAACGAGGCCTCGCACTACTTCCAAATAACAGCACATTGACCCACACACACACACATTCAGATAATAGTTTCTTGAAAAGAGGCGGTCACCGTGGTAACACGGATGTCGGGGGGTGCCTAACACCTTCCCCCCCCCCCCCCATAACCAAGTCCCCGAACCCTAATGAATTTCGATTTCACTGACCCGTTTAGTAGTGTCACATCACTGGGTCAATGTTCAAACCTTTTTTGGTTATGTTGGTACAACCATTTAAAAAACCAACTGACGACTCTTAACAGTCCATCGTCGACAATATACATGTCGAACCTTTTTCACTTGTTTTTTCAAACAAGTCTCACCTAAAATGAGAACACCAAAGAACAAGTAACGGAAAAGGACACCCAAAAATCCCGACGTCGACAAACGAAAAGAGTATTTTTATGGTCTATTGACACGTTCATCATTCCTAAGCTATTATATATGCTCTAAAATTGTTGTAGGAGAAGTATTAGTCAAATGTTTCATAATGCTTCGTAGATAATTGTTCAGATATGGAAATAAAGCATGTATGTATTGATGTGATATTCATATGATTCGTTGTTAAGACTTGTTGAGCTAGTTATGCTCATTCTTCCTTGAACCACATGTTTGCAGCTAAAGCCGAACGAACTAAGAATTCTAAGAGAGATAAAGGCAAGGCTAAGATGGACAATTAATCGTCCTGTAATATACTAGTGTATTTGTATGTAATATACTTATGACAAACAATAAATGTATTCAGTTATGAACCTGGGAAAGGATTTATTACAGATGTAATATAAAGATAGTAATTACACTCATTTTATTCTTATTTCAATGGAATGATTGTATGAAAGGTAGTATCGTGGAGCACCATCTGTCGGGTTGGAAGATACCTGGATTTGGGGGCATCATAGGTTGGTATCAAAGCATTAGGTTATAAAACTTAAGGGGAAAAGAACCTTAGGCTAATAACCTCGTAGGAAAAGAAGAGTCCGAGGAAAGTAAACTCAAGTCAATTGAGTTAATAAGGTAATGAGGAAACTTAGTACCAAAAGATTTAAAAATGGAAAGTAACCCTAAATGGATTAAATGTGATTTGTGCTTATATTATTGTGTATTATGTACTAATCAATTTATTATGTGTTATTGTAGATGTCGGTTGATAGCTTTATGTATAGGGATATACATGTGATGATCGTGAGTCAAGTGAACCTAGTTGAGACAAAGATGTGTGCCTATAGCGAGACATATACATAGTAGTGATTCTAGAGGAATCAGAGCCCGAGGAATATTACTCCGAGGAGGACTATTCTGAGGAGACCATGGGGATAGCATCATATTTGAATACGATGATTGGTGTGGTGGATGACATGGAGGTGACATCGATTAATACGGTGATGCCTGCCCTAGAGTCGACACCTACAAATACTATGAGGGTAATGTACCTCTCAGTGCTTGACCATAACGTGCAACTGCACAATATGGTGCAGCACCAGAAGGAAGAGATCAGTGATCTCTATGGGGCAAAAGAGTCTACAGAGTCAGACTATGAGATAGTGCATGATGAGAAAGTGCTCATGACTAACAAGGTCCAGAACTATAAGAACGAGGTCATAGAACTTCGTAAGAAACTATTGAAAAAGACCAGAAGATAGCACGAATGTCATATGTAAATGACAGTGCGCACGAGGATTTCAAGCTTAAGATAGCTTGTTATTCTATTGAGTCGGGACAGACTCGACATACTATAAGTCGAGATATTGTGTCGATTCTGGTGAACCAGAAGCATGAGAATGCTGTTAGGCAGTACTAGAAGTAGTATGGTAAATACTTTTGTGTAGTGACGTAAAACCCTCTTTTGTATAATTAAAAAGTTGTCTTTTTTTAAATCCCATTTTTTGTAGAAGTTAATCGCGGGATGCATATGTACTAGCTTTTGGGCTATGGAAAGTAACTTGTAAATAGTTTTGAACTATAAAGAAGCATTTTAATATAAAGAAATTTTTATTTTAAATTGTTGTGATGTGTATAAGTTATTGTTCAGTTATTTGACGACTAATAAAGAAGTAAGTAAATAAGTAATAACAGAACTTTATTTATTTTATCAGAAATGCCGCCAAGAAGAAGGCAACGTAACCAAGAGGCAAAATCGCATAATGAGAACGAGGGGGGGTCCTAATAACCCAATGCAAGAGTTCGTTAATTTATTAACGGCTGCATTTAACCATGCTGGGGTAGAGCACCCGCAGGACCTAGGGCAGCCCGAATGACTACTTTTAAGGAATTTATGAGTGTAGGTCCACCCGAATTTATGGGAATAATGGACCCAATGGAGGCCCAGACATGGGTCAAAGAAATAGAGAAGGTGTTTGTTATTACAAACGTATCTGAGGTGCAAAAGACTTCTTTTGCGACCTATATGATGAAGGGGGAAGCCAACTACTGGTAGGAGGCTCACCAGGGTGGGGCTAGAGTGGAAGCTGCTACATGGGAACAGTTTAAGAAGGTATTCTTCGAGAACTATTTCCCTACTAGCATGCAAGGAAGAATGGAGATTAAGTTCTTAGAACTTAAGCAGGGGGACATGACTGCACCCCAATATGCGGCCAAATTCAATGATTTGCAAAGGTTTGCTCCACCCCAAGTGGACACGGAGGAGAGGAAGGCTCGTAGATTTGAGTAGGGCCTAAAACCCTGGCTCTATAGTAGGATATCGGTTTTTCAGAGTGCTTCCTACGGGACCATTCTGCAAAAGGCGATAATAGTAGAGGGTGGTAGTGAGGCGTTGACCCAATACCACAAAGATAGAAAGAATAAGAGTAAGGGAGAAGGAGGAAATAAGGCAGAGGTTGTTAGTGGTAGTGGCAATATGCCTAAACAGAAGAATTTTAACCCTGGGAATAATGGGGCAAAACAAGGGGATCCTAAACGAAGGATGGATGCATGTAAGACATGCGGTAAGACTCATCTGGGAGTCTGTCTGAAGGGGAAGACCGGCTGTTATAATTGTGGGCAGGAGGGCCATATATCTCCCAACTGTCCTAATCCTAAGAAAAGCTGGGGATGTTTTGTTTGTGGGTCGGTGGACCACATGGCAAGAAATTGCCCAAAGAAAGGGGCAGAGGGTAGTAAGGGTTCTAGAAGTGGTAATTTAGTCATTACTGGACCAACACCATCATTGGGTAGACCCTCAGCCCGAACATTTAATATTACGGTCCAAGATGCAGTTGCATCAACGGATGTAGTAGCAGGTATCATTCCAGTTAACGAAATAAATGATTACGGGCTATTTGACTCGGGTGCTACTTGTTCTTTTATAGCATGTGGATTTGCTCAGCAATTGGGATTAAATCCTAAAAAGTTAGAAAAACCTTTAGACGTTAAGGTAGCAAACGAGGAGATAATTCCCATTGAACATATTCATAGGAATTGTTTCGTAGATATCAGGGGTAATAGATTATCGGTAGATCTTTTACAGATAAGGTTAAGAGAATTTAATGTGATTCTCGGTATGGATTGGTTAATTAACCATAGAGTGATAATAGATTGTCATAGAAAGAGTGTAAACGTAAGGCTTCCTAAGAAACCTGAGGTGTTGTTTTATGGAAATAAATCACCGGGACGTTCTTGTTGTCTAACCATGACACAAGCTAGGAAGATATTGAAGAAGGGGTGTAAGGGTTATCTATGTCATGTGGTGGATACCCAAACAGTGGGAACATCATTGGAACATATAGCAGTAGTTCAAGAATTCGCGGATGTGTTTTCGGAGGAGTTACCCGGTATTCCACCGGATAGAGATGTAGAGTTTGTGATTGATTTGTTGTCGGGTACGGCACCAGTTTCAAAGGCACCATATAGGATAGCGCCAGTTGAGATGAAGGAGCTAATGGTTCAGTTATAGGAACTGTTAGATAGGAAGTACATTCAAATGAGTGTGTCTCCGTGGGGAGCACCGGTATTGTTTGTAAGGAAAAAGGACGGATCGTTACGACTTTGTATCGACTATCGAGAGTTAAACAAGTTAACGATTAAGAATAAATACGCATTTCCCAGGATCGATGATCTATTTGATCAGTTAAAAGGGCGAAGTATTTTTCTAAAATAGATTTACGCACGGGGTATCATCAACTGAAAGTGAGGAAGGAAGATATACCTAAGACGACGTTCAGAACTCGTTATGGGCATTACGAGTTTTTGGTTATGTCATTTGGGTTGACGAATGCGCCAGCCGCATTCATGGATATGATGAACAGAGTGTTCAAACAGTATTTGGACAAGTTCATCGTAGTGTTCATTGATGATATTCTAGTCTATTCTAAGACGCCAGAAGATCATGCTGAACATCTAAGAATAGTGTTGGAAACACTACGGAGGGAGAATTTGTATGCAAAATTCACTAAGTGTGAAATTTGGCTCGAACGAGTGCAGTTTCTAGGACATGTTATAGACAAAAACAACAACAATAGTTTCTCGAACGAGTACAGTTTCTAGGACATGTTCCGTAGATCCAGCGAAAGTGGAAGCGGTGAATGAGTAGGAGCAACCAAAAACACCAACTAAGGTTAGGAGTTTTCTGGGGTTAGCGGGATACTATTGAAGGTTCATTCAGGACTTTTCTAAATTAGTTACTCCGTTGACAAATCTGACAAGGAAGTCGGTGAAGTACGAGTGGACAGAAAAGTGTGATCGTAGTTTTCAAGAACTAAAAAGGAGGTTGAGTGAGGTAACTGTATTATCTTTACCAGATGATATGGGGAATTTTGTAGTTTATAGCGATGCTTCGCATAGAGGACTAAGTTGCGTGCTTATGCAGCATGGCAAGGTCATTCAGCAGTGTCGGCCACGTTAGTTAAAGGATTATGAGAAGGTCTATCCTACTCATGACACGAACCGGCAAAGCGTTGTAGTGTTTGTGTTAAAAATATGGAGACATTATTTATATACGGGAGAAGTGTGAGATATACACGGACCACAAAAGTCTGAAATATATCTTCAGACAGAAGGAGTTGAACATGAGGTGGAGAAGGTGGTTAGAATTAATAAAATATTATGATTGTGATATCTTATATCATCTGGGGAAAGTGAATGTAGTATCCGATGCGTTAAGTCGGAAGGGTAGAGAAAAGCTGTCAATGTTAACGACTCAGAATGAGTTGATAACAGAGATGGCCAGGATGGAATTAGAAGTTAAGTTTCCAAGTGAAATAGCAGATATGTTATTCTCAATAGAGACTCGACCAACAATAGTGGTACTGGTTAAGGAGGTACAGATAAGTACTGAAGAATGCGATCGTGTGAAAAAGATAGTAAAGGATGACGTGAAGACTAAGTATAACCTTGATAAGGAAGGTTTACTTCGTTTTGAAGGAAGAATTTGGGTTCCAAATAATTCCGAGTTGAAAGAAGAGATTATGTGCGAGGCCCATAGTTCGAGGTACTCGATACATCCTGGTAGTACTAAGATGTATCAAGACCTTTGTCAGAACTTTTGGTGGCCGAACATGAAGAGGGAGATTGCATAATATGTTAGTAAGTGTTTAACTTATCAGAAAGTTAAGGCTGAACTCCAAAGATCGAGTGGATTGATACAACCACTGGAGATTCCAGAGTGGAAATGGTAGCATATCACCATGGACTGTGGTGGGACTTCCAACGACGAGAAAAGGATATGATGCTATCTAGGTAATAGTGGATTGGTTATCTAAATCGGCTCATTTTCTACCAATAGGAGTTATGTATAACCTAGAGCAGTTAACTAAGCTTTATGTTAAGGAAATCATTTCCAGACATGGAGTACTTATTTCGATTGTGACCGATCGTGATCCACGATTCACGTCAAACTTTTGGAGGAGTTTGCAAGAGCAAATGGGAACACATTTGAGATTGAGTACGGCGTATCATCCACAGACGGATGGACAAAGCTAACGGACAATTCAAATGCTAGAAGATATGTTAAGATCTTGCGTTATGGATTTCATCGGGAGTTGGGACGAGCATCTACCTTTGGTAGAATTCACTTATAACAATAGTTTTCACGCTAGTATAGGCATGCCGCCTTATGAAGAGCTGTATGGAAGGAAGTGCAGAACACCACTTTGTTGGGATGAAGTAGGTGAACGTCGAATGTTGGGACCTGAGATGGTACAACAAACGATAGATATGGTAAAGCTGGTAAGAGCTCGATTACTAGCGGCTCAAGATAGACAACGAAAGTATGCAGATCCTCATCGAGAGAAGAGGGAGTTTGAAGTAGGTTCATATGTTTTTCGAAAAGTATCACCTTGGAAAGGGAAGATATGTTTTAGAAAGAAAGGGAAGTTAAGTCCAAGGTTTGTAGGACCTTTTGAGATTTTAAGAAGGATAGGGGAAGTAGCTTATGAAGTAGCCTTACCTCCAGAAATGGAAAGAATACACAATGTGTTTCACATGTCTGTGTTACGTCCTTATAAACCGGACTACAAGCACGTAATAGAATATGAATCTATTAATGTAGAAAAAGACTTAACTTATGAAGAGATTCTGATTTAGATTATTGATAGGAAGGAATAAGTCTTGAAAAATAAAGTAATTCCTTCAGTAAAGGTAATTTGGAGTAACCACGATGCTGAAGAAGTAACGTGGGAGCTCGAAAGTAAAATGAAGGAAAAGTTTTCTCATTTGTTTATGTAAGAATATCGAGATTCTGGGGACAGAATCCTTATAAGGAGGGAAGAATGTAACGCTCGAGAATTTCGAATTTTCAACTAATTAAATTTTTATTTGATTATGTGGATTAAATGAATTTAATTGAGTAATTATGTGAGTAAGATGTTCAAAGGTCGTTTTATGACCTAGAATGTGCAGATGTGGTTAGTATTATGGCTTTGTGCTGGAATTAATTGTTGTGAATTATCAAGACGAAAACAAAGGTTTTCCGAGAATGTTTGCGTAAAAACACTATTCATCCAATTTCGTTCGGAGCTAGGGTTTGAGATTCTGAGAAAATACAAAGATAGTATGGAATATTCAATAATAATTCCGTTATAGCAAACGAAGTTTTCGCATGCGGACTTAAAACCTAAGGGTTGAGTATATTGATTTTCGAGAAGGAAATGAAACGTGTGGAAGTAAATGTGTTAGGGTTAAGGCATGTGTTATACAATTAAGATATTATTTAGTATCTATGTATAATATGATGAGTTAATACGAAGTACAATACGATTATCTTACTAGTATTATATGGAAAGAATACGTGAATTATACGTAGGGAATACGAGTTGTATTCTAGAATTTAGTTAAGACTTAATGTTAATTCATTTGGGTTGGATTATGTTTAGTCTAATAAATTGAATGAGCAAGCCCAAGGGATTAAGTAATAAGCCCAAGTCAAGGCCCAATATTAGATTGGTTAAGCCCAATGCAAGAAAACCGAACCGTGGATTGAACCGGTGGGTCATCGAATGGGTAAAACTCATGGGGCAACCCATGGGGATGACCCATAGGCATGGTGGGCCGGCCACTTGGTATTCAAGCCAAGCATATCACTTGGTCACCAAGTACTTTACTTGGTGACAAAGTGGTAAATAAGTAAGGAGGTGGAGAATTGGACCAATTTGCCCTAATTTGGTTTTCTATAAATAGAAAGCTAGAGTTGGATTTTTGTTGTTTTACAAAGCTTGTTCAAATATAGTGAGAGAGAGAAAGAGCTAGAAATATTAAATCCTTCTACTTCCAAACAAACCAATAAACTTTTATCAAGAACGTGAATTACTTTAAAGGTAAATTCTTATAAACCGTAATCTTCAACTTTTTCGATTTCTTTCTCGTAGATGAGTGGAGTGTGTTTATTGAGGAGATATAAGGATGCCTATTAATGATCAAGTCATTGATAGGTCATGACCAAATAGAAATCGTAAGTGTTTAAATGAGTTAAAAACCATAAGTGTCTTGAACGTTAACTTAGTTATTAACGAACGTTTTGAAAATCGTTATAGCTAAGGGATGTGCCTATTGTTTGGTTAGGATGACTATGATGAATCAATGGAGTTTTCCATGTGATTTGGCTTAGAGAACATTAGTAATGAAGTTATGGCGAATTGTACAGAAATAGACGTTAAACATAGAAAGCCCAGATTAAAGGTCAAAAGTTGACGTGGGACTTGAAAATGTTGGTTTGCAATGTCAACATGTGAGATAAGGTAATTAAGAGTCGTTGGCAAAAGAATCATCGCATTCCATTTTATAACGAAGAAAACAAGTATTGGACAGACGAAAACGTTAAACGAACGCTTAAAAAGGAACTTAAAGGTGAATTCTGAGTTAACGAATTCAGAAATGTGAAATTCTTATACGAACACGTAAAGGATATAATTCCTGACTTGTAGGCTTTCGAATGGGTCAATTCGGATGTAAAACGAACAAATTAGGAAGCCGGGAGTTTCGTTAGGAAACCAAACTGTTTTGGCCCTCTTTCGGGTGCAGAGTTCGTGTGCAATCACAAACCAAGTGTTTTTTCCCTTACCTTATGCGCGTATCATGTATGGCTGAGAGAAAATGAAAACGTCTGGAGACTCGCACCGCAGCGCGAGAGTTTGTACATGGACTCGCGCCGCATCGCCGAGTTCGGGCAAAACCTCTGGAGAGTGATGCCGCAACGCCACTAGAATACATAGGATGCCGCGCCGCAGCGCCGACAATAGAAAAATGTTGACCAAGTTAGTTTTTGTTCCATTTCGAATGAAGACTTAAAGCAAGACAATGAAGGTACTTAATGTACATGATAAGACTGACCTTAAATCACTTATAAGGTGTTAATGTAAGAAAATCTAGTAAGGTTTAATAGAAATTAAGCGAAGAACATAAAGACGTAATAAGTTAACCATGAATGACGTTCAACGTTGTTAGTTAACCAATAATAATTGAATGTCGGTTAAGGACGTAAAAACGTTAATGAAATGTAACGAAGTATAGAAAGTTGAATCGACTTTAATAACGAAGTTAATTCAAATAAAACATAGAAGAGAAAGAAGTTGGTTAGAACTGTAAAGTTAGTTTATTTGATAACTAATTATAGTGTGCTATGTGAATGTATCATGTAGATCCTGTAAAGACTGAGAATATTTGAAATATAAATTCGAAGACGCTTGAAGGCAAGTCTTTCTAAACGCTTTCCTAATCTTCGTGTTAGCCATGTTTTTAAATGATGCATGATAAACAATGCATGAATGGTATTAAGGAAAGAGTCGATGCCTGTTTTATCCTGGCTAGACAAGTATTGAAGAATAGATTGAATTGTTTACAAGTTCGTTGATATAGAACTATTAATGATATCCTATGCCAAGTATTTGGTACGAATGTAAAGGTAAGTAATTGTCTATGCACAAATAAAAGTATTTTTCATCGATTATTTGATGGGCATGCGAGGTTGCCAAATGTTGAACGTAAATACGTTTAAGGTAAGAGTGTTGATCAACATAGAGTAAAATAGGCTGATCACCGAGAAGTGCTCATAAGTAAAGACGGGTGGATGGCCTTAGTGTCGGATATCCTTTTCAAGTATGAAAACAAAAATAGTATGTTCATGGTCTATTGACCGGTTCATCATTCCTAAGCTATTATATATGCTCTGGAATTGTTGTAGGAGAAGTATTAGTCAAATGTTTCATAATGCTTCGTAGATAATTATTCAAATATGGAAATAAAGCATGTATTTATTGATGTGATATTCATATGATTCGTTGTTAAGACTTGCTGAGCTAGTTATGCTCATTCTTGCTTGAACCATATGTTTCGACTAAAAAGCGAAACTAACCGAGAGTTCTATGAGAGATAAAGGCAAGGCTAAGATGGACAATTAATCGTCCCGTAATAGACTTGTGTATTTGTATGTAATATACTTATGACGAACAACGAATGTATTCGGTTATGAATGTGGGAAAGGAGTTATTACAGATGTAATACAAAGATAGTAATTACAATCATTTTGTTGTTATTTCAATGGAATGATTATATGAAATGTAGTATCGTGGAGCACCATCTGTCGGGTTGGAAGATGCACGGATTTGGGGGCGTCACAACCCTAATTTGTGGGTTATAAACCCTAATGACCAATTACGACCTAAATTGCAAAATTAGTAATTTTAATTAGAAAATGTTAATCCTAATTAGCAAGATTTAATTTGTGATTAAGAAATTTTAATATAATTAGAAAAATCTAATTATAATTTAGAAATATTAAATTTCTATTTTTAAAACCTAAATTAGAAACTTTAGAAATCAAATTGCCAAAACCTAAGGGTTCAAACCCTAAACCCTAACCCAAACCCTAAACCCTAAGGGTTTGGCCATTTACTAGAATGCCATTAAAATTAAAATCAAAAAGACCATAATGACCTTTGTTGCATTATTGGGTTTAGCTTGTCAATCTTCCAATAATTGAGTTGTTCAACCACCCCAACAACTCCATGTGACTCAAACATCAAGCTCCCAGCCGAAATCAGCAGCCATGTGCATTGCATTAACATTTATAAGAGATTCAAGAGAGAGAAATGGTCACTTTAATTTCATTTTCTCCCAAGACACTCTCTCTCTATATTTCGGAAATGTGAAGTGAGAGAGAGTGATTAGATGAGCCATTACCATATCCCAACTTACCAAGAAAAAAATTTAAAAGTCAGAATCAAAAATCAAAGTATAAAAGAGGTATAAACCCGAATCCTAGAAATCTTTTGATTTGATGTTGTATGTTGAAATTGGTTGGTTAAAGTTGTGTATTAGGGTGTCATTTGATGATCTGGGTGGTCAAAACCTAGATCCATATCATTTTGATGCTTGAAATTTGAGTTTTTAGAAATCTGGGAAATGCTTGAAAAATGGCCTGACAACCATATGTCAGAGGCCATAGATCTTTGTCAATTAAGGTTTTGGAGTGTTTTATGTTATATTTTTGTTCCTTGTTGTATGGTCTTTGATCTGAATCTTGAATTAAGCTCAGATCATGTGTAGATAGTAAGTTATAAAGGATCAAAGGGCGTTGACCCGCATTGACCAACTGTTCTGGGTAACCCAGATTTACCTAGAAAACGTCTGACAACGATTTGCAAGGTCTTGATCTTGTTATGTGTTGGTTTTTAGTTCATGTTGTTGTTTGATACTTGTAGCATGTTGTGTAGGCTATATATCAAATGATTTAGTTCAACCTAGATCCGTAACGGAATACAAGATATGGCTGGTCAAACAACCGTTGACCATCAGCCGGATGAACTTTTCTGGAAAACCCAGAAAGTTCAAGAACAACTTCTGACCCCCGCTTTGACCGGTTATGATCTTTTATGATTGATGTTTATTTGTTTATCTGATGATGGGGTGTTGTACCCTGACATGAGTACAACAATCAGAAACCTTTAGATCGCATTATGTGAGTTCAGGATGCAAGCTATGAAGAATTAAAGTAACATACTAGTACTGTTCTTCATTTCTGGAAAACCCATAAATGAAGAACAGTGTTTGACATGACTTTCTGGACCTTAGATCTCTCTCAATTGTTGTGTAATGGACATGAAATTGGTGTAGAGTTGTAGTACTACATTATTACCACAACATTAACACTTTTATAAACCCAGAAATTAACAAGAACCTAGATTACCTTACGGTCAAACACATCAACTCGAACACTGACATGGTGTTCTAGGTTTGTTGAAGAACAGCCCAAGAACACCATTAGCGACGGATTCGTCACCTAAGGCCCCTTTAGTGACACGCTTATTTTTAGAAATTAATTATTTTAATTAAATAAATCGAATTAAATGATTTTTAATTATTAAAAATACTAAATAAATTTCGAAAAATTATTTTAAAGTTTGAAATATAGTTTTTAATTATTTAGAATATATTTCATAAATATTTAATATTTTTGGAATATAAATGGTATTTAATTTATTTAATTATAATATTAAATAAATTATTTAAAAATGATTTTAATACATGAAAAATAATATTATAGTATAATAAAATATTTTTAGTTATTTTTAGTGACTTTTAATATTTTGTGATGAATTTCTTTAATTAATCAATATTAATGATAATTAGTTTATTTAATAAATATATAAAATAATTTATGGAAAAATAGAATTAATGTTTTATAAATCATATAAAAATGATTTAAGTGTTATAAAATATTTGAAGTTATAAAATATAACTTTTGATATTTTATCATGAAAATATTAATATTTTAATATTAATAGCAATTAACGGATAATGAATTTAATTGGTTAGAAATCATATAAATATGATTTTAAGGTATTAAAATAATTTGATATATTATAAATATATTATAATATTATGACATGTATTTCATTAATATTTGGTAATAAATAAATATTAATGATAAAAGAATTATGTGATATTTAATTCATTTAAATATAATTTTAATGATTGAAAATAATACGATAAATGATAATAATTAATTAAAAATTCTTATGAGACTTGGAAAAATATTTCGACTGTTAATAAAATATCTTAGTTAACGGTCGAATGTTAAAGTGAGTTTAATTGAACTTAAACTCGAAATTTTGTCCCATGAGTGCACAAGTCGGGATGTTAGAATTTGTTTGATTCAACTCGGACTTAAATAATCGACGTAATAAAGTCTTATATGAGTTATAATCGATAGGGTTATGTGTTATGTGTTTAGGTTATTTATATATATATATATATATATATATATATATATATTATAGTATTATATTGTGATGATATTATTCTAATATTGGAGATCTATATTTCTAATATTAGGTCTTCGGATAAAGCGATATAAATTGCGTAGCGATAATCAACGGTTCAGGCAATTAGTCAAAGAGGTGCAGCTCAAAACTGATGAGTGTGACCAGATGAAGAAGTGGTTAACCAATGAAAAAGATAAACAATATAGTCTTGATAATGAGGGATTATTAAGATTTGAAGGAAGAATTGGGTTCTGAATGAGACAGAATTAAAAGAGCAAGTATTATACAAGGCTCATAGTTCGAGGTACTCGATTCATCCTGGTAGCACTAAGATGTATCAAGACCTTCGACAGAGTTTTTGGTGGCCGAACATGAAGAGAGAGATAGCAGAGTATTTGAGTAGGTGTTTGACTTGTCAGAAAGTTAAGGCCGAACATCAACGACCAAGTGGCTTGTTACAGTCATTGGAGATTCCAGAGTGGAAGTTAGAACGGCACTGCGGCACCCCATTTTCCACTGGGAACGGCGTTGTGGAGCGATGCAGGCACTGCGGTGCGAGGCATATGCCTGTGAAAGGCGTTGTGACCAACTAGTAACCAATTTAACCCGTATAACTTACGTAGATTTCATATAAACATAACTGAAGGTCTCTAGCATGTTGTTACCCATATAGATAACATGAACATAAAATTAAAAACCTTTCAATTCCATGTTTTATGCAAAAAACTCCATTTTTGACATCCTTAACAAAATTAACATTGTGATCACCATTGTACATCAAATTAACTTATTCAAACTACGTTCTCTTCGTTACTTACTGAATTAATACATTCAAGGCTCAATTTATCTATTAGTTTACAAATTACCTACCAAATTTGGTACTTTCACAAGCTATATATATAAACATGCACTATAAACAACCTTTCTTTCTTTTGAACGTGATTCGTACAAAAAATCTTTATCTAGATGTTAGCTATAGCATCACAACTACACATAAGCACAATTAACACTTTATATAACAATAATTCATTAACTTTGAATTTATAGAGACTTTGAAATTCATGAACACAAAACATACATATATATAATATTAAGCTTATGAAAGTATACCTTCAATTGCTTGGATAGTCCTTGCTAACCACAAAGAGTTTCTTTGGAAATCTCAGGAACCTCTCTCAACTCCCTCTCAAGCTCTCTCAATTTCTCTATATTCTTCTTCTTTTTCTCTTAAGCCAATGACAGACCCTTTTACATAACACAAACTAAGACCAACACACAAATAAACTAAACGTCTAAAAACGACGTTTTAATAAGTATAGTAATAAAGTATCAGTTATAAATATATTTTATTTATTATTTTAATTTATTTTATTTATATTATTTATTATAATTCAAATTCAAAATTCAAAAGTCATAAGGCTATGTTTGGCAAAATACTTTTAAAAATAAAGACTTAATGTCTTTAAGCCTTGTTTGGCAAAACAAAATTAAACCTTTAATCTATTTAATAACTCATTTATAGTATAGTTTATTGTCATACTTTTATTACCAAATTAAATAAAATATATAATTACTCATTTAATCCCTATCAACTCTTTAATTTAATTATTAAATTAAATTAGAATATTATCTCATAATAATTAATTTTCTTAACTCCATAAATTATTTATTTAACAAATAAATAATCAAATCAAATCAAATTAAATAAATATTTATTCAACAATAAGCACATCAATTAAAATATTTATATAATTAAATAAATATTTAGAATTAAAATTTCAAATTCCGGATTGTTACATCCTTCCCTCCTTAGAAGGATTCTGTCCCTAGAATCACAACTCAAACAAATTATTCAAACAATTCATTCGTCACATTCAACCCTTCTTACAAGGATTCTGTCCCCAGAATCGAAGACACAGATTAAACAAATAACTCAGGGTAATCTTTCATCATTCTACCTTCGAGTTCCCACGTAGCCTCTTCGACATTATGGTTCCTCCATATCACCTTCACGGAAGATATAACTTTATTCCTGAGAATTTTTTCTTTCTTCTCAACTATCTAGATAGGAACTTCCTCATAAGACAAGTCCTTATCGAACTGTAATGGTTCGTACTCAATCACATGCTTGTAATCGGGTTTATACGGTCGTAACACCGAAACATGAAAAACAATATGAACGTGTTCCAACTCTGGAGGTAGAGCTACCTCATAAGACACCTCTCCTACTCTTCGCAACACTTCGGAGGGTCTAATAAACCTCGGGCTTAGCTTTCCTTTATTACCAAAATGATTTTTCTCCTTCGAGGGTAAACTTTTAAGAACCTGAACTTTCCTACATCGAACTCACGATCTTGTCTGTGTTGATCAATATAATTCTTCTTTCGGTCTTGAGCATCTACCAATCTTGTCCTGATGAGTTTGACAACCTCAACAGTTTTTTGTACCAGTTCCGGTCCTAATAGTTGACGTTCACCGACTTCATCCCAACGCAGTGGAGTTCTGCACTTTCTGCCGTACAATGCTTTGTATGGCGGCATGCCGATGCTTACGTGGTAACTATTGTTGTAGGCAAATTTTGCCAATGGTAACTGTTCATCCCACCTCCCTTTGAAATCCATGATGCATGCTCTAAGCATATCTTCCAACGTCTGGATTGTTTGTTTGTTTTCGCCATCTATTTGCGGATGGTATGCTGTACTCATTCTCAACTGTGTTCCCATGCATTCTTGTAGTCTCTTCCAGAAGTTTGACGTGAATCACGGATCTCTATCTGACACTGGAACTCGATGTCTCAAAACGATTTCCTTAATGTATAACTTTGCCAACTGATCAAAATTGAATCTAATCGTTATTGGTAAAAAATGTGTTGATTTCGTCAGCCTATCCAATATCACCCAAATCGCATCGTATCATCTCTGAGTAGTTGGAAGATGTAACGATCGGGAAATTTGAATTTAATTTAAATATTTATTGAATTAAATAAATATTTTAAATAATTTATTTATTGAGGAAAATAAATAATTGATGAATTATGGTGAATTAATTTAATAACTAAATTGATTAATGTTAATTAAATTGAATAATGATAAATTTATCTAAAGAATTTAATTTAAGAAAATAATTTAATTAAATCAATTGTTTAATATTTAAGAAAATAATTAAATTAAATAAAATATTGTTTTGATCTAATTTATTAACTAAATTAGATATGTAAAGATTTATTAAGTATGTTACAATGGGAATTTTTATTAGTATAATTATTATAATTATAAGTATAATGATAATAAGATTTTTATTATTATTATAGGTTTTTTAAATTAACTAAACTAAAGTTATTAATCAAACTAAAGGTGTGACATGAAACTATATAATATAAATATTATTAAAATAATCTTGTAGGGGTTTAAGTGGTAACCAAACAAGGCCTTGTGGCCTTTGGCTTATTCCAACTGACGCCTTTTTATTTTTAAGCGATGAGCAACGTGGGAGTCTTAGTTTTAGTTTTAAGCGTCTTTTATTTTAAGCCAAGTTCATAGAGGGTTTGGGAGAGAAGAGGAAATACAGAGAATTTGCAAGAGAGAAAGCACTGAGTTTATGAGATTGTCAAGAGGAAGAAAGGGAATTTCTAAGCCTTTACACCATCTTTTGCTTCAATAAACAAGGATTAAGGTATATTGTAGTGCTAATTTTTATGTTTTGAGTTATTTGTGAAAAAATTTCTGTAAACTATTAAGTTGCGTTGGATGATTGTATATATGTGTACATATATTTTGGTAGAATCTGTTAGTCACCATATTTGGGTGTTATTAAAATAACCAAGCACGTAAAAAAATTGGATTGTGGGAGGAAAAGTAATTACAGTGTATATATTTGTCATATGGCTTAGAAAGTACCAAATTTCTTGTCCAATATGTAATGTAATCTGTAATTTGTTGTTAGAATATATTTGTATATTAAGAAACGAAAAAAATGAAGTTTAAATCATGTCAATTGATTAAGAAACAAATTTGTGGCGACCAAATTCGTTAAAAGTGTAAAAATGAAGAAATTTGGGAAAAACTATGGTTTTGATTTCTCAAAATGATGTATATGTAATGTTTTGTATGTAGAATGGTGTTTAGAATTTGTAACTATAATATTACAAAGTTTTAGATGTTGAATTTGGGAGAAATTCTGTTGAATTGGGATTTTTGGCCTTTAACTGAGTAGTAGTTCGCGTATCCGTAAAAGTTGAAGTCGGTACATCGCATGGTAGCGCCTGTTGCGGCATGATTGTCTTCTTTGGAGCGCAACATTTAGTATGCGGACATGGCGTCATGTGGTATGTGATAATACAATGTATTGCTTTCGGCATGGTATACGAGTGATAAATTCGATCATGACGGTGAAATGCGCTTATTTGCAGATCATGTGGAATGGACTTATATTAGTTTAGCATGCATGTTAATAATGTTAAGGCACAATATAAACTACAATAACAGATTGTCATGCGTTGTTATATAAAGTGTAAAAGAATTTAAGTAATTACTTGAATAAGTTATGTAATGAACCAAATGTGATGTTTTCAAAAGTTAAATATAAATGATAACGTTTAATGTGTGATTTCAAAGGCGTTAAGTATGTTAACCTAAATGGTTAAGTTCTAGGTTAGGGTTATAAACTAAATGATTGTTTAAACCCTAAAGCTAATATTCATATAACTAATTGTTGTTGCGATTGTAATGATATATGTAGGGTATTTGCCGAATATTACATTTATGTAGCTTACATTCAAGGCAAGTTCTTTAACTCTACTTTCATAATTGTGCAAGTTCCTAAACCTTAACTCCTTACATTGAGCAAGATTTCTAACTTCATTCTTTTCATATTGAATACATGTTTCCATTCCTAAATCGTTATTATTCAAGTTCCTAAAATTCTTGAAAAGTTGAGCAAGCCTAGTTTATCCTGAGAATGTTTGTGCAGGCTCTTGTAATCTAATTCGTTACTTCGAGAAAGCTTTACTTTCTTTATTATCATTTGAAGCATATATTGTTCTAACACATTCATTAACATTCAAAGCTTTATTGTTGTATTAAACCTTCAAGTAGTAAGCAAACCTTTATCGATTGAATTAAACTATAATAAAATAGTGTTCTAAAATTCTAGAAACACTAATCAGTTAGTTCCGAGCTAAACTTTCTTTAGTGCAGAAATTCTTAATTTAAGCTGAGACGAACAACCCTAATATAGGGGATTTTGTACGTGTAACGTTTAGACATTTGTGCACAATACATGGTACAAATGGTTGATCCCCCTGAGTACATTAAGAAGAGTATGTATAGTCTAATGACTGTTAAGGTTAAGGTAATAATACCTAAACACCGTGGACATAGTTCGTGGTCATAAGTCCTTTAGATAATTAAAGTTCGAACTTGTTTTCTATTTTGATTTGTAGAACATGTTCTTTATTGTTCAGTATTCGTTGTTCACTCTCATGTATTTACTATACTATCTTTATGTCAGTGAGAAATTGTTTGCTAACTCTTGCAATTAAACAATGCAGCTAAAGTCGAAAGAGGTGACGAGCCATCTACTAGCAAGGGAAAGGGAAAGATGTCCGAGTGTTGAAGAATTAATTAAAGTTATTTAAATACATGAAGTTATAAGACTTATTTTATTTTATAATGTATTTTGCATACTGATGTAATAATTTAAGGTTAGATTACCTGGGAATGTTTATGAGATGATGTAACCCTTTAATAGGAAAGATTATTGTTTTAAGTTATTTAATGTTTTATCCTTTATTATGGGTAGTTAGATGTAATTATTTTGATAGTGAGCACCAAATTCGGTGGAAATGAAGTACCCAGATTTGGGGGTGTCACAAGTTTGTATCAGAGCTTTAGGTTATGAACCTTAGGTGGGGAAAACCTTAGGAAGAAGCCTTTAAGGAAATAGAAAACATAGAGGTGTTTAACTCTTATCGGGTTTTAAGGAATGGATTAAGGCATCCATTGAAACTAAACAAAAAAAGACATTATGTGCTATATGTTAATAACTTATGTGCTCGCAAGTATCGATAATGTTAAGTAAAATTTAAATTATTTTGTTGTCAAGATGTCTGACGAAGGAGAATCCAGTCCAGTTAGGGAGGTGATATCTCAGGTACCTAGAGATGACGAACCCTAGGATATTCACGTAGTGCGGGAACAGTTGATCTAGGAGGATGAGCCTGTGACCGATCTCGAGGAGGATAGTCCTGCGGAGATAGAGGAGGATGATGATGATGAGGATCCTGAGGAGTTTCCACCAAACTCCGTATCGGCTGAGATGTATGATGCTTTGTATGACCGTAACATAGAGTTACATGATAATGTTGAGGAGCTGAAAGAGATGTGTGAGATGCATAACGTTGCGTTGGAATAGAAGGATGTAGAGATTTAGGAACTTGATTCAAAACTCGGAAACACAGAATGGGATCTAGTTCATACCAAGGGTCAGCATGAAGACCTGTTAGCAGTGAACGAGAAGATGAAGACTGACATGGAGAAGCTGAAAGATGACTTCAAAGAGGAATCAGCTAAGCGTACAAGAGCAGAGGTCGCTTGGATGAAGGCCACTTAATGTGCATACCGTGCTGAGGCTAAAGTTCAAGTGAAGAAAGCCAAGATGAAGGAGATGGATTATGCTTTTAATTTTGTGATTGATAGTGCCCAGAATCGAGTCCATTATTACCCATTTCAGTTTGAAGACTCGTCGTGGTTCGTGATGGATCGTAGAACGACTTATCGTATCATGGAGGAGGAACGTCGAGAATCCTTACGACGTCTTAATATGCCTAGATAGAATAGAAGTGATAATAATATGTGGTTAATTATGTGAATAAATAAATTGTGAATCCCTTATTTTGAGATAAATAAAGGGATAGTATGAATATGTAATCCTGAAACTGGTTTAGTTCAGGAAATTGAATATTTATAGCAGATATGTTATCTTTAGTATGTTTTAAAACATTATGAATGAATAAAATATTAGAGTTTATTTGAAATATTATGTGATATAGCTTTAATCTTGGAATGTTTAAGTTAAACTTCAAATACCCAAGAAGTTGAGTAATGAACTAATAAGCGTATATTCTAACAGAAAATGCCTCCTAGAAGAAGATAACCACATCAACAAGCACCTCCTGAGGGGTCCACTAATAATAACAATGAGACCAATGCTAATCCAGTTCAGCATTTGGTAACTTTGCTGACGGGAACACTTACGAATCATCCGCAAGCTCAAGTTACGACTTTAAAGGAGTTCAAAGCGGTTGGACCGCCAAAATTTCAAGGGTCTAAGAATCCAGTGGAAGCCTAAACCTGGATCATGGAAATGGAGAAAGTGTTTGGCGTTGCTAGAGTTAACGAAGATCAGAAGACTGTATTCGCGATGTTTATGCTTAAGTCCGAAGCTAGTTACTGGTGGCAAGCAAATAAAGTTCGTGGAGGACAAGGAGTGGTAGCGTGGGATACATTTAAAGAGATGTTCTTTGAAATGTAATTTCTAGCGAGTTCTCGGAATTAGTTGGAAGTGCAATTCCTGGAGCTTAAACAAATAACTATGACGGTGCCATAATATGCTGCGAAGTTTAACGAGTTGGCAAGGTTTGCCACTTATCAAGTCAATACGGATGAGCGTAAGGCGAGAAGGTTCGAACAAGGATTAAAACCCTGGTTGTATAGCAAGGTTTCAATGTTCCAGTTAAATACATTTGCGGCTGTACTGGAAAAGGCAATCATTACAGAAGGTGGAAGCGATGCCTTGACCAAGTACAATCAAGAACAAAAGAAGAGGAAGAATGATAGTGAAAATAAGGCTGGTGGAAGTAATGTTAGAAGTAACAATCAAAAGAGGAAGTGGAACGAGAATTCGACTACAGGAGGACAGCAGGGAAGTCAGTAGAAGAAACAGTTTAAAGCTTATGCGACGTGTGGAAAGAATCATAATGGGGTGTGTTTGAAGGGAAAACGAGTGTGTTTCAACTATGGTCAGGAGGGACACATTGCACCAAACTATTTTTGTCCGAAGAAAGGAGCATGTTTTACCTGCGGTTCGAAGGATCACATGGCTCGTGATTGCCCTAAAAAGCCAGCGGGGAGTGTAAGTGGAGAAAGGGAAACAACAACGGTGGTGGTTCATTGACTATCATTGGACCAGCTCAGACAAGCCGACCTACTGCGAGGACTTTCAATATGACTTTGCAGGATGCTGTTCAGTCTAAGGATGTGGTGTCAGGTATCATTCCGATTAATTGTATTAATGCTTATGTATTGTTTGATTTGGGTGGTACTTGTTCATTTATATCCGATGAATTTGCTTAAAATTTAGATTTGCATCAGGAAGAATTAGATTATCCCTTGAGCATAGAGATTACAAATAGGGAAGTGATTCATGTAAGATTCATATATAAGAATTGTAGAGTGGTTATAAATGGTCAAGAGATGAGGGTAGACTTGATACCAATTAGACTGGGCGAGTTTGATGTTATACTAGGAATGGATTGGTTATTCAATCACGGAGCAGTAATTGATTGCCAAAGAAAGTGTGTTAACCTTATGACTCCGTCAAAGGTTGTATTCTATGGCAACAAGTCACCTCGACAAGCAAGTTGTCTGAGAACCCGAATTTTATTAAATAAAAGTATTCAATTTTTTCTATTTTGGTAAATAGTTAAATTGATAAAAGTTTAAAGTTAAGGGTGATATGTGAATTTTTTTTTTAAGTAGACAAGTTGTCATAAAATACCCGGTTACTATTCACTCTAGTATTGTTCACTCGAGTATTTGGGGCACTTTTTGTGTCGGAGTACTATTCACGAGTTACTATTCACGGGTTACTATTCACCTAAATTACTATTCATCCAAAAAATATTTTTTTTTCGGTCTAAATCATTTTTGGGTACAATATTATTCCATGAAGAGATGTGCTAATTTTTCAGACCGTTGGTTGAAATTATAATAGTAAATCAATATGGATCGTTGGTTTAATGTTTTAATAGTAAAATCTTTTTATATAAAATTGAATACTTTTAAAAAGTTATTCTATAAATAGAATATATTATATTTTATTATGCATAGTTTTTGTATAGTGCTTTGCATAGTGTTAGCATAGTAAAATCTTTTTATATAAAAATGTAATACTTTTATAAAGATATTCTATAAATATAATATATTATATTTTATTATGCATAGTGTTGCATAGTACATGAATAGTATTTTGCATAGTAAAATCTTTTTATATAAAACATAATACTTTTATAAAGTTATTCGTTTTATTAGATTATAAATAGAATATATTATATTCTATTTTAAAGATTTTCTTTAAAATACGGACCATCCGATTAAAGTAAATCAATGTGAACTGTTCATGAATTAGTTCTTATACAGTCCATTCTTCTATAAATAGAAGCTCATTCATTCATTATTTCTTACGAATTCACTGAAACTCTAGAAAGAGAAACTATAGAGAGAATTCTTCTTCTATAATCTTGAGCGTATTTCTTTAGAGTTTAAGAAAGTTTTGAGCGTAGTACAAGATTTCTTCGAGTATAACATCGCTCTACCAGTCGGAATACTATTCTTTCAAAGGTAGGGGATATTATTTGTTGTACTCATAAGGGGTATTCTTTCTTTCTTATTCATGAAGAGAACTTCTGTTATTCCATTCTTTATTATTACATTGGAATAACACCGTATACGCTGAATACCCTATACTTGGTGAAATTCTTACATTATTCCATTCTTTATTATTATGTTGGAATAACTTTGTTGGCGCAAATACCGCATACATGGTGAAATTCTTCTATTATTTCGTTTCTTTATTATTCATCGGAATATCCCGCTTCGATGTATGTATTACGCATGACTGGTTCCATTAATTATAACATTGGAATAACACGTCTATGCATGTCTATCTATCATACACATGGTGATTTTTGTTGTTATTCCATTCTTTATTATTTTGTCAATATATCGTATGCAATGCGTTTATCTTAAGACTGGTTCCATTATTTATTATTACATTGGGAATAACTCCATGCATGCGGTCTCTATCGCATGCATGGTGAATCCTTCTATTATTCCATTCTTTATTATTACGTTGGAATAACTCATACATGTGGATTACCACATGCATGGTGAAACGATCCTTTGTATTTCATTCCTTGTTAAATTGTGGAAATGATCCATTTACGTGGATTATGATGAAAGTCATAACAAAAATATTGGGTGATAAAAATTATGGGTATATGTGGTATTAGTAAGTGTTATGATGAGTTATGTTGGTTATTATGTGAAAACTTGAAAGTTTCTTAGAAATCACAAAGGGTTGAAAATCGATTTTGGTGAAAATGAAACATAAAATTCAATTGACCATATCTCTATTATATTTATTTTTATAGGTCAAGTTCCGAGTTAGGTCTATGAAGTTTTGAGTGAGGTCAAGTTAAGAGGAAAAACTACTACCAGATTTTTAAAAGGGCATTTTATTTCGGCCTTTTTTGGTACATAAAAGGTCGCCCAAAATAGGTCCATTCCATCCAACCCATGAGTTTTGTAACTTATCCAGTACTATTTACATTCTCGCCCTCACGAGAAGTGGAATATGACTAAGATAATATACAACAAATTATCGTTAGTCTCCAACAGGAAAATCGTGGAATGTAGAAAGATCAATATTACGTGAATAATAATTCATAGAAGTTACGTGAGGAGAATGAAATCTACTATAATCTATGAATTTAACAATTATTGCACATCCATCAGATTTTATTGTACCCAAAGATGAAATTCCCACAAAAAAACATCTTCACGCTTTACTGAATAGTACTCGTGAATAGTAACTCGTGAATAGTAACTCATGAATAGTAACTCGTGAATAAGTAACTCATGAATAAAGTAACGGACATGAAAAAGTTCCAAATTTGATAAAAAGTACCAACTAATATTTCAAAGATAATGATATGAAGAATTAATATCATTTGAGAAGAAAATAACATCCCTTACCTCAAAGAATCAAATTACTTGGAAGGAAAGGTCAAGTGATCTTGAATGAAACTTGTACTAAACAAAGAACTCTCAAAGTATCTAAATACTCACAAAATACGCTCAATAATATAGAGAGAAAGAAAACTTTGTTTACGGTGTGATTTTCAATTCTAACTTAAATACATTTATAGGAAAATGTTAGCGACCAAAACTTGACTCACACTACGATGGCTTTACCGCTACTATTGCCACCCACCACATTTGAAATAAAATTCAGCACATTTCTTCACCAACCACAAGTGGGGCACTCAATTCTAGAATTTTCCACCAAAATCAATTATAAACCTAATTTTCGAATGAGCACCTCTTAAAATTCACAACAAATCATTCGTGCATTTTAACGCTCAAAATTTGTGGACATATACTCAACTTATGTATGTATAACATACCCAAAAATTACCACAATCCAAATCCGGTGGATTAAAATTATAACCCCCGCAATATATCTCAAACCCACGATTTAATTTTTAATACCTCGATACGGTAAAATCTTGATAAAACACTCAACAATAATTTCTTCATTTATAACCACATAAATAAATCCATCATTTATATCCACATAAAATAAATATTTCTTTATCATATGAATCAATTTTGGAGTTCTACCACGCTCGCTCTTTCAGGATGGCATGGTCGTAACATATCTTTAAATGAGTCTCTCTCGAGTTCTTCAAGCTCTTCCCACATTCCTTGCTCCATTTGAATTTTGTATCTCTACGAGTCAATTGACATCGTTAATGGAATATGATCGAGAATATCCTTCAACTAATCTCGATAATAACCAACTAAGCCTTAGAAAGCTACGTGATTTCGACATTACTAAATTAGTTGCTCTCAACTGCGTGACTCATATCCCAATCTTGATATAGACGTCACAATGACACCTATCGGTTACTAATGCTATCTAATACGACGCGTTCCTTTCGAAAGAAGTCACAAGATAAAGGTCGTATCGCGATTAGATAATCAATTCTTTGACGTCAGAAAGATCAATAATCGCATTCGATATGAGATTTTAGAAAAGTTTCTCGACGGTTCAAATTAAATACATTAAATTTTCGTGCGTCATTCTTGGATTAATAAATGAAGAATATTATTCAAATCACCGAAGCGGTCTTTATTCAAATCCATAACGGATGAAAACTAAGCAAACTAATGCATCATCGAATGAAAAGTTTGTCCTAACGATCCTATATGTTCAAATATGAATGGTTCTCGACTTTGATCATTTTCCAAAAATTTACTTGAACTTTATCGTTAAAGTCCAAGATAAAATTTTGACAAAAAAAACAACAACCTTACAAAAGCAATCAATTTTGGCATGATGAGTAGTTAACCTTAAAATCACATCAAAAGCAAATATCTGAATAAATAAGGTTAACGAGGTAATGTGCTATAGAAAACTTGACTTCAAGTAATCAAGCAAGATTTCTAAACAACGGATGTAATGAAAGTTTCTGAATTGAGTCTCCATAAATAGGAATAAAGCAATCTAATTTCTCGTGATCAAGTTCAAACGTTGGTGCAAGCAAGAGAGATAAAGAATGGGTAGAACCGATATCAGCTAGTAAAGGTATAAACTTCGGATATAAAGAATTTATAATTAACTAACCGTGCTAACCGTTCGGGTTCTCGATTTAGAATGAAGTCGTAGTACAAAAGCTCTTTCCGAGAATCGTTGACTTTGACTTTTCCGTCTGGGACATCCTTTCTTGATTACCATTTGGCGGTTTGAGGTATGATATGTCCCTCTTTCCAGATTTGATGGTCTTTCTCCTCCCCTTGGAACGGTTGCTCATTGGCGGCAGCGTCTTCACATGGTCGTTGTTGAATCTCCTCTTTTAAAATCTCCTCCCGACTCGCTTCATTTTCATAGCTTATACGATTACCACAGAGTGGTTACCACCTTTAATAAAGTATTCTTCTTTCTCCTTTGGTTATCGTTATTACGATGACCGCTATCTTTGGTATGATCCTGGTTATGGTCCCTCGGTTGAACGTACTCGTTATCTCGCTTCTAACAACCGAGCCCTATTTACAACATCTGAATAGAGAAAATTTATGAGAAATGAGATCTTGGACGTATCTTGGGTTTCAAACCTCTCGTAAACATCCGCCATTCATCGTTCCTCATTCTCCACCAAATGAGGTGCAACTGGATAACTCATGAACTTCGCCTCGTCTTTGGGACAAATCATGTTATTATGCCTCAATCTAATAAACTCACTTCCTTATTATGTGAATACTTTCGGGAAGTACTTGTCATTGAATTTCAAAGCGTCTCCCATGCGTGTCTTTGAGTGCGGTGAATGGAGTCGCCACCATGATTCCCACCGATGTTCGCCTGGCGGAACATAAAAGTAGCGAATGGAACTTTCGTTTCCTTCGTGCATCCCAAGACATCGAATATCTTGGTAATTTGCTTGACCCATGTTTTTATGATGATCGGATCTGCTTTCGTGGTCCGGTGGTTTCGAACGAAGTCTCCTCATCCGATTTTGCATGAATCGCAAAAAGCTTTTAAACATCCCCTCGTTCATCATCCGCTCGTTGGTGTTATTCACGGTGAGTACATATTGCCGACTGTTAACGTTCTCCTCGTTGTTAATCTGAGCATCTCCACGGTCTCATTTACACCACTATTAATATTCTCGAAATGACATTCTCAATTCTTTGTCGCCATAAAACAAGGGTTAATTAAAGAAATCAATCACATAATATCCTATATCTTGACCAACTAACAAATAAGCTTAGGTAGGACACACTAGCAAAGGATTTACTCGTCTCTCCCCTCTAGTTCTATTCCCGATCTCCGCCAGAGATCATATCCCTAAGCTACGATACCAATGTGGCGCCCCCAAAATAGGTCCATTCCATCCAACCCGTTAAAGAGTCGCCAAATACATGATACGAAACAACTACAACTTTATTATCACAACAATAAAGCGTGAGTTTAAATAAATATTATCTTACAGACAATATTTATACTCGAAATAAATCCTCATCACATTTATTGATACATTATTTTACAATAATGGTGAGGACTACTAAACAACTCTCTCTAGAACCTTCATTCCATACCCATTGGTAGTACACTCGCTACATTCTCGCCTCACGGAGAAGAAAAATGGAACAACAAGGAAAAGGGTGAGCTCAACTAGCCCAAGAAAGAATGTTATGACTAAGATAATATACTGACAAATTATCGTTAGTCTCCAATGGGGAAAAATCGATAGAATGCAATGAAACTGAACAAGTTTCAGATCAATATTCGCAGCGAAATAATAATTCATAGAAGAGTTACGTAGAGAATGAAATCTACTATAATCTATGAATTTAACGGTCCATCATCAATATTTTATCCACGTAACATCAATCAATATTCATCTCAAATCAAATATTCATCTTTGCATTACTGGGCCAAAGATATTCATCAATCGATCAGTATTCATCTCAACACTGCTCATCTTTGCACTAAAAGGCAAAAGATATTCATCGATCAATTCGTGTTCATTTAAACACTGTTTTCATCTTTTGCACCATGTGCCAAAGATATTCATCGATCGATCGTATTCATTTAAACACTGCTTCATCTTTGCACTACGGCCAAAGATATTCTTGAAAATCATTCATCTTTGCACTACTGAGCCAAAGATATTTAATAATATCATCATTTA
Organism: Panax quinquefolius; assembly: GCA_020205615.1. Lineage (NCBI taxonomy): Eukaryota > Viridiplantae > Streptophyta > Magnoliopsida > Apiales > Araliaceae > Panax > Panax quinquefolius. The sequence continues at coordinate 75,670,696 of CM035172.1, forward strand.
AGACCGAGGATGATGAAAAATACTTTTAAAGAACGAATCCGGGTGAAACAAAATGACAAGGATTAAGGATTAAGAATTACGTACTTTGTTTTATCCATGTCCAACAATACCTCAAAAAATAATCATAGTGGTGTAAAATTCAAGAATGATCAAAACATGGATCTGATCAAAGCTAGTATCCGAATAGATATTTTAGACGAAAAGAAAATTTTTTTATTTTTTATGTGAATAGTCTTAGATATCGTGAATAGTCGTATGAATAGTAACTCAATTAACCCAAAAGATAGAAATAGAAAAAAAAACATCTTCACGCCGTGAATAGTACTCGTGAATAGTATCGTGAATAGTAACTCATGAATAGTAACTTCGTGAATAGTAACTCATGAATAGTAACCCCGAGCATGAAAAAGTTCCAAATTTGATAAAAAGTACCAACCAATATTTCAAAGATAATGATATTGAAGAATTAATATCATTTGAGAAGAAAATAACATCCTTACCTCAAAGATCGATTGCCGGAAGGAAAGGCTCAAGTGATCTTGCCGAATGAAACTTGTACTAAAAGCAACTCTCAAAAGTATCTAAATACTCACAAAATACGCTCAATAATATAGAGAGAAAGAGAAAACTTTGTTTTACGGTGTGATTTTCAATTCTAACCAGCCCTCTATTTATAGGAAAATGTTAGCCAGCCAAGGCAAGGACTTGACCTGCACGCTGCACGATGGCTTTACCACTATTGCTTATTGCCACCACATTTGAAATAAAATTCAGCACATTTCTTTCACCAACCACAAGTGGGGCCCACTCAATTCTAGAATTTTCCACCAAAATCAATTATAAACCTAATTTTTCAGACAGGCCTCTTAAAATTCACAACAAATCATTCGTGCATTTTTAACGGTTCAAAATTTGTGACATATACTCAACTTATGTATGTATAACATACCCAAAAATTACCACAATCAATGGTCGGATTTAAAAATTATAACCCCTTAATATATCTCAAAACCCCGATTTAATTTTAATACCTCGATACGGTAAAATCTTGATAAAACACCTCAACAATAATTTCTTCATTTATAACCACATAAATAAATCCATCATTTATATCCACATAAAATAAATATTTCTTTATCATATGAATCGATAATTAATTATTCACAAATAATATTATGAGAATCCAATTATGATAACGGTAGTTCCGAGAAAGAGGGCTTTAGATAAGATCTCTCTCCTTCTGGCGCAATTAGGTGACCAAACTCTCCTCGGTGAACTTTCTAGACATTGTCAATAATGTTATCTAATAATATTATTCAAATAATATGAATTATTGATGCGATAATGGGAAATCTTGTCAAAGTGTGACAATTATTGAACAATGATAATATAAAAATATCAACGCAAAGCCAATTATTGAATCAATAAAATAAAATATTGAATAAAGAACTACCGTGTGAAAATTATTGAGTAGTGCCTTCTTACGTAAGGATCAATAATTCAACAATACCGTGAATACCGGCGGTGCTCTCTTTGTGCAACCACGCGACATCATGTATTTAACCCACCGGGTATTCCATCATGATTATTAACGAATGACTACGCCAGTTATTTTTAACCTTCAACTTATATTTGTCGCGTTTCATTCAATCGCTACATTTCCGTTATGGGAATACACATGGGCTGCGTGCATACGAATATTCCCCGACAAAGATTTAATATTCCACACAAACGAATATTCCCGACAACAATGAATATTTTATAACCACTTGCTTATTTTGAAATATTTACGCATTTTTAACTAACCACATTAATCAAATCCACCCTTACTATTTCAAAATAATAAATAAAGGAAATTCCTTTTATTTAAAAAAAATTTGGGGTCTTACATATATGGTATAAAGTACCTCTCTGTCCAAAAATGAGCTCATTAGACTTAAAATGAGCAAGTTATGACCATTTCAATATATAGGTTTTTCCGATTTAAAACGCTATAACCGTAGTTCTATAACTCAGATGACTCGAAATTTAAATCTGGAGCTCACATTAACATGTGTAAGATCCCGCCAAGATTTGGGAATTTTCGGAGTTAACCTTGAGGTAGCTAATTTCTTAAGGAATTAATTAGAAATTGATTTTGAAAAATAGTAAATGAATTTTAAAATTCTAAGAAAAATATGTTCAATATGGGACTATATTATGCTTAATCCCATAAAAGAATAAATTTTGGGACTGATTTGGTATTTTTCATGAAAATAGTTTAGTTACGAACATATAAGTTAAATATGTTATGTGGAGTTGAAAAATTGGTAAATAGGATTTTAGGGCTTGAAAATCCTATATAAGGTATATGCAGATTTTTGATGAGTGATTTAATCATTGGTGATGAAATCTTATGAGTATGGCATTTTTGAATGATTAAATGCATTATTTGATAAAGTGTAAACAATTGAAATAAATTGTTTATAAGTTTAAAAAGTAATTAAAATATTGTTATAATATTAACAATATTAGATCATGAGTTTATTAAATGATGGATAATATTTGGATAAATTTAAAGTCTTTAATATTTATCCTTAATTTCGTTTGATTAATGCTTATAATATTGTCATTATCCTCATGTTTATATTATGTTGAAAGTCATCTGTGGCCGTAGTGCATAGATGGACTTAGCGTGATTATGACCAGGGATTATTCGGTATAATCATGACCGTAATGTGACGAATGATGTGGTAAATATCCTCATTTGCCGTAGTGCATTGATGGACAATTTTGGTATGATTATGGCTATGGATTCTCTTCAGCCAAGGGTGTAATGATGAATTGTTTTATGGCATGATCAGGACCGTTGATGAAAACGTGATTATCTTTGGCCCGTGGTCGTGATACTAAAGAATATCCTTGGCCTGTAGTGCAGGGATGATTTGATGAAGTGGATTATTTATTAAGTTGAGTCTCAACGATAAAAGTGATGAAAAACCTTTTAAATCATAGAAGATAGTAGATTTTATTCTCTATCAAATTGCAGTTAAACTTGATGTTTGTTATATTGTATCAGTTTAACATTGTTGAAGGCTAACGATAATTTATTCTGCATTATCTTAGTCATAATATTTCTTACTAGGCTAGTTGAGCTCACCCTTTCTTTCATTGTTCTCTTGAGAAATGAGCGTGCACAGGACTAGTCGGGGAACAGAGTGATGGTCCTAGATGGTGCATTAGTTGTCCTCACTATTCGATGAAATAGTGTAATAATAAATGCAATGAGGGTGCCATTGGGTGTGGATATTGTCTAGCAGGCAATATTCTTGTATAAACTCCCAGCTTATGTTTTATCGTATTATACACGACAGTTGTATTATTAAGTTGTATTTGAATTTATGTACCATGTATCTGGCTACTCAAGATGGGTGATGTATACCTAATTTTGGGGGTATCACAAGTTGTCTGACGGTGATGAAAGCTAAAAAGTTGTTAAGATAAGGATGTGTAGGATACTTAGCCTACATAGTGGATACACAGAAGAATATTGCGAAGTTGGAAAAGATACTGGTCATAAGAGATTTTGAAGACGTATTTCCAGACGATTTTTTGGGTCTTCCGTCAAATCGACAAATTGAGTTTGTGATTGATTTAGTACCAAGAACAGGCCCTATATCTAAGGCACCATACATAATGGCCCCGGTAGGGATGAAAGAGTTGATGGTGCAATTGCAAGAATTGCTCGACAAGAAGTATATCCAGCCGAGCGTATCACCATGGGGAGCACCAGTGTTAGATGTTAAGAAGAAGGATGGATCGATGCGGCTTTGCATTAATTACAGAGAATTGAATAAGGTCACAATTAAAAATAAGTATTCGTTAACAAGAATCGATGACTTGTTTGATCAGCTGAAGGGTGCGAGGTATTTTTCAAAGATAGATTTGAGGAGTGGTTATCATCAACTGAAGGTGAGGCCAGAAGACGTACCGATGACGACATTCAGAACTCGGTATGGTCAGCGTTCATGGATTTGATGAACAAGGTGTTTAAACCATTCTTAGATAAATTTGTGGTGGTGTTTATTGATGATATCCTGGTGTATTCTAGGACCAAGGAAGAACATGTTGAACACTTAAGAGTGACATTGTAGACATTGAGAAAGGGGAAGTTGTACGCAAAATTTTCAAAATGTGAGTTTTGGTTGGAACGTGTAGAGTTTCTCGGGCACGTTATTGATGAAGACGGAATTTTGGTAGATCTATCAAAAGTTGAAGTTGTATTAAACTAGGATCAGCCGAAGACACCGTCGGAGTTAAAGAGTTTCTTAGGGTTGGTAGGTTACTATAGGTATTTTATTCAGGACTTTTCTAATATCGCGACCCCGTTGACGAATTTAACCAGGAAGGCGGTTAAGTTTGTTTGGACGGAGAAGTGTGAGGAACGTTTTAACAAATTGAAGAAGAGGTTAAGTACATCACCTATGTTGTCATTGCCTGATGATACAGGGAATTTTGTAGTGTATAGTGACGCATCACATAATGGACTAGGCTGTGTGCTTATGCAGAACGACAGAGTTATTGCATATGCATCACGTCAATTAAAAGATTATGAGAAGGGGTATCCGACTCATGACTTAGAGTTAGGCTGTCATGTAGTGTTTGCCACGAAGATTTGGAGTCATTATCTTTACGGAGAGGTGTGAGATATATCTCGACCATAAATGTAAAAGTATATCTTTACACAAAAAGATTTGAACATGCGACAAAGAAGATGGTTGGAGCTGATCAAAGACTATGACTGCAAGATTTTCTATCATCCCGGAAAAGTGAATGTTGTTGCTGATGCCTTAAGTAGGAAGGGACGAGAGAAGTTAATGTTGTTGATTGCTCAGGATAAGCTAGTGTCGAAAATGGCTAAGATGGAGTTGGAAATTAGATATCCGACAGAATCTGATGAAAAGTTGTTCTAGATGGGAAACAATTCAACATTGGTAGATAAGGTGAAAAATTCACAACTTCAGGATGAAGACTGCAAAAAGATAAAGCAGAAGATATCTGAAGGGGAGGAAAATAAATTCAAAATCGATTCGGAAGGGTTACTTCGATTCGAAGGGAGAATTTGGGTTCCGCAAGTACCGAAAGTTAAAGAGGAAATTCTGAGTGATGCTTACAACTCAAGATATTCGATACACCTTGGAAGTAAGAAAATGTACCAGGATCTTAGATGTGACGAACGAGATTTTTGTAAATTAATTTTAATATTTATTAAATTAAATAAATATTTTTCGATGATTTAATTATTGGATTAAATAATTATTTGATCCAATTGTGGTAGATTAATTTAATTATGTGTTATATTTATTAAATTAATGTAGAGAATATTTATTATTCAAGTAGGTATTTATGTGAGCTTATTGAATTAAATGAAATATTTAATTAAGCATGATGTTATTTTAATTAATTTAATTATTAATTAGAGAGTTAATAATTTGACATTAATTATTAATGTGAAATTTAATTATGTGACTATGTGAATTTATGAGAAATTATTATATTTTATTTAAAGTAAATTAAATAAAATATTGGAGTTATTTTATAAAGAGTGTGACATTAATTAAACTATAGTATAAGAAGTTTATCAAATTAAATGAGAATGAATTATATTGAGTAGCCAAACAAGGCCTACGTCAGTTTATAAATATATGCATATTCTTTTATTTCATTTTCTTAAGTCTGATAAAACTAGTTAGAGAGAATCTGATAATTGTTGAGGAGAATTGTGAGTCAGTGATTGAAGAAGGAATTGAGAAGGAATTCATCTCCTGTTAAAATCTACACTACGCTTTGGGTAATTCTATCTAACCCAATTCTTATTTTATGTCTTTTAAAGTTTTTCTAAATATGGTTTAAGTCCTCTGTAAAGTTTCCGTAGTTGAATGGGGTAACAATTATGTGTATATATGTAATAATTCGAGTAGCATAGCATATCTTATATATATTGTATATGATTCCATATCATAAGTTTCATAATACTGTGAATTGCTATTTCAAAATTTTACAGAGTTTGGGTTATGGCCGTATGGCCTTATACGTGATAATTCATGTGTTGATGGTATATTATCCCTAAATTTTACACCCTTATATTATTATGCATGTTGATACGAAGAGACCAAAGTTTAAATAAACGGATTCGGTGTTATAACGAATCCGTAGTGACAATTTTCATGTTTTATTTTCAAAACCTTCAAGAATAGTCGAAGTAAATGTGTTGATTATGCAAATTATGTGTTGTAACTTGTTAAAAATCATGCTAGATCGGTTAAGTAATGATTATATATGTAGTACAATGAATGGGTAAGTCTAAATTCGTGTAAAAAAATAACTAATTGGAAGTTATGGCCATATTCATGTATAATTTTACCTGTGATTAATTTTTGGCCTAATTTGGCCTTGTTATCTTCATGAACTATGAGCTGTAAAAACTACTAAAGAAAATGAGTGCAGGTAACCCACTTCTACGTGATCGTTACTAAACTAAATTACCCTACCGAACAATTGAAATAAATAATAATAATAAATAAATAAATAAATATTTGATGAAAATTATTATTAAAATATTTATAAAATAAATTAAATATTTTAATGGAGATATTTATGGAATAAAATAAGGCTTAAATATGAATTAGTACCCTAAACTATAGGGCATATTCCACTTCGGTGATCCACCTTTCAATTTTGTCAATTAGGTTATTAAACTATCAATTTTTTTCCAATTAAACAAATTGAACACGCCACGTCAGCAATTGCTGACGTGGCTAATTTAATTGGGGTCGTAACAAGCTTACGTGGCAAATAAATAATTTAATATACATTACATAAACAAATCATTTTAACAACATGGGCAAAATGGTCAATATCTTAAAAAGCCCTAATTAAAATAAAACAAACCGATCAGACTAAAGGAAATCAAGCAAACACTTCGATCACACCTCTCCCCCAATTCTAGATAGAAAAACCCTAGATTAACCGAAGTGCGAAGAACTGAAGATAAAAACCCATTCCGGCATGATTTCATCACGATTCCAGCGAATAAGGACCGTGCATGTGCAATATGTGCTGAGTCGGCGTTCACCACAAACAACATCGGTCCCCACTGTCGGTCCCCACTTTCGGTCAATACTTTCGAAAGACAGCGAAGTAAGTTTATGTTTATGGTTTGAATATGTGTTATATTTGGACTTTATGTTTGTATTGCTTACAAATCTGTAGTCTCCTAACTGTAAAGTAGTATTCCCCCTCAGTTCCCCATAGTTTTGTCTCCCTAACTTATGTGAGGTCCCCATTTATTTACTTTATGTTTAGTACTTGTTAAATATATATAATATTTATATACTTTTGGTTAATGCAGAAATGGATGTCATTACTTTAAGATTTCATCATGGTGGTAAACTAATAAATAATGGTGATATAGTTGATTATGTTGGAGGCACTGTTAGTCAATTGTGTAAATATGATCATGATTGTATAACTGGGCCTGGGATTATTGATCATGTTTCAACAGTACTTGGAAGCAAGAATGTGAATAATGTATATTATCTTATCCCTGGTCAAAGTTTAGCAGAAGGGCTTAGGGCAGTAGGTTGTGATAAAGGTGTTATTGACATGTGTGAGTATGCTAAGAAGAACCCTGTTGTTGAGATATACTAAGACCATAACCATGAACAAATAATAAGTACTGCTGATGACAGTGAGGGATTTGTTGTTTTAACAGATGTTAACATTGAAGAACAGACTGATAATGAGGGAGTATAAGAGATTGAGGTTGATGTGCTTCAAGTTAATAATGAGAAGGATATAGAATATGAAGGAGTAGGAGATATAGACTATAATATAAGTAGTAATTGTAACTAGTTAGTTGAGAGTGATGAAGAGTTACTTGCTACTAGGCAAAATTTGAGAGCAGTAAAAGAGAGGGAAAAAAGTGAGAAAAAGAGGAACAGAAGAAGAAAAATGGATGAAGATACTGAAGAAGAAAATGAAGAGGGAAATGAAGGAGGAAATGATAAGCATGTTGATGTTGATGAAATTGGGCAGGGACCTGATGATGAAGGTGGGCAGGGACCAGTTGATGAAGGTAGGCAAAAAACAAGTGTGGCGGGATGAAATTGACTTAGATTACGATGAAATTTTACACGAAACAAGTGAGAATGAAGATGATGAGGTCAGACCAACCAATATAAGAAAGAGAAAACATCTTGAATTTAATCAAAAGACTGACATTAAAAATGTTGAACTTTCTGTTGGAATGAAATTTACTAACCACAGAGAATTTTAAGAGGCAGTGAAACAATATGCAATTGGAAAAAAGTACAATGTATGGTTTTCAAAAAATGCAAGGGATAAGGTACAAGTGAAGTGTGCAGAGGGCTGTCCTTGGAATTTATGGGCAAGTGTGTTGAAACATGAGAACATTTTTACTGTTAAAAGCTATAACAATGTTCACAAGTGCACAAATAAACAGAAAAATAGACAAGTAAATGCAAGGTTTTTGGCCATGCACTATTATGATAAAATAAAAGCTTGTCCATTTTGGAAACTCTCTGAATTCCAATGGGATGTGAAGAAGCATTTAAAAGTTAGAGTGTCATTGAGTCAGTGCTACAGGGCTAGAGAAATAGCACTCAAGCGTGCTTATGCAACAATTGATGATATATATTGACAGTTATGGGACTATGAGAAGGAATTGATGAGGGCTAACAAATGATCAACATTTGAAATTAAAGTAGATAGGCAGTCACCAGAGGAACCAGGGAGATTTCAAAGATTTTATATAGGATTTGATGCTTTGAAAAGAGGCTGGTTGGTAGGTTGTAGGCCAATAATTGGCCTTGATGGATGTTTTCTCAAAGGAATATGCAAGGGTGAGTTGTTATATGCAGTTGGGAGGGATGCAAATAATCAAATGTATCCCATTGCTTGGGCAGTAGTAGAGGTTGAGAACACAGACAGCTGGACTTGGTTTTTACATATCTTAATGGATGATCTAGGTTATCTTGGTGGAGGATATAGTCTCACAGTTATTACAGACCAACAAAATGTACTTAATTTCATTTTATTGTATTTTTGGTTTACTATATTATAAATGTTTATTACATATAGCTAATGTAGTCATGTTTTTGTGTAGGGTTTGGATAATGCAATCAAGACAATTGTTCCTCAAGCTGAACATAGATGTTGTGCTAAACACATCTACGCAAATTGGAGGAAAAGGAATAAAGGATTATGGAATAAAATAAATATTTGATGAAAATTATTATTCAAATATTTATAAAATAAATTAAATATTTTAATTGAGATATTATGGAATAAAATAAATATTCGATGAAAATTATTATTAAAATATTTATAAAATAAATTAAATATTTTAATTGAGATATTTATGGAATAAAATAAATATTCGATGGAAATTATTATGAAATAATTTATTCGAGTGTAATAATAGTAAGAGAATGAAAATATTCTAATTTAATTAAGTAATTAAATTAGAAGGGTAATGATTTCTTAAATAAAGTGGAGTTTATATTAAATAATTAAGTGAAAATGTAACTAATAAATGTCGTGAATACATATGGTATGTGTGTAGGATTTGTGGTGAACGGAAGTAGTAATCGTTTAGCCTACGCACGAGGCAAGTTTCTTAACCTTACTTGTCATTATTATTCAAGTTATTAGTTACCTCGAGTAAATTATCGTTACTATTATTCAAGTTCAATTGTTATATTAAAGATTTATTATATTTTCAAAGCATGATTCAGTTATACAATAATTGTTCTATTGTATACTTCTTGAGATTATTATTCAAATCGAATATCATTAGTGTTGAACCTTATTAGACTAGTGAACTTTATTGATTCAACTAGTCCTTAGTTGATGAACGTTCTATATTTTAGAAACCTTATTGAATTATCCAAACCAAACTTCCTTTAGTGCGGACTCGAATGTCAAACTGAGATGAACAACCCTGAAAAGGGATTTACTTATCGTTAGCATTAAGATATTGTGCACGATGATGGTACTAAAAGTGATCCCCTAAATGCAGTAGAAAGGTCCATAGTCTTACGATCATTAAATTTTTCAAGTATAACCCTTGATAACCTAGGACATAGTTCAAGGTTATATGACCCTTAGAAATCTTTTGATTCTTGTTATTCATTCTTGATTCAAAAGTTGAGCTTTTATTCAGATGTCTTTGATTCACTCGCATGTTATTATACTGTTATTTCATTGTTATACTTGTGGGAAATCATCCTCACTCTTACTTAATAATAACATTGCAGTTAAGAATGAAAGAACCGATGAGCCTTCTACTAGTAAGGGCAAGGGCAAGATTAGCAAATGTTGAAGACTTATATTTATGAGATGTTGAATTTATGTGTTAAGACTTAATGTTGTTTAAGAATTATTGTTTATGTTTCTGCATAGATGTTTAAGGTTAGCTTAACCTGGGATTGTATTATTATTCAGATGTTGTAACCCTTAAGGGGAAGAATTTATTTCTATCTATTGCATGGTTTGCATTTATTATTGGTAGATAGATAGATGATGTTTGTACAGTGAACACCAAATCCCATGGAATCGAAGTACCCGGATTTGGGGGTGTCACAAGTTGGTATCAAAGCTGTAGGTTATGAACCTTAGGTGGGGGAACAACCTTAGGTAATAGCCTTATAGAAAGAAGATAGTGATGGAAAACTCTTATCGAGTTATAAGAAATGAATTTATGTAATTCATTAAAGATAATAAAAGACCTTATGTGTTTATGTGTTAAAGTATGCGTTAGATGATACAACTTAGTAACTAAAACTTAAAATTTTGTTGTCGGGATATCGAATGTTGGAGAAGCTAGTCAAGTTGGGGAGAAAGAACCCAGGTGTACCTATAAGCACCGACAAGGAGGAGGAGCCCCGAGACATTCATGTCGTTAGGGAGCAAGCAAGCACTGAGGGAGTCATCTCCATTGATCCTCGTTGTTGGTCAGAGGAGCATGGTAGGAGCCCGATCACGAGGAGGATCCCGAGGAGAATTTGTTGAGGAAGAGGAAGAGGAAGAAGAGGAGTTACCACGGTACACCATTGATCTTTGAGATGTATGACACGTTATCTGCATAGTAGCGTGGAGTTACTAGGCGAGGTCCAAGATTTGACCGAGCAAGCGGTGATTCAAAGATATTACTCAGAAAGCGAAGGAGAGGAGATTTCGACTCTTCACTCTCGACTAGCAAATGTAGAATGGGATTTGGTCCATGAGAAGGTCAAACCGAAGATAAGACCAGGAGATAGGCGAAGAAGGAATGAAGCAATCCTCGAAAAAATTTGAGAAAGAGGAGGAATTTGGGTAAGAGAATCGTGTCGAAATCGATCGCGAGAGAGGATGATAGTCGTCTGCAAAGAAAGCGAATATTAGGGAAACATAATCTACACTTAACAAGGCAATAAATGAGACCCAAGATCGAGTTTTGAGGTACCCAATCCAGTTCGAAGGACTACCATTATACATGATGGATCGCAGGACGATGCATCGTATCTTAGAAGAGGAGCGTAACAAGGCTAATCAGTAACTTGATCGACAGTGAAATGATTTATTTAATTATGTGAAGAACTTAATTAGTTTTAGATGTAAATTCTGACGTGTTTATGAACGAAAGAAATTTGAATGTTTTAAATCCTGTGGATTCTTTATTCCATGATAGTTAATGTAAATAGCAGTTATGCTATCGTTTAATGTTAAAACTTTGATTTGAATGCAAATATATCAAGTTATTTGAGATGATGTGTTAAGTGATATGTTAAATTGTTGAGTAATGCCTTAACTATTTAGAGAAATAAATAAAGTTCTAATAAAGCGTTTATTTAATAGAAAAATGCCGCCAAGGAGAAGACAACAACCTAAACCGACTCAGGAAGAGTCAACCAATAATAACAATAATGCCAACGCAAATCCCGTTCAACAGTTAGTTAACTTACTGACTGGAGCAATGAACAATCAACCTCAAGCTCCACCAAACACAACGTTTAAAGACTTGGCGGTGGGACCGCTTGAGAATTCAAAGGTTCCATGAACACAATCGAGGCTCAAGCGTGGGTTATGGAAATAGAGAAGGTTTTCGGCGTTGCTAGGGTTTAGAAGACCACAAGACCGCTTTTGCAACATTTATCTTTCAAGTCCGAGGCTAAGCTCTTTGGTGGCAAGCAAACAAAGTGCGAGGAGGTGAAGGTGTAATTACGTGGGAGAGATTTAAAGAGATGTTCTTCGAGATGTACTTCCCAACTAGTTCGCAGAATCAGATGGAAGTTCAATTTCTGGAATTGACGCAGAGAAACATGAGTGTACCTGACTACGCGGCTAAATTCAACGAGTTAGCGAGGTTCGCCCTGTATCAATTACACACGGACGAAAGAAAAGCCGGAAGATTGACGAGGACTAAAGCCTTGGGTGTACAAAGAAGGTATCAATGTTTCGATTAAACACATTTCTTTGGAGTCTTTGGAAAAGGTCATCCTCACCGAAGGAGGAAGCGATGCAGTGACCAAGTATAATCAAGATCAGAAGAAGAAGAAGAAGAAGAAGAAGAGTGAAGGTGAAATTAATAACAAGGCCAGTCACAGGAGGTGGAAATTTCAATCAGAAGAAAAGGTGGAATGACAACTCATCATCGGGAAATCAACAAGGTAATCGGAAGAAACGAATAAAAGCATGCCCGACCTGCGGGAAAGCTCATCTGGGAGTATGTATGAAAGGGAAGCGAGTGTGCTACAATTGTGGTCAGGAAGGCCACATAGCACCAAACTGTCCAAACCCAAAGAAGGGTGCTTGTTTCAACAGTTCAAGCCAACGTCGTTGACACATGTTGAGTTCTTTTTGAGTAAAGAAATATTTGAGGCTTTTATGACCCGTAAAGATCTCCACCTTCTCCCCATACAAGTAATGCCTCCAAATCTTTAGTACGAAGACAACAGCTGCCAACTCTAGATCATGAGTAAGATAATTCCTCTCATATTTTTTGAGTTGTCTTGAGGCATAGGCTATGACTTTTCCATGTTGCATGAGAACATATCCCAATCCTTTGCCCGAAGCATCAGTGTAGATGACAAATCCCTCCGAGCCAGATGTTATTGTCAGAACAGGTGCCGAAATGAGTCTCCTCTTGAGTTCTTGAAAACTCTTCTCCCATTCTTCGCTCCAACAAAACTTTGTATCTTTCCAAGTCAGCTGAGTCAATGGAGTAGCGATTCGAGAAAATCCTTCCACGAATCTTCGATAATAACTAGCTAAACTGAGAAAGATACGTACCTCGGTCATATATTTAGGTTGCTCCCAACATTGAATTGCTTCAATCTTTGCTGGGTCAACAGATATTCCATGACTTGATACTACGTGCCTAATGAATGCTAATTCCTCAAGCCAGAATTCGCATTTCTTCAACTTGGCATAAAGCTTGTATTCACGAAGCTTTTGGAGTGTCAGTCTCAAGTGTTGCTCATGATCTTCACGGCTTTTGGAATAAAATAGGATGTCATCAATAAAGATGACCACAAAGTGATCCAAATATTCCTTGAATACTCGGTTCATCATATCCTTGAAGGCAGTAGGAGCATTAGTTAATCCAAAGGACATAACTAAGAATTCATAATGCCCGTACCGAGTTCTGAAAGCCGTCTTTGGAATGTCATCAGTTCTAATCTTCAATTGGTGATATCCGGAACGAAGATCAATCTTTGAAAAGAATTTGGCTCCTTGCAACTGGCCAAACAGGTTATCAATACGTGGCAATGGATACCTATTTTTGATGGTGACATGATTCAACTCCCGATAATCAATACAAAGTCGCATACTCCCATCTTTCTTCTTCATGAATAGAGCAGAGCACCCCGAGGAGAAGTACTAGGGACGAATAAAGTCGATGTCTAACAATTCCTGCAGTTGGGTCTTTAACTCCTGAAGTTCAATAGGAGCCATTCGATATGGGGCTTTGAAAATGGGTTTTGTACCAGGTTCAAGGTTGATACAAAATTCAATTTCACGCTCAGGGGGTAGGCTAGGAAGTTCTTCGAGGAATACGTCAGGAAATTTATTAACAATAGAAATATCGTTCAAAACTGACATATTTTTGTTTAAATCTGTGACATGAGTTAAGAAAGCTTGACATCTATTTTTCAACAAACGAATAGCTTTATGGCTTGAGATAACCGTGATTGATTTTAATGGTTTGGTCCCTTTAATTCGCATAATAGGTTGATTAGGAATATGAAAGCTAACAACCTTACGGAAATAATCAATTTTTACATGATGAGTAGTTAACCAATCAATCCCTAGAATCACGTCAAATGCAAGTATTTTCAATGAAATAAGATCTACAAGTAATGTGAGGGTGCCGATTTGAATCAAACAAGACTTATAAACATTGGATGTGATGAAGGTTTCTCCCAACGGAGTTTTCACAGATAAGTCAAAGTCTAATTTCTCCGGAGTCAAATTTAATCGATGAGCGCAAGTAGGAGAAATAAAAGAATGGGTAGAACCGGTATCAAATAAAGTATAGATTTCGTTAGAGTTTATGATAAGCTTACCCGTGATGACCTCATTCGGGTTCCTTGCTTTCTGGGAGGTCACAACAAATGCTCTCCCTTGCACTACCGGTTTTGACTTTTTTGGGACGGCCTTAGGTGCCTCCATCCTAGCTGAATTTGTCTTCAGTGAACTACAAAATTGGGCTAAGTGACCTTCTCTTCCATAATTATAACATGCTTTGGACGGCATCGCGCAGTTTAGACTGATGTGCCCCACCCCTCCGCATTTGAAACATATGATAGGTGGTCATTCTCCTTCCTTAACGATAGGTGCTGGTGCTGACGTCATTCCATCATTGTTGAATCTCCTCTTCTTGAAATGTCCATTCTTATTGTTTTGGCACTAATTACCACAGAAGTGGTTATAATTTCTGGCATGTTGATTCCCTCCACGCTTATTGTCACCGCTTCGATGACTGCTCTTGCTGGTATTATCATTTTGCTGGCTGCTCTCCTTTAGTTGCGTTGACTCGTTATCGTGCTCTACTAACTGAGCCCTAATTACAACATCTGAATATAAACATAGTTTATGAGAAATAAGATGTTGACGTATCTCCGGCTTCAAATCTCTTAAAAACATCCGTGTCATTCTCTCTTCATTATCCACCAAGTGGGATACGCAAACCGGGATAACTCCGCAAAATTAGCCTCGTATTGCGACACAATCATATTGTTTTGTTCCAACTTGATAAACTCCACCACCTTCACGTGACGAATACTTTCGGGAAAGTATTTGTCGTTGAACAGCTCTTGGAACTTCTCCCAAGACATCTTCAGTTCGGCAGGTTGAGGTTGTTTTACCGATTCCCACCAGTAATCCGCCTCTACGTGCAACATAAAGGCGGCAAAGGGAACCTTTTTATCCTCGGAGCATCCCAACACATCAAATATCTTGGTGATCTGCTTTATCCATGCTTCCGCCATAAGTGGTTTTGGTTCTCCCTTAAACTCCGATGGTCCCAACTCCTTGAACTATTTAGCGGTGACCGCTCGAGAGTTTCCAGTGTTTCCACCTGCATTTTGGACAGGAGCCGCTCTCGCCTGCTATTGTATGAATTGCATAAAGCCCCTGAACATTTGATCATTCATCATTTGGTCAGTGTTGTTATTTGCGTGAGGATTGTCGCCTTCCAGATGCACATTATTCTGATTATTGATATGTGGTGAATCAACGGTCGCCTGTGCTCCATTGCTATTCTCAACATTCTCGGATGTCATTTTCAGATACTCCCACAAAACAAAGGTTAATTGACATGTAACATATTATCCCTAAATTCTGACCGACCAATTAAATACCACATAAACTTAGGTAGGTCATACTAGTGAAGGAATTCTCCGTCTCTCCCCTCCTAGTACTATTCTCACATCTTAGCCAGGGATCATATCCCTAAGCTTTGATACTGTTGTGACGCCCCAAAATTAGGTATACATCACACATCTTGGGTCGTCGGAGATCATGGTACAAAATTCAAATACAAATTACTAATACAACTGTAGGTGTACAATACGACAAAACATAGCTATGAGTTTGAATACAATTATTGTCTACTAGAGATTATACAAACTCAAAAGGAGTCCTCATTACAATTGTTAACACACTATTTCACAAAATAGTGAGGACTACTAATGCTATCCTCTACAGCCAAGTCACTCAGTTCCCCGACTAGTCCCATTGTATGTTCTCATTTCACAGAAGAAAACGGTGAAAGAAAGGGTGAGCTCAACTATCCCGATAAGAAATATTATGACTAAGATAATGCGAGAATAAATTATCGTTAGCCTTGTGATGTTAAAGCGATAAAATATAACAACATCAAGTTTAATTGCGGTGAACAAGCAATCCATTAAAAGAGTCAAGTAGAGAATAAAATCTACTATCTTTTATGATTTAAAAGGTTTTCATGACTTTTATCATTTGGGACTCAACTTAATAAATAATCCACATCATCGAATCACCCATGCACTACGGCCAAGGATATTCTTTAGTATCACGACCACAAATTATCCATACACTACAGCCAAGGACATTCGTGTATTCATTAATGGTCATGATCATGCCAACGACTGTCCATCAGTGTACTACGGGCCAATGATAACTTTTACAACATCATTTGTAACATTACGGTCATAATTACACCGAATAATCCATGGTTATAATCATACTAAGTCCATCTATGCACTATAGGCCACAGATGACTTTTAACATAATATAAACATGAGGATGATGACAATGATATAAGAATTCAATAAAACAAGTTCAAGAATTAATTTATCCAGGAACTAATAATGTCCAAATTGTCAACATGATCAGAAGAATATTTCCATGAAAAGATACTAGATGAAGCGCAAATATCAAGGATATTCTACTAATTTCATGGAGTATAGAAGTCAAAACTTTAACCAACTGAGTATAATAAAGAATGGAATAACAAAAGAAATCACCATGCATGCGGTACTTCGCATTGACATTATTCCTCTGAGAATAATAATAACGGAACCGTGTCGAGGCAAAATTTGCCGTGGCGGATGTTCCAATGAGAATAATAAAAGCGGAACCGGTCCGGTGTAAAACTACCTGAGACGAGGATGTTCATGAGAATAATAATAAAGCGGAACCGAATTAGGTGTAAAACACAGAGATGATGTTCCAGCAGAATAATAATAAAGACAAAAACCGGTCCGGTGTAAAACACACGACACATGATGTTCCAATGAGAATAATAATAAAAAGGCGGAACCGGTCGGTGTAAAACACACAGACGGGATGTTCCGATAGAATAATAGAAGAATGTCACCAAGTATAGGGTAAATCGGCGTATCTGAGTTATTCCAATGAGAATAATAAGCGATGGAATAACAACAGTTCTCTTCATGAATAAGAAAGAATAACACCCTTAAATTAGTAAGAGATTGAATCTTTGCGGTAGTGTAGTAGCAGAATACTCTTCTTCTTTCTCTCTTATTCTCTCTATACTTTGTCTCTCTATAGCTTGAATGAATTAAGTGAAAATAATGAAGCACTAGGCCTCTATTTATAGAAGATTTCTAGCTTAGCACTTGAAATGTGAAAAGGCAAGTGGCTTAACTCTTGGTGATGTGAAAAGAAAAGTGGTTTGGCGCTTTTGTAATGTGAAACACCAAGTGGTTTTGGCCTTTTGTAATGTGAAACGACAATTGGTTCGACGCTTGTAATATGAAACGACAAGTGGTTTGACGTCTGGTAAAGGTAATTACTATTGACGAAGGTAATTACTATTGACGAAGGTAATTTTTATTGACGAAGATAATTACTATTGACGAAGGTAATTACTATTGACGAAGAAACTCCTAGATGATGACATATGGGCCCCCCATAAAATAACCAAACTTACCACAAACGTCTCATAATAGACTCTTTATATACATCAAGGATTGAATAAATATTACCAGAAATCATTTAATTTTTAATCAACACATATTTAATCTTTCAACAATTATTAATCATTTATAACTTCTCGTCTCAATTATTGATTTAATAATATAACATATTATCTGAGATGATCTTGTGACAATAATTTAATCGATAATATAAGAGATATGATCAAAGAATTATCGTAGCAATAATTGAGTATAGTGAGTGACTTCTCACGTAAGCATCGATAATCAATATAGTGTGCTACTTATGCAACCACACATATTCTTTGTACTTTTACTCTAGGTTAGTTCAGCGGTTTTAACGGTAACACCTCGTAGTTATTTTCATAAAAAGTATTTTTGTCGTTTTCTCAATCAAACAATAATTCCATTAATAGGGTCCACCAATGATTGTCTTGAGTCGTCGAATATTCCCAAACAAAAAGAATATTCCCGACCAAACGAATATTTTATAACAACTTGCTTACTTTGCAAAATTTATAAATATTACCCACAACTATAACATTATATCAAATTTACTCCATAATATTCAAAAATAATATTTATAGAAAATTCATCTTTATTTATAAAAGTTGGGGTCTTACAACCTAGGACATAGTTCAAGGTCTTATGACCCTCAGAAATCTTTTGATTATTGTTATTCATTCTTGATTCGAAAGTTGAGCTTTTATTTCAGAAGTTATTATTTCTCTCGCATGTTATTATTCATTGTTGTATTGTTATACTTGTGGGCAATCGTGCTCACTCTTGCATAATAATAACATTACAGTTAAGAACGAAAGGGCAGACGAACCTTTCACTAGTAAAGGCAAGGGCAAGCTTAGCAAGTAATGAAGATTGATTATTTATGTGATGTAATTAGAATTGATGTTACTTAAGACTTATTGTTTATACGCATAGATGTTTAAGGTTAGTTTAACCTGGGATTGTAATATTATTCGGATGTTGTAACCCTTAAGGGGAAGATTTTATTTCTATCTATTGCATGGTTTGCATTTATTTTGGATAAATAGATAAATGATATTTGTACAGTGAACACCAAATCCCGTGGAATTGAAGTACCCGGATTTGGGGGTGTCACAATACCCAAAATTATAATCCGAATATAACTCGTTAAATTCCTTCCATCCGAACTAATTACAGAAATTAACAAAATAAATTTTATTACAAATTTAACCATTACTAACATAATTTTATGTAATTTATTATTAAGTAAATTTATAATTTTATCATTAGAATTAACTAATTTGTATACAAAATTTTCAGATTTAATTTATAAAAAACATAGGTTGGTAATATAATATAAATAATATAATATACATAATATTAATAACATACCACATATACATATCTTTGCTAATGACTCACGGATCGACAAATCATATATATATATATATATATATATATATATATATATATATATATATATACTATGGTAATTTGATAAACTAAACCAATCTAATAAAATATATAAGGATTATATTAAATTAACTATTAATCCATTAACTGGCTCCTCGCCTGATTCACCAATTGGTCACTTGATGTAATACTATATATATATATTAATTCACAAAATAAAGTATACTGATTCACAAATTAATAATATTATCTTACTGAAAGAATCTTCTTCCATTTTATTTTGTTCTTCCACAGCCGCTTTTCTCCCTTCTTCTCCTTCAGTTACGTAATAAGTGTATGAGAGTCTAATTAGGTTTTACTTGTTTATTTATATATCTTATTGTGTCTCCTAATTTTAATAGGATTTTAATATTACCCAAATACAAATTAAACCCAATTAGTATAAAAGTCCAAATGAATGTAATCACATACTTATTATAGTTCACACAAATTTAATGCAATTTGACTCAAACATAAGAAAAGCCCAATTAAAATATTGATTTAAATATTATTTATTTATTTTATTAGTTATTATTATTATTATTATTTTAGCGGGTATTACATCACATACCCCTTAAAAAGGATTCTGTCCCCGGAATCAAAAGAATAAACATACCTAATTATCAAAAGATGCGGATACTCCGCTCAAATAGACTCCTCTATCTCCCAAGTAGCTTCCCGCTCCGAATGATTTTACCACAAGACTTTAACAAAAGGAATTATCTTCCTCAATTTTAATTTAATTTGTTATTTAATTAACAACTAAAAGAATTTAATTTTCCAAACAAAACAAGGAAGAAAAGAGGGAAGCAAAAATCATTTACCTTTTCCAAATTAAATACAATTGTATACAATAAAATTAATTAATATTTAATTTAAAAAAATGGGTTATTACATTTTTCACCCCTTAAAAATAATTTCATCCTCGGAATTCAAATAAGCTACAAATAAATAAATAAATTTAGTTACGATGTAGCATCGCCATTTGTAACGATCAACGCGGATAAGTCATCGGTCCACGTAATTATCAATGTACTTGTAAAAGATTCACCAGCTACCGTGTCAAGCCTTGGTAAGGTTGTTCGTGTTGCATCAAATTAGATCACATGATCCATTGTTGGTACGGGCCGTCGCTAATATCTTTGAGTTTAATTCTTGTAAACGTACTCTTCGGAACATAATTCAGAATCACAAAAATTTCTCTTCATCCAAATACGATTCAAATACCCAAAATATTTAAAATTATTTTTAATTCATAAAACGTTTATGTTCCACACATGACAAAGATTTAACAAATTATTTATATTTAATTTTACATAAATTCATGCAAAACTCTAAGGGCATCAGATAAAAGAAACAACTTAAAGTATATCACCAACTCTCACTAAGTCCTTAAGAGCTTCAAAATATCATAACCTAGAATCAAATTAGTTCTCAGATAATATTACACCAAAAATATATTACTACTAAGATCTCTTCATCACCATACCAAACTCCAAATCATATATCCTAATATCTGAATAAGCAAACTATAGCTTTTATAATCTCTTAAAGAAACATCACTTATTGTATATCTAATCATTCAATGAATCAATCATTCTCTTAATGCAAATCTTAACCCAATAAATTCCAAGATCTCCTCATACTATAACTCAAAAATTCATATAAGATAACTCCAATATTCTACTAGAAAATAATCGCAAAATTCATTTACTCCAAAAGATTAATCTAATTACCTCGAATCTCTACAACTCAAATTTACAAAAGATCCTTTATACGTAATAACTTTCATTTTATCATAGTATGCCATCAATACACAAACCTTAAATTATCCACAAACTTAACATAAATCAAAACATAACTCAAATCAAAATCCTCAATTCAACGATCAAAATAATTGTCACAAAAAAAATAACTCAAACAAATAATTTTCCAAAATCAAATACTCGTCGATACAAATACTCACATCATAACCGCATCTCGTATAAGATCATTTCTTATATGTACAAAGTATAACTTTATTCACCTCAATGATTAAATCACAATTCTTAACTAATATCATTGCCCCAATGCATAACAATAATAATCTTAACAAATTATCTTGCCTCTCTCAAGTCAATTACAACTAAAAGAGCTAAAAACACTTGGTCAAAATCAAGACTAACCAAACAGAGAACAAAATCGAATCAAACTCCTACGCTCACCCGATGAATTTACCCATAACTCACAGGTCAAACCTAAATAGGTTTCCTACAAGAAAGAACCTAAGCTCTGATACCGTCTCTGTAACACCCCCTTCCCAAAAAGGAAAGGGAGGTCACGTGCAAAACACAACAAACCTCAAATTTAGTAAATAAGACATTAATAACTTCAAAATATTAATAGTGATGTCCATTAATGAAGTACTAAATCCAATTCTCCAACTAGAGTCAAAATAACTAAAACCAAAAATCGAAACAACCTAGATGGTCAAATACATCTCTCTCATCACACTAGCCCTGAATCAACCCTACAAACCTGCCGGAAGAAAAAACATAGCATGAGCCAATTGCCCAGTACGGATATAGATATACAAAAGATATATAATTGATATACGAAAATAATCGAGACAAAATACTAAACAAAGCCTCAAGTGTAAAATACGGACAAAAATATAATCTCCAAAGATTTGAATAAAATATACCGGAATCAACAGAATTAACGAAACTAATAAAAGAGTAAAGAACTAACGAACTAAAATAACTATCTCAATGAATTGAACTAAACAGAAACAAACAAAACTAATACAATGAAATAATAGGCTGAATCAAATGGCTAGGGTTATTTCATACCGATTAAGCTCAGTAATATACGTTGCCACACAAGCAAGTCAAAATAATGCCACACAGACAACCAAAATAATGCCACACATGCAAATCACACATTGGACCACGAATCCAAATGTATGCAAATCGGATATGTGTGTTTGGCACAACATCACAAATCTGCAGAACAGAAAACTAGGGTTAACCCATACGCCTCCCACAACAAAACACCAAATGACCCACTTACTCCGGAGCCCAAAACGTAGACGTCGTGGACTAATCACACTGCCACGGAAAGTGTCATGCCTCTCGTGCCAAGATGACATGCCTGTTGTACCCCCACAGGTGGTTATAGCTCAGGTATACCCTACGGTATATTCAAACAAAATACCATGTCACAACACATGCGACATAATACCAACAAAAGGGTTCTATATGTACATGTTGAACCAAATCAAATTATAGTCACAAGGTCTCAAAAAGAAGGTAGCAACATGTATCGCTCTACAATTATCAAAAATAAATACTAAACATGATATCCTAAATCAAAGACTACAAATACGAGTCATGTGTATCAACTCCAAAATGAAACTAATATATTTATTTCACATGAAACAATTATGTGAAATCATAACATAATTCGAAATAAAGAAACAAACGAACAAATCAAATTTAACAAGAGTATCGCTGAAAGAGTACGGAATCCATACCTGAGTTAAGCAACGTCATACCCAAAATTATAATCTGAATATAACTCATTAAATTCCTTCCGTCTGAAATAATTACACAAATTAACAAAATAAATTTTATTACAAATTTAACCATTACTAACATAATATTATTTAATTTATTATTAAGTAAATTTATAATTTTATCATTAGAATTAACTAATTTGTATACAAAAATTTGATTTAATTTATAAAAAACATAGGTTGGTAATATAATATAAATAATATAATATACATAATATTAATAACATACCACATATACATATCTTTATATGACTCACGGATACGACAAATCATGAATATATATATATATATATATATATATATATATATATATATATATACTTATACAACAACAACATGTCTTTATTACGTTTTTTTTTAATATATGACATGTTCAAACACACACACACACACACACACACACACACACACACACACACACACACACACACATATATATATATATATATATATATATATATATATATATACTATGGTAATTTAATAAACTAAACCAATCTAATAAAATATATAAGGATTATATTAAATTAACTATTAATCCATTAACTGGCTCCTCGCCGGATTCACCAATTGGTCACTTGATGTAATACTATATATATATTAATTCACAAAATAAAGTATACTGGTTCACAAAGTAATAATATTATCTTACTGAAAGAATCTTCTTCTGTTTTGTTTTGTTCTTCCACAGCCGCTTTTCTCCCTTCTTCTCCTTCAGTTACGTAATAAATGCATGAAAAGCTAATTAGTTTTTACTTGTTTATTTATATATCTTATTGTGTCTCCTAATTTTAATAAGATATTAATATTACCAAAATACAAATTAAACCCAATTAGTATAAAAGTCCAAATTAATGTAATCACATACTTATTATAGTTAACACAAATTTAATACAATTTGACCCAAACATAAGAAAAGCCCAATTAAAATATGGATTTAAATATTATTTATTTATTTTATTAGTTATTATTATTATTTTTTTAACGGGTATTACAACCCTCAACCACTCTTTCTTTGATTTTTCCACATTTTCCATCTTATAGTTGAGCATTCTTCTCTTTGTCTACTAAAGTTGTACTAGCTTCCATCTGGAAAAATCTTACATCTGATTCTTTTGGAAGTTTTATTTCTGACTCTAACCCTGCCATCGCTGAGATAAGCTCCTCTTGGGTGGTTAACAACATTAACTTTTCCCGGCATTTCTTTCTCAAAGCATTTGCAACCACATTTGCTTTGTTTGGGTGATAAAAGATCTCACAATCGTAATCTTTTATTAACTCCATCCATCTCCTTTGACGCATGTTCAGGTCGTTCTGTGTGAAAATATACTTCAGACTCTTATGGTATGTATATATCTCACATTTCCCTCCATAGAGATAGTGTCTCCATATCTTCAGAGGAAATACCACCGCAGCCAACTCTAAATCATGAGTTGGATACCCTTTCTCGTAGTCTTTCAATTGCTTTGATGCATATGCAATGACTTTGTCATTCTACATAAGGACAAAACCTAATCCTTTATGTGGGGCATCACTATACACCACAAAGTTTTATGTATTATCCGGTAGTGACAACACAGGTGCCACACTTAACTTCTTTTTCAAGTCTTGAAAGCTCTCTTCACACTTCTAAAAGTCAAACAAATTTTCTGACTTTCCTTGTCAAATTTGTTAATGGGGTGGCAATCTTGGAAAAGTCTTGAATAAATCGTCTATAATAGCTAGCCAATCCCAAAAAACTCCTCACCTCCTATGGTGTTCTTGGTTGTTCCCAATTGATTACAGCTTAAACTTTTGATGGATCCACTGAAATCCCGTCTTTTTAAATCACATGTCCAAGAAATTTTACACGTTCTAGCCAAAATTCACATTAAGAGAAATTCGCGTATAACTTTTCCTTTCGTAGTGTCTCCAACGTCAAACGTAAATGTTCCACGTGTTCTTCTTGAGATTTGGAGTACACTAGAATGTCATCGATAAATACCACCACAAACTTTTCTAAAAATGGTTTAAACACCCTGTTCCTCAAATCCATGAATGCAGCAGGGGCGTTGGTCAAATCAAAAGACATCACCAGAAACTTGTAATGTCCATACCGAGTTCTAAATGTCGTTTTAGGTACATCCTCATTCCTTACATTTAATTGATAATGCCCACTACTTAAATCTATTTTTGAGAAGTATCAAGCACCCTTCAATTGATCAAACAAGTCATCTATTCTTGGCAACATATATTTATTCTTAATAGTGACTTTGTTTAATTCCCTATAATCAATGCAAAGACGCATTGACCCATCCTTTTTCATCATGAATAACACCGGTGCTCCCCACGGTGATACACTAAGCTGAATGTATTTCTTGTCCAACAGCTCTTGCAACTGTACCATCAGTTCCTTAATCTCTACCAGAGCCATTCTGTATAGGGCCTTATATCGGAGCAGTTGCTAGCACAAAATCTATAAGAAACTCAATCTCTCTGTCAGGCGGAAGTCCTGGAAAATCCTCCAAAAATATGTCTACAAACTCCCTAACCACTGGTATCTCTTCTAGTTTCACCCCTTCCTCTGAGTATCAACTATGTAAGCAAAATATCCCACACAACCTTTACTCAATAACTTCTTGGCCTATATAATCATCAGACATCTCGCATGTCTAGGCATTCTGCTACCATAGAAAACTACCTTTGACGTCGTCATAAGGTTTACACATTTCTTTTGGCAATCAATTATCGCTCCATAATTAAATAGCCAATCCATTCCCAATATAACAAAAAACTCTCCAAGTCTAATCGCGATTAAATCTACTATTATGACATTCCCCTTAATATTCACCCTACAATTCTTGTTTACGAACCTAACAGAAATCACCTCCATATTCGTACTTTATATGTTTAAAGGGAAATTCAATTCTTCGCTAGGCAATCCTAACCTCTTAGTAAACTCATCAGATATAAACAAGCAAGTAGCACCCGAATCAAATAATATATAAGCAACTATATCATTGATTGGGATAATACCTGGACACAATATCTTTTGATTGTATAACATCCTGCACAGTCATGTTGAAGGTTCTGGCTGTGGCCCTGTTTGATGACGTTAGTCCAGCAATGGTCAATGTACCTCCACTGCTGCCTCCCTTACTTCCCGTTGTCTCTCCAGTTTTCTTCTTAGGGCACTCGTGAGGAAAATGATCCTTTGAACCATATGTGTAGCAAACATTCTTCTTTGGTTGATGGCAATTTAGGGCAATGTGACCCTCCTGGCCACAGTTGAAGCATACTTATATACCCCTTAAGCACATCTCAGTGTGGTTCTTTCCGCATGTAGCACATGCTTCAAACTTCTTTTTATGTTAGCTATCTTGTTGGCTTCCAGCACCAACACTCGCATTCCACTTCCTCTTCAAGTTACTACTACTATTTCCACCACTACTACCACCATTCTTACCTTAACCCTCATTCTTCTTCTTTCTTTGTTCTTGATTATATTTTTTATAGCCACGCCTCCACCCTCAGTGAGAATTGCCTTTTCAAGCACCGCTACAAACGTCTTTAACTAGAACAGGGAGACTCTGCTATACAACTAAGGCTTCAGTCCCTGATTAAACCTCCTAGCCTTGCACTCATCTGTGTTGACTTGATATGGCGCAAACCTCGCCAACTCGTTAAATTTTGCGGCATACTCCGATACAGTCATTAATCTCTGCTTCAGTTTTAGAAACTGTACCTCCATCTTATTCTTCGAACTCTCCGGGAAATAAGTCTCAAAAAATATCTCCTTAAACCTATCCAAGTCATTACCCCTTGACCTCCTCGAGTTTTTTTGGCTTGCCACCAATAACTGGCATCTACTTTCAAAATGAATGTTGCAAAAGCAGTCTTCTGGTTCTCACCGACCCAAGCAACCTCAAATACCTTCTCTATTTCCATGATCCAGGTCTGTGTGTCAACTGGATTCATGGTTCCACAGAATTTTGGTGGTCCAACCGCCTTGAAATCCTTAAAAGTTATAGCTTGATTCTGCAGTGCTCCTGTCAGAAGTGTCACCAACTGCTGAACTAGGTTAGCTTCAGCGTTGTTTTTTTTGGTAGATCCCTCAGGGGTTTGTTGTCGTCATATTGAAGGCATTTTCTGATTAAAATACACTTATTAGATTATTACTTAATTTCTTTTAAGTATTTTCTACTTAACTTGCACATCAAAAGATCATCACAGAATAAAAAAAATTAACATTTTATTCATTTATCATCTTTTAGAAAACATAAGAACAATATCATCACTGCTATTTACATTACTTTCCTGAACTACTAAAGTTTCAGGATATCATCATCATCATCATATCCCATTTGTTACATAACACTTGGGATTTACATCTTATTAATCATATTATTAATCGCATATCAGGTACATTCCCTACAATGTCCTACTAAGATGTTGCGTAGCCTTACGACGCTCTTCTTCCATTATACAAAACATTGTTCTGTGATCTAACATGTACGACGACAGCATCTCGAACTAAATCGGATAATACATAACTCGATCTTGAGCTCAATTAATCACGGTGTTGAATATGTTATTCATCTCCTCCATCTTGATCTTCTTTGCTTGTGCTTCCCCCTCTGTTACTCCTATATGCTGAGAAGCTTTCTCATACTCTTCTTCGACTCTTGTTCTCTTGCCAGATTCTTCTTTTAATTTGTTCTTCAGCTCCGTGATCTCCTCTGTCATTTGCTCGTTTTCTCCTTCAGTGTAAATCAGCTTCCATTCAACATTACTCAAGCATCCATCTAGGTCTCGGATTTCATCTTCCTTTCGTGCCATCGAGGTCTGCTGTTCAACTACTATCTCTTCCAACTCCTCGACTCTATCCTGAAATTCCACATTGCGGTCGTATACCTCGTCGTATATATGGGCTGAAATCGAGTTTGGTTAAAACTCATCATCCTCATCCCCATCTGACTGTGGTAGCTCAACGGGATCCTCCTCATCCATCTCTACCTCATCATCCTCATCAGGTAAACCCTCATGCTCAACCATTGTAACCAACGGAGATGACTACCTTGGATGTAGTTGTTTCTAAACCACTTGAATGTCACGAAGCTCCTCCTCTCTAGGCACCTGGGGTCCTTCCTACTTAGCCGGACTGGATTCTCCTACATTAGTCACCTGACCATAATTTTTTTTTAAGTTTTAATTAATACTAATTACTACTCGACACTTACGAGCACATAGTTTGAAATCACATAAGCACATAAGTATTTTATTACTTTTCCCTTAAAACTCGATAAGAGTTTATCGCCACCATCTTTTCAAAGGTTACTTCCTAATGCTTTTCCCACACCTAAGGTTCATAACCTTAAGCTTTGATACCAACTTGTGACACCCCCAAATGTGGGTACTTCATTCCCACAAGATTTGGTGTACACTTGATAAAAACATTCATTTCTAACTACCCAAATGTTATAAAATTTAACAATAAATGTAAGACCCCAACTTTTTGAATAAAGATTAAATTTTATCGAAATATATTTTTGAATATTATGGTGTGAATTTGATATAATGTTATAGTTGTGGGTAATATTTATAAATTTTGCAAAATCATGAAGTTGTTATATAATATTCGATTGGTGGGGAATATTCGTTTAAGCGAGAGAATATTAAATTGATAACGGACAATCATTGGTGGACCCCCCAGCGGAATTATTGTCGGATTGAGAAAGCGACAAAAATACTTTATGAAAATAACGGCGGAAGTTTTACAGATTAGCTTGTTGAAACACCGGTGTTAAAAGTATAATGTCTGGCGTGGTTGCATAGTAGCACACGGTATTGATTATTGATGCTTACGTGAGAAGTCACTTAGTTATACTCATTATTATTGCTACGATAATTCTTTGCATCATATCTCTCATATTATTGATTCAATTATTGTCACGATTATCATTTGCATAGTATTTTATATTATTAAATCAATAATTGAGGCGACAAAGTTATTCATATTATTATTTGCAATATTAATGATGTACAGAAGTTACATCGAGGAGAGGTTTGGTCACCTAATTGCGCGCTTGATAAAGAGAAATCCTTATCGGAAAGCCCCCTCTTTCCTAGGAACGACCTGGTTGTTAAATATTGTGAGTTATAATATTAATGATGAATAAGTTGTGTTGATTAAAAATGAATTTTGATAGTTCCATTGTGTTGGGATTACTAGTGTTAGTGGAAATCGACATCTATTCCGATGATAATTGATGTCTATGGGTTATATTGATAAATCGAGTAATTTATCGAATAAATGAGCAATTAATTGCTACTAATTCACATGCTTATATAACTATTTGTTCACATGTGTGTACTATTGAATCACATTATTTCTTTGTTAGGGGAGTTAGTGCGAGATTGATAATACTTGCATAACTAAGTTAAAAATGGAGGTATAGATAGAGGTACTTATCTTTGTAATTCAGTATTTTACACATGATTATACTATTGATTCACATGATTGAACTATTGATTCACATTATTTACTATTAGGGGAGGTGGTACAAGTTTGATAATACTTGCAGGACTAAATTAGAAATGAAAGAAAAGTTGGAGGTATTGTCTTTATAATTTTTTGATTCCCAAAAGCGTCTGATTATCGAAACTATATTTTTCTATAAATAGAAGCTCATTCTTCCTTCATTTCTCACCAATTCACAAAATCTTTAGAGCGATTATTATAGAGAGAAATTATAGAGAGAAAGAAGAAGAGAAGTCTGCTACCTCACTATTCCAGTATCCAATTTTTCCAAGGTAGGGAGTATTATTTCATTCTTATCCATGAAGAGAACTTCTGTTATTCCATTCTTTATTATTCTATTGGAATAACTTTTGTATACGCTGAGCTACCTATACTTGGTGAAATTCTTACATTATTCCATTCCTTATCATTACATTTGGAACATCACATGCATGCGTTTTGTGGGACACAGTTCCATTATTTATCATTCTCATTGGAACATCGTATGCATGCATTCTCGTGGGACTGATTCAATATTTATTATTACATTGGAATATCATGCATGCGTTTTCTGGCGGATGCGTTTACATGGGACTCGATTGGTGGGACTGATTAGATTATTTATTATTCTTTGGAATAACTTTTTTGTGTGATTGATCTATCGCATGCTTGGTGATTTCTTTTGTTATTCCATTCCTTGTTATACTTAGTTGGTTAAAGTTTTGACTTCTATACTCCATGAAATTAGTGGAATATCCTTGATATTTGTGCTTCATCCAGTATCTTTTCATTGAAATATTCTTTTGAGCATTCTTGAATTTTACTCCATAAAGCAGTATCATGTTGACAATTTGGACGTTATTGATTCCTGGATAAAATAATTCTTGAACTTGTTTTATTGAATTCTTATATCATTGTCATCATCCTCATGTTTATATTTTGTTGAAAGTCATCTGTGGCCTGTAGTGCATAGATGGACTTGGTATGATTATGACCAGAGATTATTCAGTATAATCATAACCGTAATGTTACAAATGATGTGGTAAAAGTCCTCATTGGCCCGTATTGCATTGATGGACAGTTGTTGGCATGATCATGACCATTAATGAATACACAAATATTAGTGGCCCATAGTGCATGGATAATTGTGGTCATGATACTAAAGAATATCCTTGGCTGTATTACATAGGTGATTCGGTGATGTGGATTATTTATTAAGCTGAGTCCCAGAAATAAAGTGTTGAAAAACCTTTTAAATCATAAAAGATAGTAGATTTTATTCTCTACTTCACTCTTTTAATGGATTGCTTGTTCCACTGCAGTTAAACTTGATGGTTGTTATATTATATCAGTTTAACACTGTTGAAGGCTAACGATAATATATTCTGCATTATCTTAGTCATAATATTTCCAACTAGGCTAGTTGAGCTCACCCTTTTACTTTCATTGTTCTCTTGAAATGAGAAGCGTAGCGAGGGGACTAGTCGGGAGCGGGTGGCGGACGGATGATAGTATTAGTAGTCCTCACTATTTAGTGAAATAGTGGGAAAATAAATGTAATAATATTGAATTTGAGTTTGTATATTGTCTTGACGATAATATTTGTATTAAAACTCACATCTTATGTTTTGTCGTACTTTGCCACGATAGTTGTATAATTAAGTTATATTTGTATTATTATGTATGTATGTATTTGTGACTTCGAGAATAGGTGATGTATACTGTTTTGGGGGTGTCACGAGTTGGTATCAAAGCTTAGCGATATGATCCTGGCTAAGATGTGAGACTAGAACTAAGAGGGAGAGGCGGGAATTCCTTCGCTAGTATGACCTACCTAAATTTTTGGTATTTAATTGGTTGGTCGGAGTATAGAGATAATATGTTGCATGTAAATTAACCCTTGTTTTGTGGCGGTATTTGAAAATGGCATCAGAGAATATTGAGAATAGCAATGGAGCCTGAGACCGATTGAGTCTCATGCGGATCAACAATCAAAATAATGTGCATCGGGAAGGCGACAATCCTCATGCAAACAACAACTTGACAAATGATGAGCGATGGAATGTTAGGAGGCTTTATGCAATTCATGCGACATTAGGCGAGAGAGGCTCTGTTTAAAATGCGGTGGAAACACTAGAAACTCTCGAGCGGTTACCACTAAGCGATTCGAGGAGCTGGGACCACCGAGTTTATTGGAGAGCAAAACCACTTAAAAGCGGAGCGTGGATAAAGCAGATCACCAAAATATTTGATGTCTTGGGATGCTCAGGAGCAAAAGGTTCCTTCGCCCCTTTATGTTGTGTGAAGAGGCGGATTACTAGTGGGAATCGTAAAATGTACTGACTGGCCTTTTCAAGATGTCTTGGGAGAAGTTCAAGAGCTATTCAACGACAAAAACTTTCCGAAAGTATTCGTCACATGAAAGAGGTGGAGTTTATCAAGTTGGAGCAAAACAATATGGCCAGTAGTGTCATGATACTGAGTCTAAATTTGCGGAGTTATCTGGTTTGTATCCCATTTGGTCGATAATGAGGAGGCGAATGACAAGAATGTTTTAAGAGTTTTGAGAATCGTCCAATATCTTATTTCTTATAAAGCGTGTTTGTACTACTCGATGTTTTAAATAGGGCTCGATTATTGAGCGCCAGTAGCGAGTCAACATAACAAGAGAAAGCGGTGGTGACATGAAAATACCGGTGGTATCGGTCGTGAGCGATGACAACAAGCGTGGAGGAATCAACATGCGCGAAATGGTAACCACCGGTGGTAATCATGGCGAGACGGTAAAATGGATATTTCAAGAAAAGGAGATTCAACAATGATGGAAGGCGTCGCCAAACACCAAACAACCATGGTTAAGGAGGAGAACGACCACCTATCATATGCTTCAAATGCGGAGGGAGGGACATATCAGTCCAAACTGCACGATGCCATCCAAAGCATGTTATAATTATGGAAGAGAAGGTCACCTAGCCCGATTTTGTCATTCACCGAAGACAAGTTCAGCTAGGATGGAGAAAGGCCGTCCCAGAAAAGTCAAAGCCGGTGGTGCAAGGGAGAGCATTTGTTGTGACCTCCCAAAAAGCAAGGAACCCGAACGAGGTCATCACGAGTAAGCTTATCATAAACTCTAGCGAAGTCTATACCTTATTTGATACCGGTTCTACCAATTCTTTTATTTCTCCTACTTGTGCTCAACGATTAAATTTGACTCCGGAAAAATTAGACTTTGACTTATCTGTTGAAACTCCGTTAGGAGAAACCTTCATTACATCCACTGTTTATAAGTCTTGTTTGGTTCAAATTGGTACCCTCACATTACATGTTGATCTTATTTCATTGAAAATACTTGCATTTGATGTGATTCTAGGGATTGATTGGTTAACTACTTATCATGCAAAAATTGATTATTTTCGTAAGGTTGTTAGCTTTCATATTCCTAACCAACCTATTATGCGAATTCAAACAACTAAACCATTAAAATCAATAAATGTCATTTTCAAGCCATAAAGATATTCGTTTATTGAAAAACGGATGTCAAGCTTTCTTAGCTCATGTCACGGATCTAAACAAAAATACGTCAGTTTTGAATGATATTTCTATTATTAATAAATTTCCTGACAAATTCCCCGAAGAACTTCTTGGCCTACCCCAGAGTGTGAAATTGAATTTTGTATCGACCTTGAACACGGTACAAAACCCATTTCCAAATCCCCATATCGAATTGCTCCTATTGAACTTCAGGAGTTAAAGACCCAATTGTAGGAATTGTTAGACATTGGTTTTATTCGTCCTAGTACGTCTCCTTGTGGTGCTCCTGTTCTATTCGTGAAGAAGAAAGATGGGAGTATGCGACTTTGTATTGATTATTGGGAGTTGAATCATGTCACCATCAAAAATAGGTACCCATTGCCACGTTGATGACCTATTTGACCAGTTGTAAGGCGCCAAATTCTTTTCAAAGATTGATCTTCGTTCAGGATATCATCAATTGAAGATTAGAACTGATGACATTCCAAAGACGGCTTTCAAAACTCGGTACAGGCATTATGAATTCCTAGTCATGTCCTTTGGATTGACTAATGCTCCTGCTTCCTTCATGGTTATGATGAACCGAGTATTCAAGGAATATTTGGATCATTTTGTGGTCGTCTTTATTGATGGCATTCTCATATATTCCAAAAGCCGTGAAGATTATGAGCAACACTTGAGGATGATACTCCAAAAGCTTCGTGAAAATAAGCTATATGCCAAGTTGAAGAAATGCGAGTTCTGGCTTGAGGAAGTTGCATTCCTTGGGCACGTAATATCAAATCATGGGATCTCATTAACCCGGCAAAGATTGAAGCAATTCAAAGTTGGAGCAACCTAAATCGGTGACAAAAATCGTAGCTTTCTCGGCTTATTTGGTTATTATCGGAGATTCGTAGAAGGGTTTTTCTCGAATCGCTACTCCATTAACTCGGTGACTCGAAAAGATACAAAATTGATTGAAGCGTGGAATGTGAGAAGAGTTTTCAAGAACTCGAGAGGAGACTCATTTGATTACTGTTTTGACAATACCATCGGCTCGGAGGATTTGTCATCTCTGATGATGCTTGGGCAAAGGGTTAGGATGAGTTCTCATACAACATGGGAAAGTCATAGCCTTTATGCCTCACAAAGAACTCAAAGAATATGAGAGGAATTATCCTACTCATGATCTAGAGTTGGCAATCGCTATTTTTTGCGCTTAAAATTTGGAGACATTACGTATGGGGAGAAATTGAGATCTATCTGGATCATAAAAGCCTCAAATATTTCTTCACTCAAAGATGTGGCAGCGACATGGCGTTGCTCGAACTATTGAAAGATTATGATCATACTATTCAATACCATCACGGAAAAGCGAGCGTAGTAGGTGATGCATTGATAGAGAAGATCATATCTTGGTCTGAGTGTAATATTGTCAACGCAAAGTCCCTTTTTGTATGACATGCAAAGGATGGAGTTAGAGTTAAAGACTCGAGGGACCCACATGATGATGGCAAACATACGAGTAGAAGCCGAGCTTTAATCGATAAGTTAAAAATTTGCTCAAGCTCTGGACACGGAGCTAATGTGTATAAGAAGAAAGTGCTGAGAAGGTGCTTATCTTGAAAGAAAGAATCGATGAGGAAGGAATATTTCGAGTCAACTCCAGACTTTGTGTTCCTAACGACCTTGATTTAATGTATAAAACCATGATGGAGGCGCACAACACACCGTTTGCAATCCATCCTGGGAGTACCAAAATGTATCATGATCTTCGACATACATTTTGGTGGGCAATATGAAGAGAGAGATAGTGCTGTTTATCTCGAGATGTCTAACGTGTCAACGAGTCAAGGCAGAGAATCAAGTATCAAAAGGTCCATTGCAACCACTTGAAATTCCAGAATGGAAGTGGGAACACATTACCATAGATTTCGTTACTGGTCTTCCCAAGGTTTCTCAAGGCATAGATACAATTTGGGTCATTGTTGATAGATTGACCAAGTCTGCTCATTTCCTACCTATACAAGAAATTTATACACTTGAACGTCTTGCTCGTATGTACATAAACAAGATTGTAAGACTGCATGGTATGCCAGTATCCATTATTTCTAATCGAGACCCAAGATTCACTTCAAGATTTTGGGTTAGTTTGCAAAAAGCTATGGGCACTGATTTATGATTTAGCTCGGCATATCATCCTCAGACGGACGGGCAGTCAGAGAAGACCATTCAAACTCTTGAAGATCTATTAAGACTTTGTGTCCTTGACTTCAAGGGAAGTTGGGATAAGTTCCTACCATTGGTGGAGTTTTCCTACAATAACAGTTGTCAAGCAAGTATTGGCATGGCTCCATTTGAGGCGTTGTATGGAAGAAAGTGTCGTTCTCCAGTATGCTGGGATGAGGTTGGTGAAGCAACGTTGTTGGTACATATGACTATAGAAAATATTCAAACGATCCAACAACGTATAAAAACCTCACAAGATCGACAAAAGAGTTATGCTGATCTTCATCGAAAGGACGTGGAATTCGATATTGGAGATAATGTGTTATTACGTGTTGCTCCATGGAAGGGACTTACGAGATTTGGAAAGAGAGGAAAGCTCAACCCTCGATTCATTGGCCCATTTTTAATCCTCGATCGAGTAGGAACTGTGGCCTATAGACTCGCTTTATCGCCATGTATGTCTCGTGTTCATAACATTTTTCTCATATCTATGTTACGTAAATATGTGAAAGACCCGAACCACATTACTGAATTAGAACCATACGAGATAGAGGAAGATTTAACGTATGAAGAGTTACCTATTAACATCTTGGATAAAAAGGATCATATTCTACGCTCCAAGGTTATACCTCAAGTCAAAGTTTTGTGGAGAAACCACGATGTGGAAGAAATGACCTTGGAGTTAGAATCTGAGATGAAATCAAGATATCCTTACCTCTTCGACATACCAGGTACGCACCCTAATTTCAAGGACGAAATTTCATAAGAAGGGGAGGTTGTAAGACCCCAACTTTTGAATAAAGATTAAATTTTCTCGAAAATATTTTTGAATATTATGGTGTGGATTTGATATAATGTTATAGTTGTGGGTAATATTTACAAATTTTGCAAAGTACGCAAGTTGTTATATAATATTTGATTTGTCGGGGAATAATCATTTTAACAAGGAATATTAAATAACAATGACAATCATTGGTGGACCCCCAGCGGAATTATTGTCGGATTGAGAAAATGACAAAAATACTTTATGAAAATAACGGCGAAAGTTTTACCGTTAACTATTGAAACACCCAGTGTTAAAAATGCGATGTCTGGCGTGGTTATAGTTACATGGCATTGATTATTGATGCTTACGTGAGAAGTCACTTAGTTATACTCAATTATTGCTACAGTAATTGTTGCATCATATCTCTCATATTATTGATTCAATTATTGTCACGATTATCATTTGCATAATATTTTATATTATTAAATCAATAATTGAGGCGACAAAATTATTCATATTATTATTTGCAATATTGAATGATGTCAGAAGTTCTATCGATGAGAGGTTTGGTCACCTAATTGCTTGCGCATGATAAGGAGAAATCCTTATCGAAAGCACCACCTTTCACAGGAGCGACACGGGTCATTAAATATTGTGAGTTATAATATTAATGATGAATAAGTTGTGTTGATTAAAAATAAATTTTGATAGTTCCATTGTGTTGGGATTACTAGTTTTAGTGGAAATCGACATCTATTCCGATAATAATTGATGTCTAGGGGTTATATTGATAAATCGAGTAATTTATCGAATAAATGAGCAATTAAGTGCTACTAATTCACATGTTTATATAACTATTTGTTCACGTGTGTGTACTATTGAATCACATTATTTACTATTAGGGGAGTTGGTGCAAGATTGATAATACTTGCATATCAAAGTTAAAAATGGAGGTATAGATAGAGTCTTATCTTTGTAATTCGTATTTTTCACATGATTATACTATTGATTCACATGATTGAACTATTGATTCACATTATTTACTATTAGGGGAGGTGGTGCAAGTTTGATAATACTTGCAGGACTAAATTAAAAATAAAAGAAAAGTTGGAGGTATTGTCTTTGTAATTTTTTGAGCCCCAAAAGCGTGCGATTATCGAAACTATATTTTCCTATAAATAAAAGCTCATTCGCCTTCATTTCTCACCAATTCACAAAAGCTTTAGAGCGAATATTATAGAGAGAAATTATAGAGAGAAAGAAGAAGAAAAGTCTGTTACCTCACAATTCCAGTATCCAATTTTTCCAAGGTAGGGAGTATTATTTCTTTCTTATCCATGAAGAGAACTTACATTATTCCATTATTTATTATTCTATTGGAATAACATGTATCGTGGCTACCTATACTTGGTGAAATTCTTACATTATTCCATTCTTTATCATTCTGTTGGAACATCACATGCATTGCGTTTATCTTGGGACTGGTTCCATTATTTATCATTCTGTTGGAACATCACATGCAGACGTTTCTGTGGGACCTAATTAAAGTCTTTATTATTACATTGGAATATCACATGCATGCGTTTTATGTTGGACTGATTAAGTTATTTATTATTACATTAGAATAACTTTTGCTGTCTTGCGGTCTATCGCATGCCTGTTGATTTCTTTTGTTATTCCATTCCTTGTTATACTCAGTTGGTTAAAGTTTTGACTTCTATACTCCATGAAATTAGTGGAATATCTTTGATATTTGCGCTTCATCCAGTATCTTTTCATCGAAATATTCTTCTGAGCATTCTTGAATTTTACTCCACAAAGCAGTATCATGTTGACAATTTGGACGTTATTGATTCATGGATAAAATAATTGTTGAACTTGTTTTATTGAATTCTTATATCATTGTCATCATCCTCATGTTTATATTTTGTTGAAAGTCATCTGTGGCCTGTAGTGCATAGTTGGACTTGGTATGATTATGACCAGAGATTATTCAGTGTAATCATAACCGTAATGTTACAAATGATGTGGTAAAAGTCCTCATTGGCCCGTAGTGCATTAATGGACAGTTGTTGGCATGATCATGACCATTAATGAATACACAAATATTCTTGGCCTATAGTGCATGGATAATTGTGGTCATGATACTAAAGAATATCCTTAGCCGTATTACAGGGGTGATTCGGTGATGTGGATTATTTATTAAGCGGAGTCCCAACGATAAAAGTGTTGAAAAACCTTTTAAATTATAAAAGATAGTAGATTTTATTCTCTACTTGACTCTTTTAATGGATTTTATATTATATCAGTTTAACACTGTTGAAAGCTAACGATAATATATTCTGCATTATCTTAGTCATAATATTTCCTACTGGGCTAGTTGAGCTCACCTTTTTTCTTTCATTGTTCTCTTGAAATGAGAAGCGTAGCGGGGACTAGTCGAGGGAGCGGGTGACGGACGAGATGATAGCATTAGTAGTCCTCACTATTCAGTGAAATAGTGGGAAAATAAATGTAATAATATTGAATTTGAGTTTGTATATTGTCTAGACGAAAATATTTGTATTAAAACTCATAACTTATGTTTTGTCGTACTTTGCACGATAGTTGTATAATTAAGTTGTATTTGTATTCTGTACCATGTATTTGGCGACTCAGAATAGGTGATGTATACCTGTTTTGGGGGCGTCACAATAAACCTTCCCATTAAAGGATTACATTAATAAGTTCAATAAAATCTCCCAGGTAATCTAACCTTTAAATACAAACATCAAGTGCGAAAAATTAAATAACTACATCACATTATTTAAAATAGTGTCTACCAATATAAAAATCACAAGTTTACAAGTCTTCAATACTTGTTCATCTTTCCTTTCCCTTTACTGGTAGTAGGTTCATCGACCTTCTCAACTTTAGCTTTAATATTTATATAAGCAAGAGTGAGCAAACAAATGCTCACTTGAAGTGACAATAAATAATGATATCATAGCAACTACCAAACAAATAAGCTCAAAAGGATTGAATAATGTCCTTTATTAGTGATAATCAAGAACAAAAATTAAAGTATATGTCTGAGGGTCATAAGACCACGAACAATGTCCAAAGCTATAAGTATTCTTTCAACTTAAACCTAAATAGTCATAAAACTGTAGGGACTTCTCGTACTTAGGGGGATCAGCCCTTCGTATAATGTATTGTGCACAAACATTTAAACGCTTACGCGTAAGTTATCCCCTGTAATAGGGTTGTTCATCTCAGTATTTAGAATACAAGTCAGCACCAAAGTAAGTTTGGTTTGGATAAGTTTCAAGGTAATTTAGAGTTTAACAAACATCAATTAAGGATTAGTTGAATCAAAAACGTAATAAAAATACGCTATGGAATAAGTCTTAAATGAATCAACATTGTATATTAAGGTCATGCTTTAGAAATGAACTAAAAGCATAAGCATTGAATAACGTAACATACCTTGCTTGAACAATATTAAGCTAAGGCTAGAATTTTGGTTTAGTAATAGAATTGAATTATTGAACATACATAATTAATAGCAAGTTAAACAATAGAAACTTGCTCAATATAAGGGTAAATAGAACAAACTCAAAATAAAGGTTCGAGTTTTGAAACTTGCTTAATTGTAAACAAGATAGGGTAAAGAAAACTTGCATATTAAGAAACAAGTTAAAGATAAGAAAACTTGCCTTGCGTGTAAGCTAAAACGTAATAATTCGGTTTACAATATCCTATACACGTGTCATTATGACATCATTAGTTACTACATATACTTTGTATACAATTAAGTATCTATTTCATGTATGGCTTGGTTTTAATCATATAGTCAAGTCACATTAGTAATGTAATAACAAAACTCATTATTTGTTAATAATATTCTCATTTTTAGTACTATAATACCACAATTAACAAAAAAAATCACATCTTAACAGTCATAATATTGCACCTTATCAACAATTACAGATTTTGTGTAATAAAAACAAACTTTCTAGCCACACTGCTAACCCGCGTTGCGACGCCCATGATTACACTTGGAACGACGATGTGGCACGGTCTTTGGCATCTTATGGCATGAGGCATAGGCTGTGATGAGCGTTGCGGTATGCCAGACTTGGCATTCTTGTTGTAGAAGATCGATTCGAGCAACGCGAGCATAAGCAAAGCCAAATTTGACCAACTAGCGACCAATTTAACCCGTATAACTTACATAGATTTCACATAAACATAACTGAAGGTCTCTATCATGTTTTTACCCATATAGATAACATGAACATGAAATTAAAAACCTTTCAATTTAATGTTTTATTAAGAAAACTCCATTTTTTGACATCCTTAAAAAAATTAACACTGTGATCATCATTGTACACCAAATTAACTTATTCAAACTACGTTCTCTTCGTTACATACTGAATTAATTCATTCAAGGCTCAATTTATCTATTAGTTTACAAATTAACTACCAAATTTGGTACTTTCACAAGCCATATATATAAACATGCACTGTAAACACCTTTTCTTTCTTTTGAACGTGATTAGTACACAAAATCTTTATCTAGATGTTAGTTATAGCATCACAAATACAAATAAACATAATTAACACTTTATATAACAACAATTCATCAACTTTGAAATTCATGAACATCGAACATACATATATATAATATTAAGCTTATGAAAGTATACCTTTAATTGCTTGGATAGTCCTTGCTAACCACAAAGAATTTCTCCGTATTCTTCTTCTTTTTCTCTTAAGCCAATGTCAGGCCCTTTTACGTAACACAAACTAAGACCAACGCACAAATAAGATAAACGTCTAAAACCGACATTTTAATAAGTATAGTAATTGTGACACCCCCAAATCCTGGTACATCATTTCCACCGAACTTGGTGCTCATTATCAAAATAATTACATCTAACTACCCATGGTAAAGGATAAAACATTAATCATCTCATAAACAATCCCATGTAATCTAGCCTTAAATTATTACATCAGTTTGCAGAATACATTATAAAATAAATCATGTCTTATAACATCATGCATTTAAATAAACTTCAAATAATTCTTCAACACTTGGACATCTTGCCCTTTCCCTTGCTAGTAGATAGCTCATCACCTTTTTCGAATTTAGTTGTATTGTTAATTGCAAGAGTGAGAAAACAATTTCTCACTGACATAAAGAGTAGTAATAATAACCATATTGGAATGAACAACGAATGATGTGCAATAATTAACTCGTTCCACAAATAGAAACAGAAACAAGTTCGAACTTTAATATTTGAGGGTCTTATAACCACGTACTATGTCTTCGGTATTTAGGTATTATTACCACAACCTTAACAGTCATTTAGACTATACAGACTCTGAAAGTATTATGCATACAAGCCAATCATGTATGATGATAAAGCATATACTGTGTAATCAATCTTATTTATTTATTAATAAAAGAATTATTTATTAAAGGCATTTATTATCTACATAATGCTGTTTTAATAATATGTGATAAACCCATAGTTTTAAGCAACGCTTTTAGAATAATGATGATGATCATTCTAATGAGATCTAAATTCTTAGAAAGCTTAAAACTAAAATAGTTCCCAATCATTGGATTACTAAATTGGGGATTAGTGAATCCGGATAGATTGGTACATACGTTGCTTGCTCATTGGATGAGGATGATTGATCTCATGATCATTTGTGTGGAGACACTAAAGCAAGTATGTAGGTGCTTATTAGAGAATAAGTTCACTGAATGTGACTCGCTAAGGAATACCTAATGGAGTTTTACTTACCTGTCAATAGGAATTCCTGTAGTGATAGTAGTACAAATGATCCTTAGACTTGAGATCATCATAGTATCTTATATATAATGAATTACACTTTGACTTATTCCTTAAGACTCTTAGAGTATATCAAAGGGTATGATTGGGTGTAATAAGTTATATATGAAGATAATGAATGATCAATAAAGAATCTACCACTTCTAGTAAAAGGAGAAATGTCTATGTGATTCGATAAATGACAACCCAGAATCCTTGGCCAAGGTGGAATGAAATTAGAAAGTAGTTTCTAATTTGCATTCATTAGGAGTTGTTCATTTAGGAATCGAAATACATATAATTAAATAAAATAAGACTTGTGATAATTCCATGTCTTATATTTAATTGGGACATTGTATGGTGGAAGGATTGAATTGTGCGGTAACTATTTACTCAAAGGTTCTTTTATGATTAATGTTGAAATCTATATTATCGGAAAGTCGTTGATGATCGCTAGGAGGCTTTATCCCTATTGTAGAATAAATATTATTTATTTAAATAAATTATTTGTTTAATTTATTTATTTAAATGAGATTAGAATTGTTCTAATTGATTTATTCACAATAGGTTTAATATGGAGAACCTAAAGGGTCACACCATAAAAGGAAGAATAATTATTTAAGAAGTTAATGGCATAATTGTAATAATATGTTAAGTATATTTAATTTAATCTATGGTGATAGAATAAATTAAATAGCTTAATATTTAATATTTTAGAAATATTAAATATAAATTAATAAGAAGAGTCTTATTAATATTATTACAATTATTATTATTTTAATTTCTAAAAGGTTTAGGAATTAATTTAATATAAGTACTCTCATTTATTCCTAATTGGATTAGGAAAGAAAATTAGTTAAAGGAGTTTAATTAATTACCCCTAATAGGATTAGGAGACCATTTAATTAAAAGAGTTTAATTAAATAAATAATACCTTATTTTAATTAAAATAGGGTTACATGATATCTTTATAAGAGGAGTCTTATATTAGATATCTAATATCACGTAATTCTAGAGTTGAGAAATCGCCCCTTTTTCTTATCTGAGATAAGAAAAACTAGGGTTTGAGCCAACATCCCTTCTTCTTCATAATTATTCTTCTTTGGTGGATCACCTATAGAGGCCATACATTTGGGTGGCTTACATTGATCAAAGGAAGGAATTTACCCGGAGATTCAAGGAGATCGAGGAGAAGTAGGAGGTGAACTCGTACCTGAGTAAGCTCGTTTCTACAAGGGTGTGATTTCATAATTTCTTATTCTTCGTTTAATTAATAATATGCATAAAGGATGATCCGGGTAATTGGTTTGTGAAAAAATTTTAAAATCTGATTTTATTTCGCTTCCGCTATATTTTTGCAATTTGATTGCTACTTTGATTTTCACAAAACTTCACAGTGGTATCATGAGCCAAACTTTATGCGAATTATTAATTAATTTGATTCCATATATGTATGGGTATGTATTTTGAATAATTTATTGGGCATAATTTGTTATATAAAATTATTATTTTATGAAAAAAAAAAAAAAAAAAAAAAAACCGTAATAACTTTATTGCTTATAATTTCTGTAGAAATCATTTTTTTTCTCTTTTATCTTTGGAATGAGTTAAAGGCTTAAAGCCACGGACCCTACAATTAGTTGCAAAAATTTAAAATTATATATATATATATATACTTTTACGGTATATAATGTTGCAGCTCATCACAATCTTTTTGGTCAAAATGAGTCTGATCGACTTGTTTCTCTGAGGGCGGTTGTTATTTTTTTTATTATTCGGTCCAACCGTCCACGTGGCGTTGATATGTCGAGAATTTTTGACCGAAGTATTATCGAAAGCAAGGTCAAAGCCATTTAGCAAAAGTAGACTTTTATTATATATATATATATATAATTGTTATATATATATATATATATATATATATATATATTAATCTTAATAATTTTATAATTAAAATAAAAGAGTTTATTTTAATCTTGAAATTGGATTTCATGCAACATAAAATTGCCCATTAAATGATACTCATATATATATGGAATGATTTTATTTATTGATACATATGATGATATGTATGATAATAAATGGGATTGATTATGGACAATGACCAATATGATTGGATTTATTTTAGATGGATGTTTGAATGAATGGGTTTTATTAAATGGGGTCTGCGTACCTCGTCTTTTTACGGTTTTCTTCTTGATGTAAATTCTATCTCTCTCTATGTACTTCCCTTTATTTAGCGATCAAGGTTTCTATTTAAATTAAATAGTTTAATGTAATAGGATTAGTTAGAATTTTTTGAAGAAACCAGGAGATCAAGGCGCTTGAAGACCCGTTTGTAATGGAGCTCGGGTTTAAATGTAATAGTTATATTTAAATGTTTATTCTTTGCACCCTAGGGTTTGACCTTTTGGTTCACTTGGTGGCTCTAGTGAACCAAACTAGAATAAAAGTCCATAATCAATCCGGGTAGAATATAGTATTCTATATGTGCATGCTAGTATTATATATATTATATATTATGCAAACATGCTCGCATGTTTAATAATATATGACGGGTATTTTATATATATATTGCATGCGCCGCTAAAC
The DNA here is from genome assembly GCA_020205615.1 of Panax quinquefolius. Lineage (NCBI taxonomy): Eukaryota > Viridiplantae > Streptophyta > Magnoliopsida > Apiales > Araliaceae > Panax > Panax quinquefolius. Next base: position 75,715,097 of record CM035172.1, read on the forward strand.
AAGATAGAGACAATAATAACAAATCCTCAAAGTTTTTTATATATTAAGTCTTAAGCGTTCAAAGATATTTAGAATATAGAATATCGATTAAGCCTTCTAGCATGATAAAATTAATAGAGTATTAAATATTTAATATGAGTTTGTTGTGTCACCACAAGGCAAGTATTAAGTATTTAAGATGTTAATTATCACATTTGATGCTTATAAAGAAAATTGAACAATATTGTTTTGTTGTGTCACCTGAGGCGATATTTTCTTTTTGAATATATGGAAGTGCTAGGTTGGACTTAACTTAGAAAATTTTGATTCGGATGTGCCACCACTTGATCAAAATAATCCAAGAGGCAAAACATAAGGAGTTACATGTTGATGTAATTGTGAGGAGTTGTCTACCTATTTATTTATATATAGTTTGTTGTGTCACCACAAGGCTATATATATTTGAAATGGGATCCTTATTCTCACTAGCAAAAAACTTTAATTAGATTTTGCCGAACTATATAAATGAGGGTAATATAGTTTGAAGAAAATAGTGGGAGATACCAATATAAAATAAGACCTAATTTATTTTGGTAATTAATTAAATGAATGATTGCTAAAATATTGTCTTTTTACATGCGAAATTTTGAAAATGTCACATTCACTAATATCATCTATGAAGCATACTTGATCTTAACAAGTGATTTGGACCGAACTACTGCAATTTGGTTAAGGAATCGAGAATTGTTCTCACTCTGCTAAAAAGATTTCTTATGTCCTAAATTCGTCCGCATACACGCAAAAGTTGCAAAAGCGACCTCGAGGAAGAGATTGCTACTTTTAAGCGGTGGCAAGATGATGCATCGTGGCTCGATGCATCATGCTCGCATCCATGAGTAATGAGCTTGACGTCGGCATGAAAACATGGATGCTCCTACTATGCTCTTGCACCTTGGAGAGTTGTATGGTGAGCAAAGTAGGGAGATTTGCTAGATATGAAATATCTAAGGAGCTCTTAGATCTCGGATGACCGAGGGCACTACTGATTGAGACTCATGTCCTAAAGATGGTCAATCGATTGAGCGTCTTGGGCGACTTGGGTTAAATCGTGGATGGGGAGTTGAGTCAAGATTTAGTCTTGCGGTCACTCCCGGACTCCTTCTCACAATTTGTTGTGAATTTTCACATGAATAAGTTGGATGTCGACTTGCACTAAATTACTTAACATGTTGAAAGCGCCAAGGTCACTTCCCATCCAAGAAGAACCATGTCTTCTTGGTGGATGATTCTTCAAGAAAAGGAAGAGGCCCAAGGTATCTTACGAAAAGAAGAAATCCAAGAAGGCTAAGGGAAAGGCAAAAGTGAAGGATCAAAAAGAAACGATCCATAGCAAAGGAATTTGCTTCCATTGCAATAAGCGTCGTCCTTTGGAAGAGGAGGCGCAAGGATTATCTCGCAGAACAAAAGCGAAGAAGCTTGGAGAAGCTTGAATCCTAATCAAGGTTTGTTTATGATTGAAATTAATTTTTACGAAAGTCGATCTTCTACTTGGGTATTGGATCTGGGATGTGGTTCTCACACATATGTAATAATGCGAGGGGGTGGTCGAAGAAGTAGAAAGTTGAGCAAGGATGAGGTCGTCCTACGAGTGGGAAATGGAGCAAAGGTTGCTGCATTAGCTGTAGGGACTTATTGTTTAGCACTGCCTACGGGCAAGTTCATTAATTTAAATAATTGTTATTTTGTTCCAAATATCATTAGAAACATTATTTCTATCTCTGTATTGGATATGGATGGTTTTAATATTATAATAAAGAACAACAGTTGTTCCATTTATAATGATAATGTTTTATATGGTGTTGGTAATTTGAAATGGACTTTATATACTTGACTTGCATGAAAATATATTTCAAATTGAACAAACTAAGAAAAGGAAAAGAGATGATGTTAATTATACCTTCATGTGCACTTTGTAGACTCGGTCGTATTAATGAAACAAGATTATCCAAGTTGCATAAAGATGGGCTCCTAGAGCTATCGATTATGAATCATATCGACTGTGAATCTTGTCTCATGGGTAAAATGACTAAATCTCCTTTTAGTGGAAAAGGAGAAAGAGATTCTGAGTTGTTAGGGTTGGTACACACAGATGTATGTGGACCTATAACAATGACATACGAGGAGGGTATTCTTATTTTATTACATTCAGCGGCGACCACTCAAGATTTGGATATGTGTATTTAATGAAATACAAATCTGAATCATTTGAAAAGTTCAAAGAGTTCATAAGTGAAGTTGAGAAGCAAAGCTGGTAAGAGTATTAAGATTCTTGATCGATCGAGGAGGAGAATACTTAAGTGGTGAGTTTCTCAATTGTCTCAAAGAAAATGGTATAATCTCACAATGGACTCCACCGGGGGACGCATACGGATGAATGGTGTATACGAAAGGAGAAATCGAACATTGTTGGACATGGTTCGATCTATGATGAGCTTTTGAGACCTTCCGGTTTCCTTACGGGGATATGCCCTAGATCCAATTTGCATACCTACTTAACAAGGTACCTACAAAATCCGTCCCCAAGACCCCATATGAGTTATGGACAGGGAGGAAACCAAATCTTAAGCATGTTAAGACTTGGGGTTGTCCAGCTTATGTCAAAAAGTTTGAAAATGATAAGCTGCAGACAAGATCTGACAAATGTAGATTTGTGGGATACCCTAAAGAAACATCGGGGTATTATTTCTATCATCCAACTGATCAAAAGGTGTTTGTTGCGAAACATGCTGCCTTCTTGGAAAAGGAGTTTATCCTTGAAGGGGTCAGTGGGAGTAAGATATATCTTGAAGAGGTTTAAGAACCACAAAATACTACAGATCAAAGTGAGGTACCTAACCAAGTAGAGATTCCAACTGTACCACACCCTATTCGTAAATTTGGAAGAGTACCAAAGATGCCAGAGCGGTATGGACTTGTCATAGAAGATGATGATGAGAGTGCGCATCATAGATGATGATGATCCATTGAATTCTGAGCGGACTATGAGTAGTAAAGACTCGGAGAAGTGGCAAGAAGCCATGAAATCCGAGATGGACTCCATGTATGAGAACCAAGTATGGACTTTGGTCTCACCACTGAAGGCATTAAGCCTATTGGGTGTAAATGGGTCTTTAAAAGAAAATCGAGAAGCGGGCGGCAAGGTAGAGACCTATAAGGCCCATTTGGTTGCAAAAGGTTTCAAACAAAGACAAGGAGTTGACTATGACGAAACCTTCACCACCGAGCAATGCTCAAGTCCATTCGGATTTTGCTTGCGATTGCAGACTTACCATGACTACGAAATCTGGCGGATGGGCGTGAAAAGCGGCCTTCCTCAATGGGAAACTTGAGGAGGATGTGTATATGACACAACCGGAGGATTTGTTTCAAAGGTTGGAACAAATCAAGTCACATAAGCTACAACGATCCATTTATGGATTAAAGCAAGCTTCTCGTGGGTGGAACATCCGTTTTGATGAGACAATCAAAAGTTTGATTTTATCAAAAATGAGGATGAACCATGTGTGTACAAGAAGGTTAGTGGGGCGCTTATTTCATTCCTTGTATTATATGTTGATGATATATTGCGATAGGGAATGATATTCCTATCTTTCGCAAACAATTAAAATCGGTTATCTAAACACTTCTCCATGAAGGACTTGGGAGAAGCATCCTATATTTTGGGGATAAAGATCTATAGAGATAGATCTAATAGGATGCTTAGCTTGTCCCAAGGCGATACATTGACATGATGCTAAAAAGGTTTAGCATGGAAGATTCCAAAAGAGGTCTCATCTTAGATGAGCCATGGAATACATCTCTCAAGAAACAAGCCCCAAAGACACACGAGGAGAGAAGCCGTATGAGTAAGATTCCTTATGCTTCAAAGAATAGGATCTATCATATACGGTATGATATGTACTAGACCGGATGTCGCTCATGCACTTAGTGTAACAAGCGAGATATCGGTCGAATCCGAGAGAAGAAGAACTTTGGAAGGCGATCAAAAATATCCTAAAGTACTTAAGAAGAACTAAGGATGTATTTCTTGTCTACGGTGGAGTGCGAATTAAAACTAGAAGGCTTCACGGACTCAAGTTTTCAAATAGACCAAGATGAATGATAAATCCGTTTGGGGTATGTGTTTACCTTAAGCGGTGGCGCGATGAGTTGGAAAAGTTCAAGCAAAAACGATTGTTGATTGATGATGAAATGAGTACATAGGCTGCAAGTGAAGGCTGCAAAGGAAGGCTGTTTGGATGAAGAAGTTCATTACCGAACTTGGTGTGGTTCCTAGCATTAAAGGACCGGTGCCTTTATACCGTGACAACTTTGGAGGCATTTGCGCAAGCTAAGGAACCCAGTCTCATCATCAGAAATCCAAACACGTGTTGCGGCGATTTCATTTGATCGGAGAGATCATTGAAGAGGAGACATCACCACTGGGCGTGTGGACTCTCAAGACAATATTGCAGATCCATTTACTAAAGCGTTAACACTGTGGCGGTTTGATCGTCACTTAGAAGATGGGTATGAGATACCACGGCGATTGGCTTTAGTGCAAGTGGGAGATTGAAAGTATTATGCATACAAGCCAATCATGTATGATGATAAAGCATATCTTGTGTAATCAATCTTATTTATTTATTAATAAAAAGAATTATTTATTAAAGGCATTTATTATCTACATGGTCTTTGTTTTTAATAATGTGATAAACCCATAGTTTTAAGCAACGCTTTTAGAATAATGATGATGATCATTCTAATGAGATCTAAATTCTTAGAAAGCTTAAAACTAAAATAGTTCCCAATCATTGGATTACTAAATTGGGGATTAGTGAATCCGGATAGATTGGTACATCGTTGCTTGCTCATTGGATGAGGATGATTGATCTCATGATCATTTTGTGGAGACACTAAAAGCAAGTATGTAGGTGTTTATTAGAGAATAAGTTCAGCTGAGCATTGACTCGCTAAGGAATACCTAATGGAGTTTTACTTACCTATCAATAGGAATTCTGTAGTGATAGTAGTACAAATGATCCTTAGACTTGAGATCATCATAGTATCTTATATATAATGAATTACACTTTGACTTATTCCTTAAGACTCTTAGAGTATATCAAAGGGTATGCTTGGGTGTAATAAGTTATATATGAAGATAATGAATGATCAATAAAGAATCTACCACTTCTAGTAAAAGGAGAAATGTCTATATGATTCGATAAATGACAACCTAGGAATCCTTGGCGAGGTGGAATGAAATTAGAAAGTAGTTTCTAATTTGCATTCATTAGGAGTTATTCATTTAGGAATCGAAATACATATAATTAAATAAAATAAGACTTGACAATAATTCCATGTCTTATATTTAATTGGGACATTGTATGGTGGAAGGATTGAATTATGCGGTAACTATTTACTCAAAGGTTCTTTTATGATTAATGTTGAAATCTATATTATACGGAAAAAGTCGTTGATCATTTAGGGAGGCTTATCCCTATTGTAGAATAAATATTATTTATTTAAATAAATTATTTGTTTAATTTATTTATTTAAATGAGATTAGAATTGTTCTAATTGATTTATTCACAATAGGTTTAATATGGAGAACCTAAAGGGTCACACCATAAAAGGAAGAATAATTATTTAAGAAGTTAATGGCATAATTGTAATAATATGTTAAGTATATTTAATTTAATCTATGGTGATAGAATAAATTAAATAGCTTAATATTTAATATTTTAGAAATATTAAATATAAATTAATAAGAAGAGTCTTATTAATATTATTACAATTATTATTATTTTAATTTCTAAAAGGTTTAGGAATTAATTTAATATAAGTACTCTCATTTATTCCTAATTGGATTAGGAAAGAAAATTAGTTAAAGGAGTTTAATTAATTACCCCTAATAGGATTAGGGAGCCCATTTAATTAAAAGAGTTTAATTAAATAAATAATACCTTATTTTAATTAAAATAGGGTTACATGATATCTTTATAAGAGGAGTCTTATATTAGATATCTAATATACGTAATTCCTAGAGTTGGAGAGTACGCCCCCTTTTTCTTATACAGATAGGAAAAACTAGGGTTTGAGCCAACATCCCTTCTTCTTGATAATTATTCTTCTTTGGTGGATCACCTATAGAGGCCATACATTTGGGTGGCTTACATTGATCAAAGGAAGGAATTTACCCGGAGATTCAGGGAGATCGCGGAGAAGTAGGAGGTGAACTCGTACTTGAGGAAGCTCGTTTCTACAAGGGTATGATTTCATAATTTCTTATTCTTCGTTTAATTAATAATATGCATAAAGGATGATCCGGGTAATTGGTTTGTGAAAAAATTTTAAAATCTGATTTTATTTCGCTTCCGCTATATTTTTGCAATTTGATTGCTACTTTGATTTTCACAAAACTTCACAGACTCTTCTTAACGTACTTAGGGGGATCAGCCCTTTGTACCATGTATTGTGCACAAACATCTAAACATTACACGTACAAAATCCCCTATGTTAGGGTTGTTCGCCTCAGTTTGAATTTAGAATTTCCGCACTAAAGAAAGTTTAGTTTGGAACTAGCTTATCAGTGTTTCTAGAATTTCAGAAAACTATTCAATTTCCATCAATAAAGGTTTAATACAATGATGTATAACTAAACAAGATTATCAAAGTCAAAGATCGGATATCAACAATATATAACTGAATAACATGATATACAAGCAAAGTACTAAAAAGAATTAGAACAATCTCACTTGAGTCAATGTATTAGAACAATACATGCTTTAAATAATAATTAGGAAAAAGAAACTTCTCGATGTAATGAATTAGGTTACAAAAGCTTGCACAAACATACGCAAGATAGATTAGGCTTGCTCAACTCTACAAAAAATTTTAGGAACTTGTACAATAATAATATAGGAATGGGAACTTGCATTCAATATGAAAAGAATGAAGTTAGAAAGCTTGCTAAATGTAAAGAGTTAAGGTTTAGAAACTTGCTCAATCAAAAGAATGAAGTTACACAATGTAATAATAGAACTAACTCAACGAAAGTGTAAAATTAGAAAAACTTTCTCAATGTAAAAGAGAAGTTTAGAAACTTGCCTCGATCGTAAGCTATAATATTAAACTCACGTTCATCTACACATAGGTTTTAAACCACAATACCTATTAGATATGCTAACGTACCACAACATGTACATTTCTAGCTAAACTTATCATTTTAGCACAAGTCTTATGATACCATTTACATTTCAGAATTCCCGAGTGTTAGCATCACAATACTTAACTAACCTTCATTGTATAAGCTAAGTTATAACATAACACGTTCTTGACTTATAAATCATTTTTTACAACTTTGAATTTATAATTCACATAACACAACTTTGTTTAACCTTGTTGTTACATGGTTCTCACATTAACCTAACATTAAGCTAAGTTACGTTGAACGACCAAAGTCTGTGAGAATTAGCGAGACTTCTTTGTTGAGATCGGGCAATGCTGGCCGCTTGATTTTATCTTAGTTTATCGCTACCAAGACAACTGACATTTGCGCTTGCGTGCGTGCTGGGGTTTGCAATACCATACTACATACGGATTCCGGTTTTGCATAACATAGTTACTGCACTTTTCATAAGCCAACTAACACGAATTTCACCCACAAAACAATGATAATAACATCTACAATTGGTACAGGCTATTACAAACATGTTTGTTAACATTTATAACCAATTAGAACAATTTAACATCAACTAAAACTAGTTTAATTTCTCAAAATTAATATTTTTATACTAAAACTCCATTTTTGAGTTTCTTCACAAAAATGAAAACTGTGACTTTGATTCTTGTCCGAATTACTTCTTTCAAATTACGTTATATGCATTTCTTAATTAACTAGCATAAACAAAACTCAATTCACAGTTTAACATACCAATTGACCACTAAAATTGGCACTTTCTAAGCCATTTTCTCAAGCATAAACAATGTTATATGTTTTCTTCCTATAAACCCAAATTCACGTTTCTGGAAATCAAATAATACTCACATATGATGACAACAGATTCAATAATACCACCTTCATCATATAATCACGTTTGAAACAACAAATCAACAATATTATTTACAGAGAACTAAAATAATTTACAAAAACTGAAAATTAGAATTAGGGGTAAATTATACCTAAATCCTTTGATTGTATGATAGCAAAGTTGATAGCAATCTTTTTCCAAAACCCTTCTTCTCCAACTCAATATCACTGTGTTTCTCTATCTCTTTCTCAACTCTGCTCTTTAGCTTTAGGAGAAAAAAATAAGACACAAAAGAAAACTAATATGGCTTAACTCTCCCACGTATTCATCCGTTAAAGAAAACAAAAGACGTCAGTTGGAAAAAGTCAAAGGTCACAAGACCCTATTTGGCTAACCACACAATTCCCATACCAAATTATTTTTATATTATTATATTATATAGTTACATGTCACACCACTAAATTAATTTAATTAACTCATACTTATAATTATAATAATTATAATTCCCATTGTAATATACTTAATAAATCTTTAATATCTAATTTAATTAATAAAATTTAATTTAATTTAATTATTTTCTTAAATATTAAATAATTCATTTAATTTAATTATTTCCTTAAATTAAATCCTTCAATAAAATTATCATTATTCAATTTAATTAGCATTAATCAATTTAGTTACTAAAGTAATTCACCATGGTTATCAATTATTTATTTTCCTCAATAAATAAATTATTTAAAATATTTATTTAATTCAATAAATATTTAAATGAAATTACAAATTTCTCGATCGTTATAGTAATAAATTATCGAGTTATAAATATATTTTATTTATTATTTTGATTTATTTTATTTATTATAATTCAAATTCAAAATTCAAAATCCATAAGGCTATGTTTGGGAAAACACTTTTAAGCATAAAGACTTAATGTCTTTAAGCCTTGTTTGCCAAAACTAAATTAAACTCCTTTAATTTATTTAATAACTCATTTATAGTATAGTTTATTGTCACACTTTTATTACCATATTAAAGAAAATATATAATAATTCTTTTAATCCCTATCAACTCTCTAATTTAATTATTAAATTAAATTAGAATATTATCTCATAATAATTAATTTTCTTAACCCATAAATTATTTATTTAACAAATAAATAATCAAATCAAATCAAATTAAACAAATATTTATTCAACAATAAACACATCAATTAAAATATTTATTTAACTCAATAAATATTTAGATTTATAATTTAAAATTCCGGATTGTTACAATCATACACTTCATCGATCACTTTAGCTCCGTTAAAATTAAGAAATTACCACTCAGGATCCTCCTCGTCTTTATCATCTTTTATCTTTATCTTTACCTCCTCAAATTCATTCCCACGATCAAACTAAAGCTCATGCTCAAGTCCTACAACAAAGTTTTTAAGTTTTATTTACTACTCATACCACTCATTACGCATAATACATGGGAGCACATAGATTTGTTATCACATAAACACATAAAGTATGTTATCATTTTATCTTCAATAAATTTCTTCAATTTATTCCTTAGAACTCGATGAGTGTTTATCACCTCTATGTTTTCAATCTCCTAGAAGGTTATAGCCTAAGGTTTCACCACCTAAGGTTCATAACCTAAAGTTTTGATACCAACTTGTGACACCCCCAAATCTGGATACTTCAATCCCACAGATATGGTGTTCACTGTTCCATAAAATTACATCTATCTACCCATAAACATAATGGTATAAATAAAACTCACAAGCATAATAGATAATCCTCCAATTAAATGGTTACATAATCTCAAATAAATCTCAGGTCATCTAATTTTTATTATTACAATCATCAGCAGAATATTAAAACATAATCATAACTATCACACAAGCTTCATAAATAAAAGGTAAATTAAACGTCATCTAATCAAGCATTTTACCTGTAACGAACGAGAAATTCGGATCTAATGTAAAACAATTTTATTTAATTAAATAATGAATAAAATTATATTATTTCTTATTATTATGTCTTAGTAAGATGAATGTCGTTCTTTAATCTAGAAACGTCGGAAAGTCGTAGTATTTTGACTACATGAGGGAATTAAAGTGTTTGAATTTCTAAGACGAAAATAAAAGCTTTCCGAGAAATTTTCTGAAAAACATTATTCATCAATTTCTGCTCCAGAATTATTTTTAAACTTTCAAGAAATACGTAATGATAGAATATCGAGGTGAGATGGATTATGTAATAATAATTCAAGTATGGAAAACGTTTTCGCATGCGGACGTAATTCGAGAAAGTTAGGAAAAGTAAAGCGTTAACTAATTAAAGCGATGATCGTATAATACGTAGGTATTGTATACGAGGTAATGAATACGAGTATGATATGAAGTATTATATGAGCATGTATGAATGATGGTATGTCGTACATGTTGAATAAGTATATGAGTTAGAATACGAGATTAGTACGTATATAATACGTTTTAAGGCTTTAAGCCATATGTAATTGGACTTGTGAGATTATGTAGGAAATGAAAAGTCTAAATGTGATGGTGTTAATCCCAATGTAAACTAATGCTAAAGCCCAAGTATTGGTTAATGTAAAGTCCAAAGTGAATTAATTGAAGCCCAAAAGCATAAATTAAGCTAATTCAATTCAAGCCCAAATTAAGATCCAATGGGTGAATAATGTGACAACCCGAGAATTTAGAAAATTATTTAAATCTTAAATGATGGATTAAATGTTGAATAATAAACCTAGATAGAAAATAAGTGAATGGATTCGATATTTTCAGGAATGAATTTTGTGAATTAAAAAATTTTGTGGTGAATTATTCAGGATTAAGGGTATAAGTGTATATGTTCTGTGTATATGGTTGTATATGTGTACATTATGTGGTTAAGGGTCAAGGGTTGACCATATAACCTATATTGGTGACAAACCCTAATATTATAGTAAGAACGTCAACGTTCAGTTAGAAAATTCTTACGATTTATAAGAAACCCTAAAATCAGTTATGTAAACCCTAATTTCAGTTTCAAAAATCTGAAGCCCTAATTTGAAAGTTGAAAACCCTAATTTGGGAAATTAAATGTTAGTATAAGGTTTAAATGTTATTAATTATAACCTAATTAGGGAGAACGCTAATGATTTACTTGAAACCCTAATTTTGAATTGGAAACCCTAATTGCTCCATTAGAAACCCTAATTTACAATTAGGGACCTAATCGCTAATTTAGCAAATTTTAATTAGGAAATATTAATCCTAATTAGCAAGCTTGAATTATGATTAGGAAATCTTAGTATAATTAGAGAATCCTAATTATAATTAAGAAATATTAATTTTCTATTTTGAAAACCTAAATTGGAAATCCTATAAATTTAATTTGTAAAACCTTAAGGGTTAAAACATAAACCCTAAGGGTTAAACCCTAAACCCTAAGGGTATGGACAAATGTCAAGTATGCCATTAAAATTACATGTTCAATAACCAAAATGCCGTTTTTTGGATTTTTATTAGGCAACTTGCAAATCTTGCTATAATTGTAGTTGTTCACCAACTATTGTTGACATTGTGACTCAAATCTCACCAATTTCTGATCCAACTTGCCACCTAGCCATTTATAGATACATTGTATCATATTATATAGATTAAAGAGAGAGAAAATTCATGTATTTGCTCAATTTGAACCCAAGGTCTCAACAACTCTCTCTCTCTCCCAAACCTCAGAAATTCTAAAGTAAATCTGTCACTAAGTAACCTCCTAGAACACCTATATCAGATTTGGAGAGCTAAGATCAAAGATTTGACAAGAGAGGTATAAATCCTAACTCACCATTTGATCTTGTATGCTAAGAAACTATTTGTGTTTATGTGTTTAGATTCTTTCTAGAGGATGTTATATGATGATCTATGATGATCCATCATAGATCTATAGCATCAAAGTGCCATAAAATGAAGTTTTTCAAAAACTGTCCATGAACACTAAAAGTTGTCTGACAACCATATGTCAGTGACCTTAGATCTCTTTCTGTTTATAATTTTTCTTATTTTAAGTGTTAGATCCATAGTCTGACATGAGCTCTTTGATCTGGAAGTGGAATCATAGCCATTCCATGTCCAGATTGCATGTTATTCGTGGTCAAAACCTGTTGACAAGCTTGACCGAATGATTTCTGGGTAACCTAGAAATCATATAATTGAGTCTGACAAGACTTTGCAAAGCCTTGTTATGTCTGTTGTTAAGTGTTTTGATGATTTGTTTGTATCCAGTTTATAACATGACATATGTACTTTAAATTTATGTCTTTATATCGTGTAAACCATCAACATATTGTAAGTAATAGAAGGTCAAAGTAGCCATCCGAGCTTGATTTTTAGTTTCTAGAAAAACCCAGAAATCGAATGAACAAGCCCTCTAACAGGGTTTGACCGGACTGAATCTGTAACGTGTGATGTAATCGAACTGAGTTAGTGTTATTTATGTGTTCTTTGACATGAGTACTAACTGATTGGACCATGAGAACAACAAACGAATGACCAGACTTATATAAAATCGAGCTAGAAAGTAGGCACTCGAGAGTGCATGGGTTTCTGGGTTACCCAGAAAACCCAGGAAGCTCTGACAATTAGTTTGGATGGCCAGATCTTCATGTTGTGGTATGATATGACCAAGATGATGGTTTCATATTGTAGTGTTACATTTGTACTACAAGATCAATGTCTTAGATGGCCCAGAAACATTATCATCAAGGAAATATAAGCGGTCAAACCTAACACCTTTTTCACTGACATGAGTGACTGGGCAGGCTCAAGAACAACTCAAGAACACCTATAGCGACAGTTTCGTCGCTATAGGGCTCTTTAGAGACACTTAATTTTAGAAAATTAATATTTTTATTAAATAAATAGAAAAAATTGGTTTTTAATTATTAAAATTAAATAATAAATTCCTTACAAAAATTTTAAAGCCTAAAAATTAGTTTTAAATTATTCTGAATATATTTCGTTAATATTTAATATTTTTGGAATAATAATGGCATTTAATTTATTTAATTTTAATATTAAATAAATTATTTCAAAATGATTTTAAATGAAAAATTATATTATGGTATAAGAAAATATTTTAAGTTATCTTTAGTGACTTTTAATATTTTGTGATGAATTTTATTAATTAATTAATATTAATGATAAGTAATTTATTTAATAAATATATTAAATAAATTATTGAAAAATAGAATTAATGATTTATAAATCATATAAAAATGATTTAAGTGTTATAAAATACTTTAAGTTATAAAATATAACTTTTGATAATTTGTTATAAAAATATTAATATTTTAATATTAATAGCGATTATCGGGTAATGGATTTAAAAGTTTAAAATGTATTAAAAATACTTGGATATATTCTAAATATATTATAATATTATGTTTTGATTTTCATTAATATTTAGTATTAAATAAATATTAATGATATAGGAATTATGTGGTATTTGATTCTTATAAATACGAAATTAATGATTGAAAATTCATGATAAATGATAATAATTATCTGAAAATTATTACGAGCTTATGAAAAATATTTTGATTGACAATATAATTATCTAAGATAATTGTTAAAGTGTTAGGCAGAGTTTAATTGAACTTAAACTCGATAATTGTCAGACTAATCTGTCAGGATATCAGAATTGTGTTGAACTCGACTCGGGCTATAATAGTTTGAGTTGAGGTTAGGTTTTATGTGCTGTATAGACTGATAGGGTTATTTGTTAATGTGTTTAGGTTATTTTAAATACTGTGATAATATTATTCTAATTTGTATATCGATATTATTTATATATTAGGTCTTCAGACAAAGCTTATTAAAATGTGTAACGATAATCAACGAAACATGCAAGTTTGTCTTAACTCGACCTCGAGTTGTTTCATTCAAATATATTTGTGGTTAATCATTGCTAATTGCTATGTCTAAGAATTATTAACTCGCACTCTGTGCATACTGCATGTATTCATTTGGTATGAAAGGCTAATCACCTTCATTACCATTAGGTCTATATATATATATATATATATATATATATATATATATATATATATATATATATATGTTCATGTTCCATGTTCGGTCAGCTATGTAAAATTTGTTCATGCTAGTTCGCAATTATATTGTAGAACTGTAGCCAGCTTTTGTTTAATTATTTCAATCATGATATATCCTTAATTTATTGAACTTAAACTTGTTGAGCAAACTTATTACTCTCCCTTGCTATATCCTGATAAACATTGCAGATAAGGTAAATACGTTCGGGTACAAGGAAAGGTTAAAGCCAAGTTCAGCTTGGGATAATATGTGCAACTAAATTGTAATAGTATAGTATGATAATAATGTTATATGTTAGACATGTTATGAATTGTGTATAAGTTAAGGTTACTCGACCTTAGGGAATAGTGTGTAAAGTTTATTGTATAAATAATTTATATTTATATCTTCCGCAATAGTTATAGAATGATTGTACCAAATCCGTGGTGATTTGGGACCCGGATTTGGGGCTCTCGTAAATAAGATCCATGGGGTAACCAATATGGGGCCATGATCACATGAGTGATCTTGGTGGCTAAATAAAAGTTGTGAGGAGGAAGCATTGGATAAGTGTTGTGATAAGTAAGTTAACTTAATAACTAAGTAAGGAATAGTAAGGAGGTGATTTAAAGAGGTGGGATTGGTTTATTGACCAATATGCCCTAATCTAGCCATTCCTATAAATAGGAAGCTTGCTAGCTCATTTGTCACTTGTTCAAAAACACCAACAACTTATAGCTTATTGAGTAGAGAGAAAAAACAAGAAAATTAAGAGTTAGTCTTTATAATCTAAGAAGCAAGAAGAATAAGAAACCTTTATTCATCAAAGGTAATAGTCTTTAAACCATTAGTCTTCCTATCTTCCATAGTAGCTTGATAGAGAAGTGATGAATGGTAGTGTATGTATGATAAAGAGTATGAGAATGGTTAATCAATGGACTTAAGTATTAATAAGCCATAAATAAGCACTTTGTTCATAGATAAGTTATGAACTAAGGAAGAACTTATAAGAACTTGTAATATGTTTACATGAATGAAGTTTGTATGATAAGAAGATGTAAGGATGATGGTTAGAAGACTTAAACTATTATAAGTCATGTAAAATGTAATCATAAGTAGTTTATACTTTTATAAGTTATAAACTCATGAAGAACAAGCAATAACTTTTCATATAAATAAGTTGACATAATATGATGGATTCTATCCATCATACTTATATCCTAACATACATATTATTTGGTGTGGTTTTTAAATGAAGACTGAGTATGCTAAACAAATGTTTTGTCGTGAAATGACAGGCACGTGAGGTTGCCACAACTTAAACGTACATACATTTAAAGAATGTAGTGTTGATCAACATAAAGTACTATAGGCTGATCACCTAGATGTGCTCGTAAGATATGTCGGACTTACGGACTTAGTGTTGGGTTGTTCTTTTTAAAAAAGTATGAAATGCTCATGGTCTTGGACCAGAATTGATGTTTTACTGAATATTATTCATTGTGAAACGTTTTAAAGAAAAGTGAAGTTCTATTTTGAATTATCGATAGTACTTCGTAACTATTGTTCAATTATTGAAGATATGTGATTCCTATGTTTCAAGCATGCTATTTATTAGAATTGTCATACTTGTTGAGCTAGTTATGCTCACTCTAGGTTGAACCATATGAATGCAGCTAAGACCGAACGGACCGAAAGATCCGACAAGGATAAAGGAAAGGCTAAGGCGAACCCATAGATTACTTATGTAATAGTATAGGTGAATGATATTAATATTTGATATTATGACAAGAACAAATGTAATGGTTATTAAGAACCTGGGGAATGGTAATATTGTTTTGGAATATATATAAGATATATTCGTTCTTTTGAGGAATTTTAATTAAATGTATATGTGAACTGTAGCACCGTGTAGCACCATATGTCGGGTTAGAAGATACCCAGATTTGGGGGCGTTACATTACCCTTGCCCTTGCTTGTAGAAAGCTCTTCAGACTCCTTGACCTCATCTGCATTATTTTGTGCAAGAGGGAGAAAATAAGTGCCCACAAGAAGAATAGTATACAATAATAGTCTATAAATGATAATTGATTGAGTCATAACTTTAAGAAGAGTCAAAGAAATAAAAGATGGAAAATTAACCCTATAAAAATGCATTATATATGTTATGTGTTTTTATTATTTTACTAGCGTGTACTAATCAAACTATTTGTTTTGTTGTAGATGTCAAGAGGAAACGAAATGTATAGGGATATACATGTAGTCAGTGAAGAGTCGCTGAATCATATAGAGATCATACTGAACCCAGTAGCAACAGAGCTTGAAGTAGTAGTTATTGAGTATGGAGACTCTGATAGCCTAGACCTCATGTCTTTGTTCGATGGCATTTTGGAAGAAGAGGTGGAGGTAATGTCCTTTAACCTAGTAGCAATTGTAGCAGAGATGGCTCCGCGGGAGTCAATGATGTTGTAAGGCCCCCAAATTCGGGTACTTGAAACCCGAACTCGGTGCTTCACGATACGATTTCTATGAGCGGAATAATACTAATAATAATAACAATAATATAAATATCAACTTAATTTATATATTCCTCAGAGTCTGAATCCCAAGTACGTAACCTTTAAACATTCATTACAATCCATAATAGATAATATATATCATACTTGTCTTAATAAAGTTAACTATTACATAAAGTAGCATTGTGTTCATTCAGCAACCTTTCCCTTTCCCTTGTTGTTAGCAGTGCTCTCTGGTTGTTCACACTTAGCTGAGAACATTTAAATTAAGCAAGGATGGGCATTTGAGTGCCCAACAAGTAAAAGCAATTATATATATATATATATAAGCTGAAAGAATTTAAATGTTTTCTTTGTACTACCCTTCTACAACAAGTCAATAGTTGTGAAGTAATCTGAACCGATAATAATAACATAACAACTCTTTTTCAAATTTTTGAAACTATATATTGACTATAACTAGGGTTATGGTGACATGCTATGAACATTGTTTTCATTTTTGAAAAGGTTAAACATAAATTCATCTGCAAACCGTCATAATATACGGGCACGGGGGATGATCAGCCCGTTATGCCCTGCATTGATCAATACTACGTGCAAGAACGAGGGTATAGTTCACTCTATCCACCTTGGGTGCATAAACCGTTTTCCCGTGTAGGTATGTTCATACTTGTCTGGGTTCCAAATCAAAGGTTTTATCTTATTCAACAATAATCTATAACTCAACATATATATATATATATATATATATATATATGTGGGTAATTGACAAAGGTATATCAACATGTGATTAAATACAATGATTATCCAAGTGGGAACACTTGTATAACCATTTATAGAAATTAACAAACAAAATATATCTGAATTATCATATACTAACATGTTGATAATCAATGAGCGTATCTAATATAAGGTTAATAATATGTACAGTAATAATATAATTCATAAATATTCTTACTCATGTCCATTGCATAAAGAAAATGCAAAGGTAAGATACTTGTCTGATGCGCTGCTTACAGTTCGTAACTTAGTTCTATCTTTTATATTACGACCTATCATTAATCAGATCATTTTACTGATTAGAATAATATATTATAACACACAATACTGCTTATTGCAGTCAGCACATAACCTAATCACATTGTCACCCATGTTTAACAACCATTGAATCACAAATAAACATATATCTAATCAAATTATATAAGTCCAGATCAATTTCTGAAACATGTCGGTGTACCGGCAGCTTTATCGGGTAATTATCGAGTCTAAGACTCTATTCTGTAACTTAATATCAATCATATTATTTTTAAACATTTATTATAATTTATCATGAATTTTCAAACATCAGAATCATTATTAAATGATTTAAATATTACACAATTCTATTATCATTAATACTTAATTAATATTAAACTATTAATGAAACCATTGCCAAAATATTAAAGTTACTTATAATAACTTAGAATATTTTTAAAGTATTAATATTATCCTTAAATGATTATTAAAACATTTAAAATCATTTTAAATAATTATCATTAATATTAAATTAATTATTTTTATTTATCAAAATATTAAAAGTCATTAAGTATAACTTAAAATATTTTTAATTCATTTATATCCTTTTTAAATAATTTTAAATTAATAAAACCATTTTAAACTATTTATTTAATATAATTATTAAATAAATTTAATATCATTAATAATAAATTAATAATTATTAATATTAAATTAATAATTATTAATATTAAATTATTGATAAAATTATCCTTTAAATATTAAAAGTTATATTTTATAACTTAAAATATCTTTAAACACTTTATTTTCATTTAAAATGATTATTATAATATTAAAATCATTTTTAAAGTAATGTATTTAATATAATTATTAAATAAACTGTAATATCATTAATATTAAATAATTAATGAATTTTGTCTTAAAATATTAAAAGTTATATTTTATAACTTAAAATATTAATAAATACCTTTTATTATTTAAAATGATTTTTAATATATTAAAATTATTTTTAATTAATTTATTTAATGAATTTATTAAATAAATAAAATATCAATAATATCCAAATAAATATTAATATTTATGAAAAAATATGTCAAATTATTAAAAGTTAATTTTTATAACTTAAAATAATTTTTAAAATTAATTTTGTAATTTTCGGAATTTATTTACTATTTTTAAATGATTTTTCGAAATTAAAATAAATATAATTATTAAATATGTCGCTATAGCTTTTAGCGATAGAAAGCATCGCCGTATGTGTTATTGAGCCCTCAAGAACATTCATAGCAGCTAACAAGTGAGCACGTTTGACCACGTCTAGATCTTAGCTCGTTAAGTTTCTGGGAATTCTGCTCGGACTACCTTGTAGTACTAGTAACATAATACAAGCTCCAACAATCAACATGATCACAAAAGCAACTAACAAAGGAGATCTAAGCCTCCAATGTATTTGTCAGAGCTTTTCTTCATTTCTGGGTTACCCAGAAATGAAAAACAGTTCGTGAGGCCTACTTTGGGCTTCCACAACTTTCTGTTCATATAACCTTTGTGTGAGATAATACGTGCAGTCTGAAAACAAAATGTAAGGCTAGAGATCTAATACATAAAATTGATTAAACAACAACAAAGTCAAAAGATATAATCTGGTCAAACCTTGTCAAAGATCATGCTCTTAAGTTTTCTGGTTTACCGAGAAAACTAAGTTCGTGATCTTCTGGCCTGGTTTGACCTTCCACTGACTTTGATCCATTAGCTATTTAGGCGATCTAAAAGCTTAAACTTGAAGTCCATATACCATAGTCCAAATCTATTACAACAACAACAACAACAACAACAAAAAATAAGCTAACACCTGCAAGATCCAAGGCCATGAACCTACTGTCAGACCGACCTGAAAACTTTCTGGGTAACCCAGAAACAGACGATCATGGTCGGTCAATGCACTTTGACCTTGAATAACTTACAATCGGTTCATGTTCTGACTTTTATTCAAGTTCTAGAATAAAGATCTCATGTCATACTACACGATCAAACATTAAAAAAAAAACACATATCATACCGAGATCTATGGGACCTGACATTAGCTTGACAGACCATATTTTTCAGTTTTTCAGATTTTTAAGAACATCAAATCCGAACCAATAGATGTTATGGATCTAACATCTATCAACCCAGATCATCATTATACATCATATTTAACATGTTTAACAAAAAAAAAAATTAACATCTAACAACAGATCGAATGTCAGATTTCAAGCTAGGGTTTTTACTTTCTTTGATCAATCTTTAATTTTGTGCTTCTGATTTGGTTATGGAATTCGTGGGGCTTGATTTGGGGACTGGTCTAGGACTAGAAATTCGTGGGTTTAGAGAGAGATGGTCTAGTTGAGTGTTTGGGAATGAATGAGCAAAAATGTACATCTTTCTCTCTGTTATTCTATTTATATAACATAGATTCAATGTATCTATCTTGCAAGGTGTCAAAGAGGATAAGATTGGAGGAGTTTTAGGCATGTGCTATAAATCTAGAGTGGTGACTTGCAATCTAGCTTATTAAATAAATACCAAAAAGGCTATTTTAGTAAACTAACAAAGTATTTTAAGGGTATTTTTGTCCATGATGCTTGAATCTAGGTTAAAATCAATAGATCTTAAACCTTAAGGTTTCCCAAATAATTTTTAGGGTTTAAAAATATAAGTTTAAATTTTAATAAAATTTTAATTTGACCACACTAATTAAAATTAGGGGTTTTAATAGAAAATTAGGGTTTTAAAATAATTAGGGTTCCTAAATAATAATTAGGGTTTCTAATTAACCTTAAATTCTATAATACTCAACATTAATCAAATAGCACAATTTCTTACCAATCATAAACTCCGATTTGAGATTCAAGTTAGGGTTTAACACAGTAAAATTAGGGTTTAACGAATTAATGCTACTGTTTTGACATGCTACGAATATAATTGACCAACCATTATCTATACGTACATACAGTACATTTTTATAGCACTGAAAAGTAAAAATACAATTAGTATTAAATTATTATTGTCATTCCTTGATCAAAATCCAAAATTAGGGTTTGGGTTCCATATCTTATTTATTCTTCCATATTTAACCTTATTAATTAAGAAAAAATAATTAACTTAATTAATCTAACATAAATTCATATAATAAATAGTTATTATAATAATTTAAAAATCATTTCATATATTATTTAAATAATATATAATTATATTTTCATGGAAAATAATCAATAAAAACCTTTCTACTATAAAATTAATTATTATAAAAATATACTTTATAATAATCAATAATTATAAAATAAAATTATTTGTAAACATTTATGTAATAAATATATTTTTATTTATCACATAAATACATATACACGTTGTCTTGTACAAATCCTCATCTTTAAAATAAAATAAAAAAATTATACGCAAAATTATTTATTTATTTATATAGAAAATATCGTGTTGTTACATTCACCCTCCCTTATAAAGATTCCGTTCGCGAAATCACCATTTTAAAACCTATACATACAAGGGTACATAGCATACATAATCATTGCAAGTAGATCTTGATCAACTTTGATCGAACTAATCTTTAACTATTCACATAAAGCTTGTCGTTTTGATTAAACAGAAATTTAATTTCTAAAAGAACTCAAATTCCTCCCTCAAAATTTCTTTAAAAATAATTTAGTATATATAGGAAAATCATGCAAAGGAAAATAAAAGTTATACGAATAATACCTGGAGTTGCATTACCAGCTACCATCGTATCCTGAACAGTCATGTAATAGACCCTTGCTGTTGATTTTGTTGGCTTGCTGGATGACGTAAGTCCTATGATTGCTAACGTCCCGCTACCTTTGCCAGTATTCACACTTCCTGCCTCCGTCCTCCTCTTTGGACAATCCTTCACCTAGTGTTCAATCGATCCGCATAGAAAACACCCATTGTTCATCCTAGGATTGGGGCAGTTGGGAGAGATATGGCCCTCCTGCTCGCACTTATAGCAAACAAATTTTCCTTTCAGACACTCCCCTAAATGGTTCTTTCCACAAGTCTTACACGGCACCATCTGCTTCTTCGCACCTTCTTATTTTACCTGCACACTTCCAAAATTGCTCCCCTTCCTCTTGCTATTACCACCCCTACTCCCACTATAAATTTCCAACTTCCCAGCTCCTTCAACCTTACCTTTGTTCTTCCTTTCCTTGTTGTAGAGGCTCATAGCCTCACTCCCCTCCTTAGAAATAATCGCCTTCTCCATGAGTGCTACAAATGTAGGAATCTTCAGCACCGCCACCTTGTTGTAGAGCCAGGGTTTTAATCCCAGCTCAAACCTTCTAGCTTTCCTAGCCTCCATATCAACTTGATGCGGAGCAAACCTAGCTAACTCATTAAATTCTGCGGCGTATTCAGACACCGTCATGTTTTCCTGCTTCAACTATAAAAATTTCACCTCCATCCTAGCTTGCATACTAGGTGAAAAATAGTTTTTGAAAAATAGTGTTTTGAACTTATCCCATGTAACTACACCTTCTCCTACCCTCACCTAATTCGCTTCCCACCAAAAGTTTGCCTCCCCCTTCATCATGTAAGTGACAAAAGCGGTTTTCTACCCTTCAGCTACCCTAGCTACCACGAAAGCTTTTTCAATCTCTTTAACCCAAGTCTGGGCTTCAACAGGGTCAGTTGTACCTTTGAATTCCGGTGGTCCTACAGCCTTAAAGTCTTTGAAGTTCGCTAAGCGGTTGTCCGGCTGGTTTCCAGCAACTGGTATTCCTTGCTGCATAGCTTGTGCTACCATGTTTACAAAGTGCTGTATCGGGTCTGCTTATTGTTGTCCCTCAACTTTGTTGACAGATTCTTCTGCCCTTTGATTTCGAGTTCGACATCTTGGTGGCATTATCTGATTGAATAAAATCATAAATTTAACTTACATTCTAATCCTTATCATATAAGTTTAATATATTAAACTTGTTGCATTACTCAAACATAGATTCATATTCATTTAACGAATACTGTACATAGCATAGCACATAATGCTTAAAACATCATTCATCCCTTTATGACTACAAAAGTCAGGATTTACAGTCTTGACTAATACAAAAGTTGGGAACATTACACTACACACACATACTTATCATATATATTATATTAACCACACCTACTCAACAGAACCTATACTCCCTATTTACTAAGCCTTTTTCTTGCACAACTCTTCGCCTGATGATCTTCCATCCCACAGATAAAACATGATCCTGGTTTATAGTCAGAACAATACAGAGTGGTATGTCCCTCATAGCCGCAAAGGTAACATATTCTTTTCCCTTTGTTCTTATCAGGTTTTCCTAAGTCATGGTCTTCTATCTTTCTTTTCCCTTTCTTGGTCGGAGCTGCACACGATGTGTTACTTGTGGCTCCCATCTGATCAATTTAGATTTCAAGCTTATCTTATTCTTCCATTATTTCTATTAATGCCTGACGCAACTGACTATTCAACAGCTTTTTTATTTCCCATAGCCTTTTCAGAGAAGAAACCTTGTTCCTCAGATCCTGCACCTCCGTTGATGCTTGATCAGCTTCAACTTTAGTGTCTGAATCGCTATCTGTCAGCTCCACCATCTCCGGATCTGGTACTACATTTTCTACAATAACCACATTGTCTGAGTTGTTTTCATTATGAGCCTCCATTTCAGCTATTGGCTTTGATATCAGCTCAGGTGTATGGTTTTGATCATTCTTCATGCTATAAGCATATAACAAGCCTTTTCCACCAGACATCTACACACATAAATTATCCTGATCAGCATATAGTATATACACATAGCAAATAATAGTTTTATATGAGTTATCTTTTATTTTGTTTGACGATGAACTTATTCAATTCTTCTCATTTTAAACTCTATATGAGTTTTTTATATTTTTAACGTTTACCTCTGTCCTAAGGTTATAGCCTAAGGTCTAGCCAATCTAAGGTTTTTAACCCTAAGCTCTGATACCAACCTGTAAGGTCCCCAAATCTGGGAACTTGAAACCCGAACTCGATGCTTCATGATACCATTTCTATGAGCAGAATAACACTAATAATAATAACAATAATATAAATATCAACTTAATTTACATATTCCTCAAAGTATGAATCCCAAGTACGTAACCTTTAAACATGCATTACAACCCATAATAGATAATATATATCATACTTGTCTTAATAAAGTTAACTATTACATAAAGTAGCATTGTGTTCATTCAGCAACCTTTCCTTATCCCTTGTTCTTAGCAGAGCTCTCTGGTTGTTCACAATTAGCTGAAAATATTTAAATTAAGAAAGGATGAGCATTTGAGTGCCCAACAAGTAATAGCAATTATATATATAAACTGAAAGAATTTAAATGTTTTCTTTGTACTACCCTTCTACAACAAGTCAATAGTTGTGAAGTAATCTGAATCGATAATAATAACATAACAACTCTCTTTCAAATTTTTGAAACTACATATTGACTATAACTAGGGTTATGGTGACATGCTATGAACATTGTTTTCATTTTCGAAAAGGTTAAACAGAAATTCATCTGCAAACCGTCAGAACTTACGGGCACAGGGGGTGATCAGCCCGTTATGCCCTGCATTGATCAATACTACGTGCAAGAACGAGGGTATCGTTCACTCTGTCCACCTTGGGTGCATAAACAATTTTCCTATGTAGGGATGTTCATACTTGTCTGGATTCAAAATCAAAGGTTTTATCTTATTCAACAATAATCTATAACATATATATATATGGGTAATTGACAAAGGTATATCAACATGTGATTAAATACAATGAGTATCCAAGTGGGGACACTTGTATAACCATTTATAAAAATTAACGAATAGAATATATCTGAATTACCATATACTAACATTTTGATAATCAATGAGCGTATATAATATAAGGTTAATAATATGTACATTATTAATATAATTCATAAATATTCTTACTCATGTCCATTGCATAAAGAAAATGAAAAGGTAAGATACTTGCCTGATGCGTTGCTTACCATTCGTAACTTTGTTCTATCTTTTATATCACGACCTATCATTAATCAGATCATTTTACTGATTAGAATAATATATTATAACATAATACTGCTTATTTCAGTCAGCACATAACCTAATCACATTGTCACCCATGTTTAACAACCATTGAATCACAAATAAACACATACCTAATCAAATTATCTAAGTCCAGATCAATTTCTGAAACATGTCGGTGTATGGGCAGCTTTATCGGGTAATTATCGAGTCTAAGACTCTATTCTATAACTTAATATCAATCATATTATTTTTAAATGACTTTTAGTAATTTTTAAACATTTATTATAATTTATCATGAATTTTCAAACATCGGAATCATTATTAAATGATTTAAATATTACACAATTCTATTATCATTAATACTTAATTAATATTAAACTATTAATGAAACCATTGCCAAAATATTAAATTTATTTATAATAACTTAGAATATTTTAAAGTATTAATATTATCCTTAAATGATTTTTAAAACATTTAAAATCATTTTTAAATAATTATCATTAATATTAAATTATTAATGTGTTATTTATCAAAATATTAAAAGTCATTAAGTATAACTTAAAATATTTTTAATACATTTAAATCATTTTTAAATGATTTTGAAATTAATAAAACCATTTTTAAACTATTTATTTAATATAATTAATAATAAATTAATAATTAATAATATTAAATTATTAATGAAATTACCCTTTAAATATTAAAAGTTATATTTTATAACTTCAAATATCTTTAAACACTTTATTTTAATTTGAAATGATTATTATAATATTAAAATCATTTTTAAACTAATTTATTTATTATAATTATTAAATAACTTTAATATCATTAATATTAAATAATTAATGAAATTTGTCTTAAAATATTAAAAGTTATATTTTATAACTTCAAATATTAATAAATACCTTTTATTATTTAAAATGATTTTAATATATTAAAATTATTTTTAATTAATTTATTTATTAAATAAATAAAATATCAAGTAATATCCAAATAAATATTAATATTTATGAAAAAATATGTCAAATTATTAAAAGTTAATTTTTATAACTTAAAATAATTTTTAAAATTAATTATATTATTTTTGGAATTTATTTACTATTTTTAAATGATTTTTCATAATTAAAATAAATATAAATATTAAATCTGTCGCTATAGCCTTTAGCGACAGAAAGCGTCGACGTAGGTGTTCTTGAGCCCTCAAGAACATTCATAGAAGCAAACAAGTGAGCACGTTTGACCACGTCTAGATCTTAGCTCGTTAAGTTTCTGGGAATTCTGCTCGGACTACCTTGTAGTACTAGTAACATACTACAAGCTCCAACAATCAACATGATCACAAAGCAACTAACAAAGGAGATCTAAGCCTCCAAAGTACCTGTCAGAGCTGTTCTTCATTTCTAGTTTACCCAGAAATGAAGAACAGTTCGTGAGGCCTACTTTGGGCTTCCACAACTTTCTGTTCATGTAACCTTTGTGTGAGATAATGCGTGCAGTGTGAAAACAACATGTAAGGCTAGAGATCCAATACATAAAAACGATTAAACAACAACAAAGTCAAAAGATATAATCTGGTCAAACCTTGTCAGAGATCATGCTCTTAAGTTTTCTGGGTTACCTAGAAAACTAAGTTCGTGATCTTCTGGCCTATTTTGACCATCCACTGACTTCGATCCATTAGCTATTTAGGCGATCTAAAAGCTTAAACTAGAAGTCCATATACCATAGTCCAAATTTATTACAACAACAACAACAAATAAGCTAACACCTGCAAGATCCAAGGTCATGAACCTCTTTGTCGAATGAGCACGGAAACTTTATGGGTAACCCGCAAATGTATGGTGCCGTGGCCGGTCAACGCACTTTAACCTTGAATAACTTACAATCGGTTCATGTTCTGACTTTTATTCAAGTTCTAGAATAAAGATCTCATGTCATACTACATGATCAAACATTATAAAAACAAAAACACATATCATACCGAGATCTATGAGACCTGACATTAGCTTGTCAGACCATATTTTTTAGTTTTCCAGATTTTGAAGAACATCAAATTCGAGCCTATAGATGTTATGGATCTAACATCTATCAACCCAGATCATCATTATACATCATATTTAACATATTTAACAAAAAAAAAAATTAACATCTAACAACAGATCGAAGGTCAGATTTCAAACTAGGGCTTTTACAGTCTTTGATATATCTTTAATTTCGTGCTTCTGATTTGGTTATGGAATTCATGGGGCTTGATTTGGGGACTGGTCTAGCACTGGAAATTTGTGGGTTTAGAGAGAGATGGTCTAGTTGGGTGTTTGGGAATGAATGAGCAAAAATGTACATCTTTCTCTCTCTTAATCTATTTATATAACTTAGATTCAATGTATCTATCTTTCAAGGTGTCAAAGAGGATAAGATTGGAGGAGTTTTAGGCATGTGCTATAAATCTATAGTGGTGACTTGCAATCTAGCTTATTAAATAAATACTAAAAAGGCTATTTTAGTAAAATAACAAAGTATTTTAAGGGTATTTTTGTCCATGATGCTTGAATCTAGGTTAAAATCAATAGATCTTAAACCTTACGGTTTCCCAAAGAATTTCTAGGGTTTAAAAATTTAAGTTTAAATTTTAATAAAATTTTAATTTGACCACACTAATTAAAATTAGGGGTTTTAATAGAAAATTAGGGTTTTAAAATAATTAGGGTTCCTAAATAATAATCAGGGTTTCTAATTAACCTTAAATTCTATAATACTCAACATTAATCAAATAACACAATTTCTTACCACTCATAAACTCTGGTTTGAGTTTCAAGTTAGGGTTTAACACAGTAAAATTAGGGTTTAACGAATTAATGCTACCGTTTTGACATGCTACAAATATAATTGACCAACCATTATCTATATCATATACATCTGATACAATTTTATAGCACTAAAAAATAAAAATATAATTAATATTATATTATTATTCTCATTCCTTGATCAAAATCAAAAATTAGGGTTTTGATTCCATATCGATTTATTCTTCCATATTTAACCTTATTAATTAAGAAAAATAATTAACATAATTAATCTAACATAAATTCATATAATAAAAAGTTATTAAAATAATTCTAAAAATCATTTCATATATTATTTAAATAATATATAATTATATTTTCATGGAAAATAATCAATAAAAACCTTTCTACTATAAAATTAATTATTATAAGAATATACTTTATAATAATCAATAATTATAAAATAAAATTATTTGTAAACATTTATGTAATAAATATATTTTTATTTACCACATAAATACATATACACATTGTCTTGTACAAATCCTCATCTTTAAAATAAAAAAATATATATACGCAAAATTATTTATTTATTTATTTATATAGAAAATATCGGGTTGTTACATTCACCCTCCCTTATAAAGATTTCGTCCCCGGAAACACCGTTTTAAAACCTATACATACACGGGTACATATCATACATAATCATTGCAAGTAGATCTTGATCAACTTTGATCGAACTGATCTTTAACTATTCACATAAAGCTTGTCTTTCTGATTAAACATAAATTAATTTCTAAAAGATCTCAAATTCCTCCCTTAAAATTTCTTTAAAAAAATTTTACTATATATAGGAAAATCATGCAAAAGAAAATAAAAGTTATACGAATAATACCTGGAGTTGCATTACCAGCTGCCATCGTATCCTGGACAGTCATGTTGTAGACCCTTGCTGTTGATTTTTTTGGCTTACTGGATGACGTAGGTCCTGTGATTGCTAACGTCCCGCTGTCCTTGCCAGTATTCATACTTCTTGCCTCCGTCCTCCTCTACGGACAATCCTTCACC
This sequence comes from Panax quinquefolius, assembly GCA_020205615.1. Lineage (NCBI taxonomy): Eukaryota > Viridiplantae > Streptophyta > Magnoliopsida > Apiales > Araliaceae > Panax > Panax quinquefolius. Next base: position 75,743,697 of record CM035172.1, read on the forward strand.
TGGTGTTCAGTCGATCCGCACAGAAAACACCCACTATTCATCCTAAGATTGGGGCAGTTGGGAGAGATATGGCCCTCCTGCCCGCACTTATAGCAAACGAATTTTCCTTTCAGACACTCCCCTGAATGGTTCTTTCCACAAGTTTTACACGGCACCATCTGCTTCTTCGCACCTTCTTGTTTTACCTGCACACTTCTAAAATTGCTCCACTTCCTCTTGTTATTACCACCCCTACTCCCACTATAAATTTCCAAATTCCCAGCTCATTCAACCTTACCTTTGTTCTTCCTCTCCTTGTTGTAGAGGCTCATAGCCTCACTCCTCTCCTCAGCAATAATCGCCTTCTCCATGAGTGCTGGAAATATAGGAATCTGCAACACCGCCACCTTGTTGTAGAGCCAGAGTTTTAATCCCAGCTCAAACCTTCTAGCTTTCCTAGCTTCCGTATCAACTTGATGCGGAGCAAACCTAGCTAACTCATTAAATTCCGCGGCGTATTCTGACACCATCATATTTTCCTGCTTCAACTCTAAAAATTTCACCTCCATCCTAGCCTGCATACTAGGTGAAAAATAGTTTTCAAAAAATAGTGTTTTAAACATATCCCATGTAACTACACCTTCTCCTGCCCTCACCTGATTCGCTTCCCACCAAAAGTTTGCCTCCCCCTTTATCATGTAAGTGACAAAAGCGGTTTTCTGCCCTTCAGCTACCCTAGCTACCACGAATGCTTTTTTAATCTCTTTAACCCAAGTCTGGGCTTCAACAGGGTCAGTTGTACCTTTGAATTCTGGCGGTCCTACAGCCTTAAAGTCTTTGAAGTTCGCTAAGCGGTTGTCCGGCTGGTTTCCAGCGACTGGTATTCCTTGCTTCATTGCTTGTGCTACCATGTTTGCAAAGTGCTGCATCGGGTCTGCTTATTGTTGTCCCTCAATGTTGTTGATAGATTCTTCTGCCCTTTGATTTCGAGTTCGACGTCTTGGTGGCATTATCTGATTGAATACAATCATAAATTTAACTTACATTCTAATCCTTAACATATAAGTTTAATATATTAAACTTGTTGCATTACTCAAACATAGATTCATATTAATTTAATGAATACTGTACATAGCATAACACATAATGCTTAAAACATCATTCATCCCTTTGTGACTACAAAAGTCAGGATTTACAGTCTTGACTAATACAAAAGTTGGGAACATTACACTACACACACATACTTATCATATATATTATATTAAATACACCTACTCAACAGAACCTATACTACCTATTTACTAAGCCTTTTTCTTGCACAACTCTTCACCTAATGATCTTCCATCCCACAGATAAAACATGCTCCTGGTTTATAGTCAGGACAATACAGAGTGGTGTGTCCCTCATAGCCGCAAAGGTAACATATTCTTTTCCCTTTGTTCTTATCAGGTTTTCCTAAGTCATGGTCTTCTATCTTTCTTTTCCCCTTCTTGCCCGGAGCTGCACACGATGTGTTACTTGTGGCTCCTATCTGATCAATTTGGATTTTAAGCTTATCTTGTTCTTCCATTGTTTCTATTAACGCCTGACGCAACTGACGATTTAACAACTTTTCTATTTCCCATAGCCTTTCCAGAAAAGAAACCTTGTTCCTCAGATCCTGCACCTCCATTGATGCTTGATCAGCTTCAACTTTAGTGTCTGAATCGCTATCTGTCAGCTCCACCATCTCCAGATCTGGTACTACATTTTCTACAATAACCACATTGTCTGAGTTATTTTCATTATGAGCCTCCATTTCAGCTATTGGCTTTGATATCAGCTCGGGTGTATGGTTTTGATCATTCTTCATGCTATAATCATATAACAAGCCTTTTCCACCAGACATCTACACACATAAATTATCCTGATTAACATATAGTATATACACACAGCAAATAAAAGTTTATAGGAGTTATTTTTATTTTGTTTGACGATGAATTTATTCAATTCATATCCTTTTAAACTCTATATGAGTTATTTATATTTTCAACATTTTCCTCTATCCTAAGGTTATAGCCTAAGGTCTAGCCCACCTAAGGTTTTTAACCCTAAGCTCTGATACCAACCTGTAAGGCCCCCAAATTCGGGTACTTGAAACCGAACTCGGTGCTTCACAATAACATTTCTATGATCGGAATAATACTAATAATAATAACAATAATATAAATATCAACTTAATTTACATATTCCTCAGAATCTGAATTCCAAGTACATAACCTTTAAACATTCATTACAACCCATAATAGATAATATATATCATACTTGTCTTAATAAAGTTAACTATTACATAAAGTAGCATTATGTTCATTCAGCAACCTTTCCCTTTCCCTTGTTCTTAGCAGAGCTTTCTGGTTGTTCACACTGAGCATTTGAGTGCCCAGCAAGTAATAACAATTATATATATATATATATATATAATCTGAAAGAATTTAAATATTTTCTTTGTACTACCCTTCTACAACAAGTCAATAGTTGTGAAGTAATCTAAACCGATAATAATAACATAACAACTCTCTTTCAAATTTTTGAAACTACATATTAACTATAACTAGGGTTATGATGACATGCTATGAACATTGTTTTCATTTTTGAAAAGGTTAAATAGAAATTCATCTACAAATCGTCAAAACTTACGGGCACGGGGGGTGATCAGCCCGTTATGACCTGCATTGATCAATACTACGTGCAAGAATGTGGTTATCGTTCACTCTGTCCACCTTGGGTGCATAAATAGTTTTCCCGTGTAGGGATGTTCATACTTGTCTGGGTTCCAAATCAAAGGTTTTATCTTATTCAACAATAATCTATAACATATATATATATATGGGTAATTGACAAAGGTATATCAACATGTGATTAAATACAATGATTATCCAAGTGGGGACACTTGTATAACCATTTATAGAAATTAACGAATAGAATATATATGAATTACTATATACTAACATGTTGATAATCAATGAGCGTATATAATATAAGGTTAATAATCTGTACGGTAATAATATAATTCATAAATATTCTTACTCATGTCCATTGCATAAAGAAAATGTAAAGGTAAGATATACATTGATCACGGCGCATACGGTTCGTAACTTAGTTCTATCTTATATATCACGACCTATCATTAGTCAGATCATTTTACTGATTAGAATAATATATTATAACACATAATACTGCTTATTGCAGTCAACACATAACCTAATCACATTGTCATCCATGTTTAACAACCATTGAATCACAAATAAACACATATCTAATCAAATTATCTATGTCCAGATCAATTTCTAAAAACACGCTTGGGTGTCAAAGCGACTTTATCGAAGTAATTATCGAGTCTAAGACTCTATTCTGTAACTTAATATCAATCATATTATTTTTAAATGACTTTTATCAATCTTTAAATATTTATTATAATTTATCATGAATTTTTAAACTTCGGAATCATTATTAAATGATTTAAATATTACACAATTCTATTATCATTAATACTTAATTAATATTAAACTATTAATGAAACCATTGCCAAAATATTAAAGTTATTTATAATAACTTAGAATATTTTAAAGTATTAATATTATCCTTAAATGATTTTTAAAACATTTAAAATCATTTTAAATAATTATCATTAATATTAAATTATTAATGTTTTATTTATCAAAATATTAAAAGTCATTAAGTATAACTTAAAATATTTTTAATTCATTTATATCCTTTTAAATAATTTTAAATTAATAAAACCATTTTTAAACTATTTATTTAATATAATTATTAAATAAATTTAATATCATTAATAATAAATTAATAATTATTAATATTAAATTATTACTTGAAATTATCCTTTATATATTAAAAGTTATATTTTATAGCTTAAAATATCTTTAAACACTTTATTGTCATTTAAAATGATTATTATAATATTAAAATCATTTTAAACTAATTTATTTAATATAATTATTAAATAACTTTAATATCATTAATATTAAATAATTAATGAAATTTTTTCTTAAAATATTAAAAGTTATATTTTATAACTTAAAATATTAATAAATACCTTTTTATTATTTAAAATCATTTTTAATTAATTTATTTAAAGTATTTATTAAATAAATAAAATATCAATATTATCCAAATAAATATTAATATTTACGAAAAAAATATGTCAAATTATTAAAAGTTAATTTTATAACTTTAAATAATTTTTAAACTTTATTTTGTAATTTTCGGAATTTATTTACTATTTTTAAATGATTTTTTGAAATTAAAATAAATATAATTATTAAACACTGTCGTTATAGCCTTTAGCTTACGTAAAAGCGTTCAAGTAGGTGTTCTTGAGCCCTCAAGAACATTCATAGCAGCTAACAAGTGAGCACGTTTGACCACGTCTAGATCTTAGCTCGTTAAGTTTTTGGGAATTCTGCTCGGACTACCTTGTAGTACTAGTAACATACTACAAGCTCCAACAATCAACATGATCACCAAGCAACTAACAAAGGAGATCTAAGCCTCCAAAGTACCTGTCAGAACTGTTCTTCATTTCTCGGTTACCTAGAAATGAAGAACAGTTCGTGAGGCCTACTTTGGGCTTCCACAAAATTTTTGTTCATGTAACCTTTGTGTGAGATAATATGTGCAGTGTGAAAACAACATGTAAGGCTAGAGATCCAATACATAAAAACGATTAAACAACAACAAAGTCAAAAGATATAATCTAGTCAAACCTTGTCAGAGATCATGGTCTTATGTTTTCTAGGTTACCTAGAAAACTAAGTTCTTGATCTTCTGGCCTGGTTTGACCTTCCACTGATTTCGATCCATTAGCTATTTAGGCGATCTAAAAGCTTAAACTTGAACTCCATATACCATAGTCCAAATCTATTACAACAACAACAACAAATAAGCTAACACCTGCAAGATCCAAGGCCATGAACCTACTGTCAGACCGACCTGAAAACTTTTTGGGTAACCCAAAAACAGACGGTCATGGCCGGTCAACGCACTTTGACCTTGAATAACTTACAATTGGTTCATGTTCTGACTTTTATTCAAGTTCTAGAATAAAGATCTCATGTCATACTACATGATCAAACATTAAAAAAATAAAAATACATATCATACCGAGATATATGGGACCTGACATTAGCTTGTCAAACCATATTTTTTAGTTTTCCAAATTTTGAAGAACATCAAATCCGAGCCTATAGATGTTATGGATCTAACATCTATCAACCCAGATCATCATTTTACATCATATTTAACATGTTTAACATAAAAAATTAACATCTAACAACAGATCGAAGGTCAGATTTCAAGATAGGGTTTTTACCTTCTTTGATCAATCTTTAATTCTGTGCTTCTGATTTGGTTATGGAATTCATGGGGCTTAATTTGGGGACTGGTCTAGCACTGGAAATTCGTGGGTTTAGAGAGAGATGGACTAGTTAAGTGCTTGGGAATGAATGAGCAAAAATGTACATCTTTCTATCTCTTAATCTATTTATATAACTTAGATTCAATGTATCTATCTTGCAAGGTGTCAAAGAGGATAAGATTGGAGGAGTTTTAGGCATGTGCTATAAATCTAGAGTGGTGACTTGCAATCTAGCTTATTAAATAAATACCAAAAAGGCTATTTTAGTAAACTAACAAAGTATTTTAAGGGTATTTTTGTCCATGATGCTTGAATCTAGGTTAAAATCAATAGATCTTAAACCTTAAGGTTTCCCAAATAATTTCTAGGGTTTAAAAATTTAAGTTTAAATTTTAATTTGACCATAGTAATTAAAATTAGGGGTTTTAATAGAAAATTAGGGTTTTAAAATAATTAGGGTTCCTAAATAATAATTAGGGTTTTTAATTAACCTTAAATTCTATAATACTCAACATTAATCAAATAACACATTTTCTTACCATTCATAAACTCCGGTTTGAGTTTCAAGTTAGGGTTTAACACAGTAAAATTAGGGTTTAACGAATTAATGCTACCGCTTTGACATGCTACAAATATTATTGGCCAACCATTATCTATACGTACATACAATACATTTTTATAACACTAAAAAATAAAAATATAATTAATATTATATTATTATTCTCATTCCTTGATCAAAATTCAAAATTAGGGTTTTGATTCCATATCTGATTTATTCTTTCATATTTAACCTTATTAATTAAGAAAAAATAATTAACTTAATTAATCTAACATAAATTCATATATTAAATAGTTATTATAATAATTTAAAATTATTTCATATATTATTTAAATAATATATAATTATATTTTCATGGAAAATAATTAATAAAAACCTTTCTACTATAAAATTAATTATTATAAGAATATACTTTATAATAATCAATAATTATAAAATAAAATTATTTGTAAACATTTATGTAATAAATATATTTTTATTTACCACATAAATACATATACACATTGTCTTGTACAAATCCTCATCTTTAAAATAAAAAAAAAATTATACGTAAAATTATTTATTTATTTATATAAAAAATATTGGGTTGTTACAGATGTCACTGTTCATGACAGTATTGGATAGAAACATCCAGTATTGTAAAGGGGTAAAGGAGCTGAAAGAGGAACTCCATGCTGTCTTAGGGGATAAGTTAGATGTGAAGTCTATGTGGGAGCAGGAACATGACGAGCGAATGTTTACAAAAGACAAGGTGCACGAGCTAAAACAAGAGGTATTTGAGCTCAGGCAGGAGCTAAAGACCAAGAAACAGAAGGTAGGGAGGATGTCCTATATTCACAGGAGTGCTCATGAGGATTTCCATCAACAAGTAGCTTGGTATCTGATAGAAGAAGGGCAGACTCGGCATACTATCAGCCGAGATATTATCGCTGGTCTTGCCAAGGTAGATGTAATCTAGTAGTAGCTAGAGTAGAGTTAAATATGTAAATATGATGTATCTAGTAGTGACGTAAAACCCTCATTTGTATATCAAAGGGTAGTCTTTTGTAAATCCCAATTTTTGGAAAGCAATTGTGGGATAGTAATGTAATCAGCTTAGGTTGTGTAATGTAAACGATATAGTAATATACTACAAGAAATGAATAAATATAAGACTTTTTTTGAACATATTGCGTAATGAGTAGAAGTTATTGTTAATCATGAATAATAACTAATCAACGAGAAACGAATAATAACAAAATGCGTTGTTTATTGTAATAGCAAAATTCCGCCAAGAAGGAGACAACGTAACAAAGAGGCTAATGTAAATCAACCGGAGGGAGGTCCGGTAAACCCAATGCAAGAATTTGTTAACTTGTTAACAGCCGCGTTTAATAGAATATCCTCGTAAATCCTGGAGTAGTACGAGCTAGTACTTTTAAAGATTTTAAGAGTGTCGATCCGCCGGAGTTCAAAGGAACTACGGACCATATAGAAGCCCAAATGTGGGTAAAAGAAATTGAGAAGGCATTTGTTATTGCAAATGTCGATGAGGGCCAGAAGGTTGCTTTTGCAACCTACATGATGAAGGGAGAGGCCAACTTTTGGTGGGAGGCCAACCAGGTTAGGGCTGGTATCGAGAATCTAACGTGGGTAAGGTTCAAGGAGATTTTCTTCGAGAACTAATTTCCCATGAGTATGCAGGGAAGGATGGAAATGCGGTTTCTTGACTTGAAATAAAAGGAGATGACGATTCCCCAATACACTGCCAAGTTCAACGAACTGGTGAGATTTGCTCCACAGTAAGGGGACTTTGAGGTTAGGAAAGTTAGATGGTTCGAGCAGGGCTTGAAACCCTAGTTTTATAACCAGATATATGTGTTCCAAAGTACTTCCTTTTGGACTATACTAGAGAAGGCGATAATCGCCGAAGGTGGGAGCGAGGCTTTAAGCCAGTACCAGAAGGACAAGAAGAATAAGGGAAAGGTTTGTAACTCCCCCATATCTATACTCCATTGGTATCTGATATATAGTGCTTACTACGAATCAATATAATGCTTTTAAATCTATACACCCATGGTATCTGATTATAAGCTTATATCAAGTTAAGGGACTATTAGGTATAATTCCTATATATCCAAGATTCATAATATCCCATAACATATGCCAATTCTCAAGAGAACTATTACTTTGTTTGGATACCCTCACTTGGATATATGAACTGTATCTATGAATAGAATCTATCTAACCAAAATCCAGAATATCACTAATAACAAGAACAATCCATATTACTAATATCCTCACCTAGATGTATAGTCTATGCCATATGAATTTATACTATCGTATCGATAGCAACTATTTATCTGAAATCCAAAATATTAGTAATAACATGAACAGTCCATATTACTAATATCATCAGTCAGATAAATAGTTCGCAATGATCTTAACTAGATTCAAAGAATTCTAAACTTGCATCTATATATGTAAGAAAACACGGTTGCAGAAAATAAAAGATGTATATATATATATATTAAGGTTCGATTACATGAATCACATAACGAGTTTTTTATTACCAAAGTATTCAACTAGACATGAATATAACCTAATCTAAGTAGGGACGCTTCCCTTTATCTATTCCAGATGTTCCAGGATTACCATCTAAAACTGCAAAGGGAATAATTTGCAAGGGTGAGCTATAACATGCTCAACAAGTTTTGTATTTATAAAAATATATGATTTGAAGAAATACAACAATTCAAATTTCGACTGATAGTTGTTACCGTTTTTAGGATTTTTATTTATGTCAGTCACACAGACTTAGAAAATTTGTTTAGATATGAGATAGGTGATCAACCTATTCAATATCCTAGGAGTATGCATCTCATCCTACCAGTGGTCAAATGCACCCAAATTAATGTCAATATATTATCGACCGAATTATTATCCCTTACGGGATACCCAACTTCAGAATAGGATGTCTTACTAAACAATTTGGTTTGACAAAATAATTTATGCTTAACAATCAATATAAATAAACAATTCATTTCTTAGTTATGCTGAAGCTATAGCAATAACCTTACAATAAAAGGTAATTCAAATATAGGTGTAGTATATTATATCAACAACATATCAATATAAAAATCTTGTTCAACGAATAAACAGGGTTGAGAAATTTGCATAAGTAATTTAAGGTTTAAGAAGAACTTGCCTGAGCGTAGATCAGTCAAGTTATGCTACTCAATTCGTTTAATAAATACCTATGATGTTCATATATATAAATCTAATACGTTAGTATTGATAACAATACTCAAATATAACATTTATATAAGATTGAGTTAGATTCGATAAGGTTTCGGTGTTCAATGTCTTTACCGAATACTAAATTAGTTGATATATGAACTAAATTTTATTATATTTTTAGATAACTTATACATCCATTATAATAATTTTTAGAAATTTTAATATATTTTTAAATCATTTACTTCTCTTTTAGGTAATTAATATTTACTTAAAATTTTACAAAAATATTGTTTATTAGTTTTAAATAATTTATAACCATTTATTATGATTTTTATATTATTAATATCATTTTTCAATAATTATTTAGTATTTATAAATAATTATTCTAATTACTTTATTATTAAGTTAATTATTAATAATATCTAAATAAAATAAAATATTTATTAAATTTATGTAAAAATATCAGAAATTAATTATAATTGTTTAATATAATTTTTAAAACTGTTTTTGTATTTATTTATATTTATTTACTAATTATTTCTAATTTTTATAATTTAGTTTTTAGAAAAACAATTTCTGTCCATCGCTAAAGCACTACAGTGACTGGAAGTGTCGCTATAGGTGTTCTTGAGCTTCTGGGCAAACAGTTGGTCATGGTCGAGGGACTAGTTTGACAATGGCTTTTGGTTTATGATTCTAGGTTTGGACAAGTATTGGTGTTATAGTACTTTTATAGTAGTTCAACATCAAGCAAACTTCATGCTTTAAACAACATATAACAAGAAGTTATAGAGGCTCAAAGTCACTGTAAGAGTTGTTCTTGAGTTTCTGGGCAACCCAGAACAGTGGTCATGGCCGGTCAACGGTTTTGTGGCTTTAATATTTCTGATTATGTGTACTAGATGTGTGTTGTGTTTGTTGTAACATGTAGTATATATGTCAGGGTACATATATATATCACTAGCTTAAACAAAGCATAAATCTAAGGTCTCTATTTTAGCTGGTCAAAGTACAGCTAGAAGTTGTTCTTCGTGTTCATCAGTTTTTTGGGTAACCCAGAAAACTTGGTCAAGCTTGGTCAACGACGTTTGACCAATAATTCCAGTAATCCTATGAGTTGTGTAAGCAATTTAAGATCATAGATATGTAGTATGTATATCAATGTGTTAATCTAAATCACAAAGTTACAAAAACAACAAACAGAAAGCGATCAAAAGGCTGGTCAAAGTAGCCGGTTCAAACTGTTCTTGAGTTTTCTGGGTAACCCCGAAAACAGAACTCCGTGAACGATCAAATCATTTTGACTACCTATAACTTTCAATATATGGTTCTAATGAACCTGCTTCTTTTCCAGATTAAAGACCTACTACCAGGCTACAAATATCATATAAATAACCGACCTAAACATAAACACATACGAATCTAGAAGCTCTGACATTCGGCTGTCAGACTTGATTTTCAAAATTCCCAGATGTCTAAAAACACTTAATTAAGACATTTATATGTTATGAAAACGTGTTCTATCAATCTAACATACTTTCTAACATACTAATACATAATTCTAAACATCTAAACAACAAAATTAACAAAGGCTCAAAGAGCTAGCTATGAATTAGGGTTTGCACCTTACTTGCTTTGATTCTTGATTCTAGCTTCTGAATTGGTTGCTGCTATCACCTAGGCTTGATTTGGTATTTGTATAAGTGTATAATGGCTTAGAGATTTTGTGAGTTTGCTCTGATCTAGGGTTCCTATTTATAGAATTCTTCAACTTGGCTTTTTGGTCATTTTCAAGATATTTGCCTCCACAAATATCAGATCTAATGACTCTACTCATGCTCGCGAGTTACAAGCATGTCATGTGCAGCCTAGGAACTTGCATAGGTTACTCCTACCTACTTGTGAGTTAGTTAGGTTAGTTTAGTAGCCTACTTATGTCCTAATCTTCATTAATCTTGATTAGGGTTTTGTTTTTAATAATTAGGATTGTTAAATGATGTTTATTAATACCTAATTAAAGTTTAGTAATAATGATTAGGTGTTAAGATAATCCAATTAGAGTTAAATTAGCTAATTAGGGTTTGGTTTATAAATTAGGATTAGGGTTTATTAATCTAGGGTTACTAGCTTAAATTTTCCACTAATCCTAACAATCACGACAAAGCGTTTTGTCAGTGTAAGCACGACAAAATAGCTTGTCCAACCAATATACCGAAATGTCCAATTTCGATCGGAAGAAAATTTGTAAGCACGAGTTGTCATGCACGACATTTTTCGAGCAAAATTTTATTTGACCAAATTTGTTTAACAGAGTATATATTAACACATAACACATTCAGAATGGAGATATTTTATTGATATAACTAAATTTTACATAACCGAGTCTTATTAGGGTTTTGGGTTTTTCCATTCACCCCCACTAATAAGAATTTCGTCCTCGAAATTACAGTTTAAGTTAAGTAAACAATTGAGGATAGCTCTCTCATTTTATCTTTGAGCTCCCATGTAGCCTCTTCGACGTTCTGATTCCTCCAAATCACTTTGACCGATGCTATCACTTTATTTCTCAAGACTTGCTCTTTACGGTGGACTATCTGCACATGTTCTTCTGTATAAGAAAGATCTTCTTTGATTTGGACTGGTTCATAATTTATAATGTGTTTATAATCAGGTTTGTATGGTCATAATACTGACAGATGAAACACATTATGAATATGGTTCAACTCTGGAGGTAATGCTATTTCATAAGCAACTTCACCAATCCTTCTCAAAATTTCAAAAGGTCCAATGAATCTCAGACTTAGTTATCCATTCTTACCAAAATGTATCTTGCCCTTCCAAGGAGATACCTTCAAGAATATGTGGTTACTGATAAGTAGGATTTTTACCTACTTATGGAGTGCCAATTCATGCGAACTATGCCCATCGCAAGTACATTTTAGTTTGTTTTAGCTGCATTTCATGTTAATTTACATTGCACGTTCTTAAAACTCTTTTGGTGAATAAGTGCAGCAATCGGCCTATTTTGGTGGTGTTATGGAGCATATGGCAAATGGATGCTTGAAACGAGGAAAAAGGATGGGATATGCATGGCATGAAGGTGCATTGGTGCAAGGAGATAAAGCATGACTGAGCAAGCAAAGCGGATGAGCAGATAGGAAAAAGGAACCGAGCTCTGCAGATTTTCAAGCCATGCAAGAAAATAGCCTTGAGGACGCGCGCTCGCGTGATTGCCCAGCCAGATCTTGGATGCTACTACAAGTTTCGCGGCCGCGAGAAAGACAAGCCTAGGTAGCGCGCGCTCGCGCGCGAGATCAACCAACCATACGAACTCTCATCGTAAGTCTCGCTACGCGAGACTATCATCTTGAAGAAGAATCGCACGCAATGTGAATGTCTCGATGTCAGCGATGTGTTTTACTTTATTTCCAAATTTTAAAGGTTGTAATTGATTTAAAAACGATTCCTGACTGGTGTCAGGGGTATCATTCGACATTTTATTAGTTTTTACGTATCTTTACATCAATATAGTTGTAATTTCACATAGACATATAGTGATGTTGGTTATATTGATGATTACATAGAGTCTATCATCTGTGGATGTTGTGTAAGTAGGTCTTAGTGCATTGAAAAATGGCTAATACTCTTTTAGTGCTCTTGGCTACTTTCCTATGATATGTGAACAAGTTAGGCATGATAGTGGCGATTGAATGAAGTTAGAATCCCATTAGTTCCAATATCATTTATTATATCGTTTATATTATTTTAGTTGTTACTTGCAATTCAAGAACAAACCAAGTTTAATCCATAGTGTGAGCATATGAATATAGTGATTTAATTAATGAATAGTAGTTTAAGTTAAACAACTTTCTCCGTGGGATCGATACTTTACTTGCTCTGTATTACTTGTTGACTCATGTATGATTGCATGAGTTAGAGCTCTTTTGTTAGTCGTAAAAAAGAGGCAACAAGTTTTTGGCGCCGTTGCCGGGGAAAGGCGTTTAATTTAGTATTATTATCATTAGGTTTAATCTATATTGTATGACTTAAACAATTCTAGTCTTATCTAATTTCAGTTTTTGTTTTTGTTTCAGGAATTTGGATAAATTTTTATACTTTTCGGTCAACCAACCCCAGAGTTAATACTGCTTGGGATAATATAAGCCGGAGAGGTTGGAAAGCGGGTGTACGTAGAAATTTACAAGAATAGTTGGAAAACACGACAGCTAACATGGCTGCCGATGCACAAACAGAGGAACAAAGAGAGGAGCATCGGGCTCTGAAAGAGTATTCCATGCCCAATATCAACGGACTACAGTCCAACATAGTCAGACCAGCGATAGAGGCTAAAACCTTCGAGATCAAGACTGGCATTATTCAAATGGTGCAGAATAAAGTTCAGTTTGGGGGTGCTGCTACGGATGATCCGAATGAACATCTATTGAGTTTCATTGAAATTTGTGATATTCAGATACAACGTTGTGACGGAGGATGCTATTAGATTAAGGTTGTTCCCATTTTCATTAAGGGATAAAGAAAAAAGTTGGCTTCATTCTCTACCAGCAGGATCTATAACTACATGGGAGGATTTAGCATAGAAATTCTTAGCTAAGTTTTTCCCAATGGCTAAGACTGCAAAGATGAGGACATCTATCTCTCAATTTGAGCAACAACAGGGTGAATCATTATATGAAGCATGGGAGAGATATAAAGAAATGCTGAGAAAGTGCCCACATCACGGTATGCCAGATTGGATGGTAATTAACACGTTTTATAATGGATTGGGATGATAGTCGAGACCGATTATAGATGCAGCTGCAGGAGGTGCATTATGGGCAAAGAACTACGAGGAAGCCTATGATGTTATTGAGATAATGGCATCAAATGATTTTCAGAATCCTACATCCCGAATGCCACAAACCAAAGTTGCAGGTGTGTTGGAGGTTGATGCCATTACTCAGCTATAAGCACAGATGGCAGCTATGGAAAAGAAGATAGATACTTTGGCTGAAGGAAAGGTAAAGACGATTTCCTACATATGTGAGATTTGTGCGGGGTCACACTCGACAAACAAATGTGCTATCAGCTCAGAATCAGTGCAGTATATGAGCAACTACAGAAAAGACCAAAGCCAATTTCAGAATATATACCACCCCAACAACATAAATCATCCAAATTTTAGTTGGTCGAATAATCAAGGGAATCATCAAGCTTAGTTTCAACCAAACAATCAATTTCAGGCGCAGCCAGCGCAGCCGTAATTTAATCCTAGACCACCCTTTCCACCAGGATTTTCTCAACAACGACAACAACATCACACTCTAGCTGCACCTCAGGAAGAAAAGAAATCAGAAGTGGAGGAGATGATGATGAAATACATGGAAAACATAGAAGTTATGATCAAGAGCCAAGTAGTGGCTATAAAGAATCTGGAAACTCAAATGGGGCAGATGGCGAACATGCTTACTAACAGGCCCCAGGGTGCATTGCCAAGTAACACGGAGATGAATCCAAGAAGAGAAGGGAAAGAACAATGCCAACCAATTACATTGAGATCTGGGAAGGACTCGTCTACCATCAGAAGTCGCGCATACCACAAGAAAAATGTCTTCAAGAGAGAGAGCGGACTCGCAAGGAAGAGGAACAAGCCAATGAGCAGGAAATATTTGGGGAAATCTGAGGATCGACAGGAAGAGAAAGACAAATTAGGCTCAGAGGAGACAGTTAAGAGTTTAGTACCATCAATGCACATTCATGTTCCGTATCCGCAGAGATTAATGAAGAAAAGGGAAGATAAACAGTTCAGCAAATTCTTGGAGGTGTTCAAAAAGCTGCAGATCAACATACCCTTCGCCGAGGCATTGGAACAAATGCCCAGCTACGCCAAGTTTATGAAGGGTATATTGTCAAGGAAGAGAAGATTAGATGAGTTTGAGACAGTAGCCTTAATAGAGGAATGCGATGGCAAATAGCTTCAATGTAAATTACCTCAAAGTCAAGGATCCGAGGCGGTTTCACAATTCCACGTACCATAAGAAAGTTGAACTTGATGAAGTGTTTATGTGATCTTGGGGCAAGCATAAATTTGATGCCCTTATCGGTTGTTTAAATGGGTTGGGATTGCGGATCCAAAGCCGATAAACATATCATTTGACTAATGACGGATCGATCACATATCCGCCAGGAATTTTTGAGGATGTGTTGGTTAAGGTGGACAAGTTTATTTTCCCAGCTGACTTCGTCATTCTAGACAACGAGGAGGACAAAAATATACCAATCATATTAGGAAGACCATTCTTAGCCACAGGAAAAACTCTGATAGATGTGCAGAAGGGGGAACTCATTATGCGTGTTCATGATCAAGAAATCACGTTTAATGTTTTCAAAGCTATGAAGTTTCCAGCAGATGAAGAGGAATGTTTCTTGGTTGAGTTGGTGGAACAGGTCATAAATGATGAAGTACAAAGGCGGGTAGTTGCTAAACCTTTGAGTAGTGTAATTGCTGAAAATTTTGATGTGGAGGACGAGGAACTGGATGAACTTGTGCAGTATCTAGATACCACTCCATAAGTCAGGAAATTCAGGATACCTATTGAACCATTGACAAAAGCAGGAGAAACCATCATAAAATGAAATCCATCTCTAAAGACACCCCCAGAACTTGAATTGAAACCACTTCCAGATCATCTCAGGTACGCATTTATAAATACAGATTCTAAGCTACCTGTGATTATTTCTTCTACATTAACATCTTTTCAGGAAGAAAAACTGCTACGAGTGCTTTGAGAGTTCAAATCAGCGATTGGATGGACCATAGCGGATATCAAAGGGATCAACCCTTCATTTTGTATGCATAAAATCCTGATGGAAGACGAAAGTAAACCATCGGTTGAGCAACAAAGGAGACTTAATCTGATAATGAAAGAAGTGGTTAAGAAAGAGGTACTAAAATGGTTGGATGCAGGAATAATCTATCCTATCTCGAATGACTCATGGGTGAGCCCAAAGGCAGTGTGTACCCGAAAAAAGGTGGCATGACAAGAGTGTGACTAATGAGAACAACGAGTTGATTCCAACACGAACAGTGACAGGGTGGAGAGTTTGCATGGACTACCACAAGCTTAATAAAGCTACAAGGAAAGATCATTTTCCACTACCATTCATTGATCAGATGCTGGACAGATTAGTAGGTCATGAATACTATTGTCTATTGGACGGATATTCGAGCTACAATCAAATAATGATAGCTCCAGAAGACCAAGAGAAGATAACTTTCACATGTCCATACGACACATTTGCCTTCAGAAGGATGTCTTTTGGGTTGTGCAACGCTCCAGCCACTTTCCAGAGATGAATGATGGCTATATTTTCAGATATGGTAGAGTAGAATGTGGAAGTATTTATGGATGACTTCTCAGTTTTCGGAGACTCGTTTGACCTTTTTCTCGAAAATTTGGTGATGGTGTTGAAGCGATGTGTTAAAACAAATCTGGTACTAAACTGGGAAAAATGCCATTTTATTGTACAGGAAAGAATCATGCTTGGACACAAAGTATCGAAGAAGGGGCTCGAGGTAGATAGGGCAAAGTTAGAAACTATAGAGAAATTGCCACCACCTACGTCAGTAAAAGGTGTTTGTAGCTTTCTGGGCAATGCAGGCTTCTACCGCAGATTTATAAAAGACTTCTCCAAGATAACTAAACCATTATGCAGTTTATTGGAGATGGATACGCCTTTTATCTTCGATAAGGCTTGCGTATCGGCCATCGAGCATTTGAAAGGAAAATTGACATCAGAACCAATTATTACTGCTCCAGATTGGGAATTTCCATTTGTGCTGATGTGTGATGCCAGTGATTACGCTGTAGGGGCTGCTATGGGACAAAGGAAAGAAAAGATGTTCCATATTATTTACTATGCCAACAAGACCTTTACAGATGCACAATTGAACTATACCACCACGGAGAAAGAATTACTAGTAGTAGTGTACGCCTTTGATAAATTTCGAGCATATTTGATCGGCACAAAGGTGATAGTGTATATGGATCACGCTGCTATTCGGCATTTAGTGGTGAAAAAGGATGCAAAGCCTCAGTTGATCAGATGGGTTTTACTACTGAAGGAATTTGATTTGGAAATCAAGGACAGGAAGGGCACTAAAAACTAAGTGGCGGACCACTTATCGCGACTTGAGAATCCGGAAAGGGAAACAAACGACAAGATGTTAATTAATGAATCTTTTCCAGATGAACAGTCATTTGTGGTGAAAGGGGAAGTGCCATGGTTTGCAGATTATGCGAACTATTTGGTAAGTAAATTGCTACCTTCCGATGTGGTGGGCTATCAGAAGAAGAAATTTCTGCATGATGTCAAATGATACATATGGGATGAGCCTTATTTGTTCAAACAATGTTTTGATCAAGTTATACGAAAGTGTGTTCCATATAGCGATACCGAGAGGATTATGAAGGATTGTCACTCTACTGTGTATGGTGGACACTATAGAGGTAAAAGAACAGCGGCGAGAATACTACAAGCGGGATTCTACTGGCCGACAATTTTCAAGGATGCGTACAATTTTGTCCAGCAATGTGATAAATGTCAGCGAATGGGAAACATCTCTAAAAGGAATGAAATGCCGTTAAATACAATCTTGGAAGTCAAAATTTTGATGTATGGGGAATTGATTTCATGGGGCCGTTCATTTCTTCTTGCGAAAATCTCTATATTCTGCTTGCTGTCAATTATGTCTCGAAATAGGTAGAAGTGGCAGCACTTCCGACAAATGATGCTAAGGTTGTCCTCAGATTTTTACACAAAAGTATCTTCACGAGGTTTGGGACTCCAAGGGCTATCATCAGTGACGAAGGCAGTCACTTTTGCAACATGCAGTTTATAGCTTTATTGGCTAAATATGGGGTGAAGCATCGCATCGCTGTGATGCACCCAAATTTGGGTATCTTCCAACCCGGCAGATGGTGCTCCACTGTACTAACATCCATACAATCATTCCATTGAAATAAAACCAAATGAAAGTAATTACTATCTTCTTATTACAATCAAAGTATAATCCTTCCCAGGTTTATAAACCGGTTACATTGTTAATTGTTCATAATGTATAATACATACAAACTTACTAAGCTATTACACAATGCCTAAGCATCCGTCTTAGCTTTGCTCTTATCATTCTTGGCATTCACAGTACGTTCATCTTTAACTGCAGTTATATAATTCAAGCAAAAAGTGAGCATGACAGCTCAGCAAGTTTAATCAAGGACAACAGGAATACCACATTCATGAATTATACAACAATTCCAACATAACTGAACAATAGTTGTGAAGTATTCTGAATCAATAATACTTTAACAGTTCATAACATTAATTCCCAAACTATAGAATAGATTAGGAATTCTGAACCGGTCGATAGACCATGAACAGTAAATTTCAGTTTTCATACTTGAAAAGGAGTCCACAGCACTAAGGCCATTCATCCGTATAACTTACGAGCACTTCTAGGTGATCAACATATAGTACTCTATGTTGATCAACACTACATTCATTAAACGTATTTACATTTAATATTTTTGGCAAACTCGCGTGCCCATCGAATAATCGATGAAAAATACTTTTGTTTGTTCATAGACAAACCTTACCTTCACGTCTGTACCATTTACTTAGCATAGGATAGCGTTAACATTTCTATATAGAATGATATGAATAATAATCAATCTATATATTACGAATAGTCTAGCCGAGTTAAAATCTGGCATCGACCCTTTCTTTAAAATAAGTCTTATAATTTAGTTCAACGAATCACATAAAACTTGGCTAACATGGAAGTTAAACAAGCGTTAAGAAAACTTGCCTTTCAGCGTCTTCAAATAACTTACTCGACTGACCACAACCTTTACAGAATCTACATGCTATGTTCATATAGCACACTGTAATTAGCTATCAAACAACTATTCACATTGTTCCTACAAACTTCTTTCTCTTCTATGTCTGTGTTAACTTAATATCTTTATTAAAGTCATCATGACTTATTACCCTTCATCCCGGTGTATCACTCTATTGACGTTTGTTAACCGGACTCAAACATTGTTGATAAAGTACCAACTTTGTTTATTTTACACATCTTGTTTATATGCATTTCACTCCTAAGTTTCATGTTCTATACCTTAGTATAGGTAATATAGGATTAGTCTTAGTACATTCATTGAGTATATAAATTCAACTCAGGTAGGTCTCTAAACAACTGAAGTTTAAAACCTAACTTGGTCAACTTTTTCCTCTACTTCGCATCATGGCATGACATCCACTGTATATTAGTGGCGCTCACAGTGCGAGTTAGCGAGATACTCGGCGGAGTGCAATGCGCTTGTGGCCACCACCACTTTGTCTTTGGTTTTGGTTTTGCTGCCATTTACAGTGTCTGTCTTGTGATTGGCCAAACCGATTTTTTGGTTTTCTAACGAAACTCCTAGCTTCCTAATTTATTCGTTTTACATCCGAATTGACCCATTCGAATTCCTACAAGTCAGGAATTACATCCTTTACGTGTTTATAAAAGAATTCAACACTTTCGAATCCGTTAACTCATAATTCACTATTGAGTTCATTTTATATACGTTCGTAAACGTTAATGAGCGTTCAATGCTCGTTTTCTTCGTTCTAAGTCGGAATCCGACGATTCTCAAAGCCACAACTCTTAATTACCTTATCTCACGTGTTGACATTAAAAACTGACGTTTTCAAGTCACACGACAACTTTTGACATTTAATCAGGACTTTATGCGTTTTCGACGTTTAACGTCTATTTTCGCAAAATTCGCTATAACTTCGTTACTATTGTTCTTTAAGCCAAATCACATGGAATACTCCATGGATTTCATATCTACATCTTAACCAAACAAGATGCATATACTAACATGTTGATGGAGCTCAATCGTTTATCAACAATCGATCTCAACTATCAATATTTTCGTGGTTCAAAAACTATATCAAACCTTATTATTTTTATAATCTCATGACTTATAGAGATTGAATCTATGGTAAGTCATCTTTAAATCCTCACTCATGACATATACCACCCCTTCATGATTCTCTAAAATGAAAGAAAATCTAAAAGAGATGGAGATGAAAGGTAAGGAATATACCTTAAAAACTCTTATGAATTTCTTGAAAACTCTAAGTCCAATCTTCCAAAATATATGTTTTGGTTGAGTATAGCTCTCTTTCTCTCTCAAAATAATCTAGGTTGGTAATTGAAAAACTCTCAAATGGCCAACCTTGCCTTCTTATTTATAGGAAATGAGAATGGAGGGCAACTTGGTCATTAAACCCCACCTCCTTACTTTTCATGTGTGGTCACCAAATAAGATACTTGGTGACAAAACCTTATGCTTGGAGTCCACACCAAGGTGGCCGGCCCACCTCCTTAGGTGACATCCCATGGGTTGCCCCATGGGTTTTACCCATTCGGTGACCCACCGGTTCGACCCACGGTTCGGTTTTAATGAATTTGGTTTAACTAAATAAACATTGGGCCTTGACTTGGACTTAACCCATCCATCTCATTGGGCTTAGTCATTCAATTGATTGGGCTAATCATAATCCAATACAAGTTAATTACTCATTGATACATAGATTAATCCTATGATACGCATCCTATTCTACACGTAAAATTCACGTATTCCCTTCGTATACCATACATACAATAATTGTATTGTACCTCGTATTTACTCAACATATTATACATAGATATTAACTAGCATCACCCATTGTATAACACTTGAATTAAACCTAATACCATTTCTTCTACACATATTATTTCCTCCTCAGAAATCAATATACTCAACCCTTAGGTTTTAAGTCCGCAGGCGAAAACTACGTTTTCCATAAATGAAATATTATCAGATATTCCATCTTATCACGATATTCTATCATTACACGTTTCCCGGAATTTCAAAATAATTCCCCGAACAGAAACGGATGAATAATGTTTTTACGGAAATTTCTCGGAAAACAATTATTATCGTCTTGGAAATTCCAAACAACTATTTCTAACACGTAGCCAGAATACTAACCACGTTAGCACATTCTAGGTCATAGAACGACCTTCACATAGCTTACTCACAAAGAAATTAATTAAATTCATTTAATTCACATAATCAAATAAAAATTTAATTGTCATTAAAAATTTGATTTTCTCGGGCGTTACATTCTCTCCCCTTATAACGATTCTGTCCCCAGAATCTTAGCTTATAATTACATAAATAAATGAGGAAAATCTTCCTTCATTTTACTTTCGAGCTCCCACGTTGCTTCTTCAGCATTGTGGTTTCTCCATAACACCTTCACTGAAGGTATGACCTTATTTCTTAAAACTTGTTCCTTCCTATCAATAATTTGAATTGGAAGTACCTTATAGGACAAGTCCTTCTCTATCTGAATAGATTCATACTTTATCACGTGTTTATAGTCCTGTTTATAGGGACGCAACACTGACACATGAAACACATTATGAATGCGTTCCATCTCTGGAGGTAAGGCTACTACATATGCTACCTCTCCAATCTTTTTTAAAATCTCAAAAGGTCCTACAAACCTTGGACTTAACTTCCCTTTCTTTCCAAAACGTATCTTCCCTTTCCAAGGCGATACTTTCAGAAAAACAAAAGATCCTACATCGAATTCTCTATTCTCTCTGTGAGGATCTGCATACTTCCTTTCACGGTCTTGAGCATAACTAATCGAAATCACGTATTAACTCTACCATGTCCGCCGTCTGCTGAACCATCTCAGGTCCCAACATCCGACGTTCACCCACCTCATCCCAACACAATGGAGTTCGACACTTCCTCCCATACAATGCTTCGTAAGGCGGCATGCCTATACTAGCGTGAAAACTATTGTTGTACGAAAATTCCAACAACGGTAGAAATTCGTCCCGACTCCCTTTGAAATCCATAACGCAAGATCTTAACATATCTTCAAGCGTTTGAATTGTTCGCTCACTCTGACCATCCGTCTGAGGATGATACGCCGTACTCAATCTTAACTGCATTCCCATTTGCTCTTGCAAACTTCTCCAAAAGTTCGATGTGAATCGTGGATCACGATCTGACACGATCGAAACAAGTAGACCATGTCTGGAAATAATTTCCTTGACATACAACTTAGCTAACTGATCTAGGTTATACCTAACTCCTATTGGTAGAAAATGAGCCGATTTCGTTAATCAATCCACTATCACCCAAATAGCATCGTATCCTTTTCTGGTTGTTGGAAGTCCCACCACAAAGTCCATGGTGATGTGCTCCCACTTCCACTCTGGAATTTCTAGCGGTTGTAACATCCCGCTCGGTCGTTGATGTTCAGCCTTAACTTTTTGACAAGTTAAGCACCTACTAACATATTCTGCTATCTCCTTCTTCATATTTGGCCACCAAAAGTTCTGACGAAGGTCTTGATACATCTTTGTACTACCGGGATGTATCAAGTACCTCAAACTATGGGCCTCCATCATAATTTCTTCTTTTAATTCGGGATCATTAGGAACCCAAATTCTTCCCTCAAAATGAAGTAATCCCTACTTATCGAGGTTATACTCAGTCTTTTTTTTGTCTTTTATCCTCTTCTGCATCTGCTTGCACTCCTCATTGCTCAGTTGTCTCCCCTAACCCGCTCCACTATAGTAGGTTGGGTTTCCATAGAAAATAACATCTCTACCGCATCCCCTCGTAACTTAACTTCTAGCTCCATTTTTGCCATCGTTGTTACCAACTTATCTTGAGTTGTTAACATTGATAATTTCTCTACCCTTCCTACTTAGCGCATCAGCTACTACATTTGCTTTCCCCGGATGATATAAAATATCACAATCATAATCTTTTATTAACTCTAACCACTTTCTTTGTCTCGTGTTTAATTCCTTCTGTGTGAAGATATATTTCAGACTTTTGTGGTCCGTGTATATCTCACATTTCTCACCATAAAGATAATGCCTCCATATCTTTAGGGCAAAAACTACATTGCCTAATTCCGGTCATGAGTAGGATAGACCTTCTCATAATCCTTCAATTGACGTGACGCATACGCAATGATCTTGCCATGCTGCATGAGCACGCAACCCAGTCCTTTATGCGAAGCATCGCTATACACTAAAAAATTCCATGTATCGTCTAGTAAGGACAATACCGGTGCTTCACTTAACCTCTTCTTCAACTCTTGAAAACTATTCTCACATGTTTCAGTCCACACATACTTTACCGACTTTCTTGTCAGATTTGTTAACGTAGTAGCTAATTTAGAAAAGTCCGGAATGAACCTTCTATAGTATCCCGCTAACCCTAGAAAACTCCGAACCTCAGTTGGCATTTTCGGTTGCTCCCATTCGTTAACTTCTTCTACTTTTGGCGGATCTACGGAAATGCCATCCTTATCAATAACATGCCCTAGAAACTGCACTTTCTCAAGCCAAAATTCACACTTTGTGAATTTCGCATACAACTTCTCCTTCCGTAGTGTCTCCAACACTATTCTTAAATGTTCCGAATGATCTTCTGGCGTCTTTAAATAGACTAGAATATCATCAATGAACACTACGACAAACTTGTCCAAATATTGTTTGAACAATCTGTTAATCATATCCATAAATGCGGCTGGCGCATTAGTCAACCCAAACGACATTACCAGAAACTCGTAATGACCATAACGAGTTCTGAATGTCGTCTTAGGTACATCTTCCTTCCTCACCTTTAACTGATGATACCCTGTGCGCAAGTCTATTTTAGAAAAATACTTTGCCCCTTTCAACTGATCAAATAGATCATCGATCCTGGGCAAAGGGTATTTATTCTTAATTGTCAATTTGTTCAACTCTCGAAAGTCGATACAAAGTCTTAACGACCTATCCTTCTTCTTTACAAACAACACTGGTGCTCCCCAAGGAGACACACTTGGTTAAATGTACTTCATGTCTAATAATTCTTGTAATTGAACCATTAACTCCTTCATTTCAACTGGCGCCATTCGATATGGTGCCCTTGAAACTGGTGCCGTTCTCGGTAACAGATCAATTATAAACTCCACCTCCCTGTCCGATGGAATACCCGGTAATTCCTCCGGAAATACTTCCGCGAAATTTTGCACAATAGGTATCTGATCCAAGGATGTTCCCACTCTTTGGGTATCCACAACATGGCATAGATAACTTACACACCCTTTTCTCAACATCTTCCTAGCTTGTGTCATAGACAGACAACAAGAGCGTCTCGGTGAATTACTACCAAAGAACACTACCTTGGTTTTCTTAGAAACCCGAAGGTTTACACTTTTCCTATGGCAATCTATAATCACCTCATGGTTCACCAACCAATCCATACCAAGAATTACGTCGAATTCTTTTAACCTTATTGGTACCAAATCTACCGATAACTTATTCCCTATAATTTCCACGCAACAATCCTTATGAATATGTTCAATGGGGATTATTTCCTCGTTCGCTACCTTAACGTCTAAAGGTATAGGTAACTTTTCAGGGATTAAACCTAATCGCTTAGCAAATTCACATGCTATAAAAGAACAAGTAGCACCCGAGTCAAATAGCACATAAGCATTTATCTCATTGACCGGAAGGATACATGCTACCACATCTGTTGATGCAACCGCATCTTGAACAGTCATATTAAACGTATGAGCTGAGGGTCTACCCACTGATGGTGTTGGTCTAGTAATGGCTAATTTACCACTACCAGAACTCTTCTTCCCCTCTAAACCCTTCTTCGGGAAATTTCTTGCCATATGGTCCATTGACCCACAGACAAAACACCCCTGGTTCTTCTTAGGGTTGGGACAGTTGGGTGAAAAATGCCCCTCCTACCCACAGTTGTAGAATATTGCTTTCCCCTTTAAACAGACTCCCATATGAGATTTTCCGCATATCTTACATGCTTCTGTTCTCCTTTTGGGATCTCCCTGCTTTACCCTGGTATTCCCAGGGTTAAAACTCTTCCTCTTTGGCAAGTTTCCGCTTCCACTGGCAACTTCAGCCTTATTACCTCATTCTAACTTACTCTTAATCTTCCGCTCTTTGTGGTACTAAGACAAAGCCTCACCACCACCTTCAGCTATTATCTCCTTCTCCAGAATGGTCCCGTAGGAAGCACTCTGGAAAACCGATATCCTACTGTAGAGCCAGGGTTTTAAGCCCTACTCAAATCTAGCAGCGCCTTCCTTTCATTTGTATCCACGATGTGGAGCAAAATCTCGCCAATTCGTTAAAATTGGCGGCATCTTTCGGGGAAACTATCATATCCCCCTGGCAAGTTCTAGGAACTTAATTTCCATCCTACTCTGCATGCTAGTAGGGAAGTAGTTCTCGAAGAAAACCTTCTTAAACTATTCCCACATAACAGCCTCTGTCCTAGCCCCACCCTGGTGAGCTTCCCACCAGTAGTTGGCTTCCCCTTCATCATCATGTAAGTCATGAAAAGAAGTCTTTTTTGCGCCTCACCTCGTTTGTTATCACAAACGCCTTTTCAATCTCTCTAATCCATGTCTGGGCTTCTAGTGGATCCGTCGTTCCTCGGAACTCGGGAGGACCCACACTTTTAAAGTCCTTAAAGGTAGTTGTTCTTGCTACCCCAGGAGCTATAGGAATCCCACCCCCACTTGGTTAAAGCGCGGTAGTTAATAAATTAACGAACTCTTGCATAGGGTTGTTAGGACCCCCCTGATTTTCATTATGAGACTCGGCCTCTTGGTTCCATTGTCTCCTTCTCGGCGGCATAATTCTGATTAAATAAATAAAGCTTCGTTATTATCTATTTAACTACTTGGTTATCATTTTAAATCAACAACAACCATTCATACCACAACAAGCATGTTAAATAAAAACTTCATTATATAAATATACTTTCATAGTCAAAACTATTTACATCATGTTCCCTTAGCCAAAAGCTATTACATCCTATCCATGATTGCCTCCTACAAAAGTTGGGATTTACAAAAAGACTACCCTTAGTTATACAAAGAGAGGTTTTTCGTCACTACTTATATACCAAAATGATCTAGCGATCTACTAACTTTGTCGAACGACATTTTCATATATTTTGATTTTGAGAATCGACACTATATCTCGACTTATGGTATGTCGAGTGCGCTTGGGACTCAATAGAATAACAAGCAATTTTCGACTTGAAATCCTCATGAAGCGCATTCATGGATGTATGACATCCTAGCTATTTTTGGTCTTTTTCAACCGGTTTCTTTTGTAGTTCAAGGACCTCATCCTTATAGTTATGAGCCTTATCGATCATAAGCACTTTTCATCGTGCTTTACGACTCAAATCACCTCTGATTCTTTTTGCCTCATATAAAGCGATTATTTCCTCAATCGTGCCTCTCTACGAGAAATGCATAAATGCCCATTCCTATCCAACACTTTGCGAGATACAATGCTCTAGTTGCATCCGGAGATCTTTGGCTCTGAGTAGGTAACACCGTGTTAATCGATGTCACCTCCATTTCTTCCTCCACATCTAGCATCTCGTTAAGGTATGATGTTAATCCCATAGTCTCCTCGAGTATTCCTCCTCGAGATGTACTCCTCAATGTCTGAGTCTTCTAGTACAACTATCGGTACCTCTGCCACTGGCATTGGTACAATCTCAACTTGGTTAACTGAGTCCTCACTTATCATTTCCACGTTTTTAAACATCAAGCTATCGGTTGACATCTACAAACACATAATACGTTGATTAGTACATAATACACAATAGTATAAGCATAAATCACATTTAATGTCTTTAAGATTAATTTCCATCTTTTAATTCTCGCGATACTGAGTTATATCAATATCTTCTTAATTCAATGGACTTGAATTTCATTCCACGGACTTTACCTTCCTTACGAGGTTATTAGCCTAAGGTTTCCCCCATTAAGTTTTATAACCTAAGGCTTTGATACCAACTTGTGACGCTCCCAAATTCGGGTATCTTCCAACCCGACAGATGGTGCTCCACTGTACTAACATCCATACAATCATTCCATTGAAATACAACAAAATGAAAGTAATTACTATCTTCTTATTACAATCAAAGTGTAATCCTTCCTAGGTTCATAAACCGGTTACATCGTTCATTGTTCATAATGTATAATTCATACAAACTTACTAAACTATTACACAATGCCTAAGCATCCATCTTAGCTTTGCTCTTATCATTATTGGCATTCACAGTACGTTCATCTTTAACTGCAGTTATATAATTCAAGCAAGAAGTGAGCATGACAGCTCAACAAGTTTAATCAAGGATAACAGGAATACCACATTCATGAATTATACAACAATTCCAACATAACTGAACAATAGTTATGAAGTATTCTGAATCAATAATACTTTAACAGTTCATAACATCAATTCCCAAAGTATAGAATAGATTAGGAATACACGAGCAAATTCGATAGACCATGAGCGATAAATTTCAGTTTTCATACTTGAAAAGGAGTCCACAGCACTAAGGTCATTCATCCGTATAACTTACGAGCACTACTAGGTGATCAGCCTATAGTACTCTATGTTGATCAACACTACATTCATTAAACGTATTTATGTTTAATATTTTTGGCAAACTCGCGTGCCCATCGAATAATCGATGAAAAATACTTTTGTTTGTTCACAGACAAAACTTACCTTCACGTCCGTACCAATTACTTGGCATAGAATAGCGTTAACATTTCTATATAGAATGATATGAATAATAATCAATCTATATCTTACGAATAGTCTAGCCGAGTTAAAATCTGGCATCGACCCTTTCTTTAAAACAAGTCTTGCAATTCAGTTCAACGAATCACATAAAACTTGGCTGACATGGAAGTTAGACAAGCGTTAAGAAAACTTGCCTTTCAGTGTCTTCAAATAACTTACTCGACTAACCACAGCCTTTACAGAATCTACATGATATGTTCACATAGCACACTGTAATTAGCTATCAAACAACTATTCACATTGTTCCTACAAACTTCTTTCTCTTCTATGTCTGTGTTAACTTAATATCTTTATTAAAGTCAACATGACTTATTACCCTTCATCCCGGTGTATCACTCTATTGACGTTTGTTAACCGGACTCAAACATCGTTGATAAAGTACCAACTTTGTTTATTTTACATATCTTGTTTATATGCATTTCATTCCTAAGTTTCATACTCTATACCTTAGTATAGGTAGTATAGGATTAGTCTTAGTACATTCATTGAGTATATAAACTCAACTCAGGTATGTCTCTAAACAACTGTAGTTTTAAACCTAACTTGGTCAACTTTTTCCTACTGCCAGCGCAACGGCGCGGCATCCCTTTTATATTAGTGGCGCTATGGTGCGAGTTAGCAGGATACTCGGTACCGAGAAGCGCGCATCGCAGTATTTACCACTTTGTCTTTGGTTTTGGTATTTGCAAGGAAACTGCGGTCGTGTGCAGACCTTGATTGGCCAAAACCGATTTTGGTTTTCTAACGAAACTCCCGGCTTCCTAATTTGTTCTTTTTACATCCGAATTGACCCATTCGAATTCCTACAAGTCAGGAATTACGTCCTTTACGTGTTCATATAAGAATTCAACACTTTCGAATCTATTAACTCGTAATTCACTATTAAATTCATTTTATATACGTTGGTAAACGTTAATGAGCGTTCAATGCTCGTTTTCTTCGTTCTAAGTCAAAATCTGACGATTCTCAAACCCACAACTCTTAATTACCCTATCTCACGTGTTGACATTGAAAACCGACATTTTCAAGTCACACGACAACTTTTGACCTTTAATCCGGACTTTATGCGTTTTCGACGTTTAATGTCTATTTTTGCAAAATTCGCTATAACTTCGTTACTATTGTTCTTTAAGCCAAATCACATGGAATACTCCATGGATTTCATATCTACATCCGAACCAAACAAGATGTATATACTAACATGTTGATGGAGCTCAATCGTTTATCAACAATCGATCTCAACTATCAATATTTTCATGGTTCAAAAACTATATCAAACCTTATTATTTTTATAATCTCATGACTTATAGAGATTGAATCTATGGTAAGTCATCTTTAAATCCTCACTCATGACATATACCACCCCTTCATGATTCTCTAAAATGAAAGAAAATCTAAAAGAGATGGAGATGAAAGGTAAGGAATATACCTTAAGAACTCTTATGAATTTCTTGAAAACTCTAAGTCCAATCTTCCAAAATATATGTTTTGGTTGAGTATAGCTCTCTTTCTCTCTCAAAATAATCTAGGTTGGTAATTGAAAAACTCTCAAATGGCCAACCTTGCCTTCTTATTTATAGGAAATGAGAATGGAGGGCTATTTGGACATTAAACCCCACCTCCTTATTATTCATGTGTGGTCACCAAGTAAGATACTTGGTGACCGACCAAGCCTTATGCTTGGAGTCCACACCAAGGTGGCCGGCCCACCTCCTTAGGTGACATCCATGGGTTGCCCATGGGTTTTACCCATTCGGTGAATTTGCCGGTTCGACCCATGGTTCGGTTTTAATGAATTTGGTTTAACTAAATAAACATTGGGCCTTGACTTGGACTTAACCCATCCATCTCATTGGGCTTAGTCATTCAATTGATTGGGCTAATCATAATCCAATACAAGTTAATTACTCATTGATACATAGATTAATCCTGTGATACGCATCGTATTCTACACGTACAATTCACGTATTCCCTTCGTATACCATACGTACAATAATCGTATTGTACCTCGTATTTACTCAACGTATTATACATAGATACTAAGTAGCATCACCCATTGTATAACACTTGAATTAAACCTAACACCATTTCTTCTACACATATTATTTCCTCATCGGAAATCAATATACTCAACCCTTAGGTTTTAAGTCCGCAGGCAAAAACTGCATTTTCCATAAATGAAATATTATCAAATATTCCATCTTATCACGATATTCTATCATTACGCGTTTCCCGGAATTTCAAAATAATTCCCCGAATAGAAACGGATGAATAGTGTTTTTACGGAAATTTCTCGGAAAACAATTATTATCGTCTTGGAAATTCCAAAAAACTATTTCTAACACGTAGCCAGAATACTAACCACGTTAGCACATTCTAGGTCATAGAACGACCTTCACATATCTTACTCACAAAGAAATCAATTAAATTCATTTAATTCACACAATCAAATAAAAATTTAATTGTCATTAAAAATCAGATTTTCTTGGGCATTACAATCGCTACAGCATACCACCCACAAACGAATGGCCAAGCAGAAGTGTCAAATCGAGAGGTCAAGAGAATTCTGGAGAAAGTTATAAATCCCACACGGAAAGACTGGTCGTTGAAGCTAGATGATGCAGTATGGGCTTATAGGACAACGTATAAAACATCGTTAGGAATGTCACATTTTTAGCTCGTATATGAAAAAGCCTACCACCTTCCCATGGAGCTAGAGCATAATGCATATTGGGCCATTTAAAAGCTAAATTTTGATTTAACAGCTGTTGGGGAGAAATGCCTTTACCAACTCAATGAGTTGGATGAATTCAGACTGCAGGCATACGAGAATTCGAAACTTTATAAGGAGAAAGTGAAAAAATGGCATGATCGAAAAATCATTGAGCGAGCATTTAAACCAGGACAAAGGGTTTTGCTGTACAACTCCAGACTTAAACTTTTTCCTGGAAAGCTAAAATCAAGATGGTCAGGACCATTCACAGTGAAAACTGTTATTCCGCGTGGTGCAATCAAAATATTCGATACGTCGCCCGATAAGCCTTTTAAGGTGAATGGTCAGTGGTTAAAACATTACTATGGTGGTGAGGTAGACAGACAAAAATTTGCCTCAATTCTTTCTTCAACATAGCTTCAGAGACAGTCAAGCTAATTGACTATAACTTAGCGCTGGATTGGAGGCAACCCATTATTTTTCTTATCTAAAATTTCTCTTTCACTCTTTGTTTATTTCGTTGATTTATTACTTCCTAAGTTAACACAATTACATAATAGCTGATAGTATAGGGGAACGCGTATCTGGATTACATAAAATGATGTATGTGATAAAAATCTGTTCTGATGCCGTTTGTTGATGAATTGAAGGTGCAATGAATAGCACACATTTCTCTCTTGATGCACCTACAAATTAAATACAAAGAATGCAAAACATGAATCAAGACGGCCGAAAGTGATGCATAAAGCACACGATCGCATACGCCGTCGTCCGCATGCAAAGCTTACAGTCTAGCCTTTCGCGTGCCCATGCCTCAATTCCATAGTCAAGCCTCGCGGCCGCGCGTTATCGCAGATGTGGAAAAATTTTTGTAGTCATAAATCCGAGTTACGGTCTGAGTTGAGTTTATCTTTCACTATAAAAGTCGTAACTTCTTATATCTCCTACATTCAGACGGCTAGGTAACTCTTATCATAGTTCATACCAAACCATCACGTTCCTGGTATAATTTTAGGGTTCTTTGTGGGGTGTGACGCACTACATCTGAGGAACAATCATCAACAATTTCTTCCCATTATCTCTATCATCACCACATGGGTCCAAAACGAGCACGTGCAATCTCACTCTCCTCTTCATCCGAATTTTCTTCTGATCACCAGGAAGAGGAGGTCTTAGACGAGAGAAGATTTGTCAGTTTGGAAGCACAACAAGACTATTATCGGAGTATGGCCAAATCTCTTGTGAATGAGCGTGAATTCCAACCGGCAAAACAGGATGGCTAACTTTGGCAGATGATACGCGAACGAGATTGGGTTGGTTTAACTGCATCTCCTATGCCCATTCCGGTGGGGATTGTTCGAGAATTTTATGCTAATGCCACGGAGTTGCTAACAAGAGGCATTAATATTGTTCGAGCAGAACAGGTGAATTATCGTTCGTCCACGATCAGAGAAGTATTCAACATATATGATGCACCTCCTACCGGGTCCGACAATTGGTTAGAAGGCGAATACTTGGAGACGGATCTCGCCGTGGTGATTACTGATTTGTGTATCCCGGGCACCAAATGGAAGTATAAGACAGGAACAACGAAACCAAAATTGTTTCCGTCGTCAGCATTGAATTGGTATGCCCAGGCCTGGAACCGGTTTATTTGTGCCAAGCTCATTTCTTCAGCTCATTATAATGCCATACCTACCGAGCGGGCAATTATTTTATGGGGAATCATCAAAGGGAAATACATCGATATCGGCCTTTTAATCCACAAGAACATGCTGAATTATATGCGTGGGAATAAAAATGGGACTATTCCGCATGCGTCATTGATAGCCATGCTCTATACTCAACATGGAATCCAATGGCATAATGAGCCGCTGCAGTACTCGCACCATATTATCACTCATGCTACTATTGCGAATTTGAAGGAATGGACAGGTGGTGTACCGCATCCACGCGGACTAGGATTCATCCTTCATCCTATTTTTCTAGAAAAACAACAACCCCCGCAAACAGACGAAGAGGGCCCATCCACGTACGCGCGTGCCACCAATGGCGATCGACAACTCCGAAGGTTGGAGCGCAATGTCGATGCCATGTATGATAATTTGGGCACATTTGCAACGGGACTCACAAGGGCTCTAGCCGAAGCGTTTGCGCAACAAGGAACAACACAAGAATGGCCTTAGTTTGGAACCGCATCACCATATCCACCACCGGACTCACCACCCGAGGAGGGTGGCACCACTAATAATTAGGGGAGTTTTCATACCTTTTATCTTCATTCAATTGGGACATTGAATATTTTAAGTTTAGGGGTATTAGGTAGTAGTTAGTTTTAGTAATTTTTTATTATTAGTTTTGCATGATTAGTTTTATATTATTCATATAGTTTTGCATGGTTAGTTTAATTTTTACGTGCATGTTAGTTTTACATTTTAGCACATAGTTGCATGTTGCTTACCTCACAGTTCTTGCCGTTTAGAAAAAAATTTGTCTAGCCAATGATGAAAGTGAAGTTTTTAAATGAATTCTGAATATTTTGGATAACATGAGCTGAGTTATAACATTTTATACAACGAAATTCATAACGTTGTACACATGCTCTCGGTTTGCACAAATGGGTTCGCAAGCACTTGTATGTATAAGAAACACGTGTGTTTTGCTCGACGGAAAAATGTAGTGTTAAAAAGAGAAATATATGAAAAGTGGTTTGGAGACTGTATAAAACATTGATTTTTAAACTCTGGGAAAACATGGGGATCTGTGTATATAAAAAAAAGAAAAAAAATGTAAAAATAGCATGGCTAGTCTTATCTCGGGGCCTTGGCTACTTGAGTAAGTACGCCCGAGGGGATTATCTCTACACCTAGCGCCCTAAGGTCTTTCATGGTCTGGGAGTCGTTGGTCGAAAGCTCGCTAAGGGGTAGTAGTGTGCCTAATGGAGTAAGACATTGCACAGTCATGTAGAAAAAGAAAGAATAGAAAAATAGCAATAAACACCGCAAGAAAGAGTAAATTTTCCCTCCTGAGTAGAATAAAGCAAACAAACTCATTGTTGAACCTTAGTTTATTTTAAGATGTTGGAATAGTTCAAGTCACATATATAAACATAAGTCTTGATTAATGCTATAATTTTTCTGGGTTGAGCAAGATAGCATAAGCATTCTACATCTAAATTAAGTACTGGTCGAACACAACACACACACAGCATCTATATAGCATTGGTGAATTATTTGAGTATATGACATTATGCCTGTAGTTTGGTTTGAATTTGTATTCTCAAATCTGCAAAAACTTCGCTGAGGCAAATTGGACTGAATGTCTATAATGGTTGGGATAATGTGCGAATTAAGTGCATAGTTATGTAGTTGCATCATTCATTAATCATTAGTATGCATTGCTTGAGGGTAAGCAATGGTTCAAGTTTGGGGGTATTTGATAAGTAGGATTTTTACCTACTTATGGAGTACCAATTCATGCGAACTATGCCCATCTCAAGTACATTTTAGTTTGTTTTAGCTGCATTTCATGTTAATTTACATTGCACGTTCTTAAAACTCCTTTTGGTGAATAAGTGCAGGAATCGGCATATTTTGGTGGTGTTATGGAGTATAAGGCAAATGGATGCTTGAAAAGAGGAAAAAGGATGGAATATGCATGGCATGAAGGTGCATTGGTGCAAAGAGATAAAGCATGACTGAGCAAGTAGCAGCAGTAGGAAAAAAGGAACCAGGCTTTGCAGATTTCAAGCCACGCGGCAAAATAGCCTTGAGGACGCGAGCCTGCGCGATTGCCCATCCAGATCTTGGATGCTACTGCAAGTCTCGTAGCCGCGAGAAAGACAAGTTTAGGGAGGGCTAGCGCCGCCATGCGCGAGATCACCAACCATATGAACTTATCGCAAGTCTGGTGCGCGAGACTATCATGCCGAAGAGCACGCGCGCCGCATGGCGTCCGAAATCTTTGATGTGTTTTACTTTATTTCCAAATTTTAAAGGTTGTAATTGATTTAAAAACGATTCCTGACTGGTGTCAGAGGTATCATTCAATATTTTATTAGTTTTTACGTATCTTTACATCGTAATTAGGGTTTTTACTCTCTTGAGAGGATTCCAACGTAGAAGGAGGCTATAACTCTATTTTGCACTCCTTCTTGGGATTTCTCTATGA
Source organism: Panax quinquefolius (assembly GCA_020205615.1). NCBI lineage: Eukaryota > Viridiplantae > Streptophyta > Magnoliopsida > Apiales > Araliaceae > Panax > Panax quinquefolius. Next base: position 75,778,522 of record CM035172.1, read on the forward strand.
GAGCAGATTATGAATATTAGTTTTTGCTGGAATCTTATGAGGATTGAATATTGATCTGTATTCAGCAATTGGGTTTGATAGTTTCATCTTTCATCTTTCAATTGTTGCTTATTGATCATGTTTAACTTTGATCCCATAATGGCTTTTGGTTCAGTCATGAACTAAACTCCATTATGGGATTCTAACTGATTTTATTATGTAGTTTGATTGCATACTTAAATGCTGGGTTGTTTTGAATATTATATGGGATGTAGGTCATGATTGTTTTGCATACATGAATGCTTGATCACAATTCGTTTCAGTATTTGTATGGAATTGACAATGAACATGCAAATATAGACTGTAATCATGATAGTATACGTATATAGGGCTATGTTATATGGCTTATGTATTTCGTGAACCAGATAGATATATACTGTTTCACCGTATAAGTTAAGATAAGAGCTTGAACTTAAAATCAATATAGTTGCAATTTCACATAGACATATAGTGATGTTGGTTATATTGATGATTACATAGAGTCTATCATCTGTGGATACTGTGTAAATAGGTCTTAGTGCATTAAAAAATGGCTAATACTCTTTTAGTGCTCTTGGCTACTTTCCTATGATATGTGAACAAGTCAGGCATGATAGTGGCGATTGAATGAAATATTGAATGAAGTTAGAATCCCATTAGTTCCAATATCATTTATTATATCGTTTATATTGTTTTAGTTGTTACTTGCAATTCATGAACAAACCAAGTTTAATCCATAGTGTGAGCATATGAATATAGTGATTTAATTAATGAATAGTAGTTTAAGTTAAACAACTTTCTCTGTGGGATCGATACTTTACTTGCTCTGTATTACTTGTTGACGCATGTATGCTTGCATGAGTTAGAGCTCTTTTGTTAGTCGTAAAAAAGAGGCAACAATTACCTACATTAAAGTTTCATTGTTGACGATGTGGATCAGCGTATTTTCTTTGTCGATCTTGAGATGCTTGCACTATTACAAAACAGTAAATAAACAACGCAGAAAAAACGTTGTGGTTTCAGTCAGAAAAACGTCGTGGTTAAGGGTGTCATCTATTTGACACCCTTACACAAAATTTTTAAAACGTTGTAGTTAAACACATTCCACAACGTTTTTTAAGAAAAAAACGTTGTAGATTTGTTTATCATAAATTAGTAGATTCTTAAAAACGTTGTAGAATGTATGATTCCACAACGTTTTCTGGATAAAAATGTTGTAGTTTAATATATTAGACAACATTTAGGCACTTTCACACAACGTTTTTAAAATAAAAAAAAGAAAAAAAATTGTGGTTCACCTATAATACCAATGCACCTGCAATATGCTAATAGCATGATATATAGCTAAAATTACAAAGAATATTAATATCATACAATACGTTTACATCCCAATAATTCTTTGAAGTAGGCATAACGTTTACAATACGTTTACATCTCAATAATGCCAAACTATCCATATATCTCAAATTCACTTTTCAATATAATTACTACTATATTGAATTGTGAATTTGAGAAGATCAACAAAAAGATTCACAAATTAGAGTACAAGGTTGAATTAATCGACTTTTCTTGGATGTTGCAAGGCTTCAATCAGACCATTTTTTTCCCTGCAGAAACTTGAGACCAAATCAAGCAGTTTCAACTTGCACAACATGTGGCATCATAAAAAGTTGCACCATTTCATTTGAACTAGGTCCTTAAAACTGAGTCAGGTTATCAAACATAGATTTGTCACCCTAGCAACACTTACTCGAGTACTTCTGGAAATGGGACGAAGAAGGGCACCTGCACCAGTAACTCTTTCTCTTGCACTAGCTATTGATGGGAGACAAGACCCCAAAGTAGTTGCAGAGCGTAGTCAGCTTCTAATGTAAAAACCTGAGGTCTACCATTATTATAAAATATCAGCTTCTAAAGTAAAAACCTGAGGTCTACCATTATTATAAAATATAATCACAGCATACAATAGCAGGGATCTTTGTATTGGAAAAACAAAAAACAAAACACAATTGCTGACTTTGTACAACATACCAGCATTCTATGTTTCATATGTGGATACTACATGAAAGGGTACATAAAAGATACTGTTGCAGAAGCAAATGACCCTTCTTGTTTCCAAAAGTAGAACAAAATAATAAATTAAAGACCAAGGTGGAATAAATGAGACGAACAAGATGTAAAGGCTAATTATCCAAGACAAACATATATATTTACAGGTCTGTTATTTTACCAAAGAGATTTATTAATGACAATTTACATTATAAGCACAGAGTAGCTCCTATATATTTACATTATATATAGGCAGTACATTATAAGCATAGAGTAGCTCCTATATATTTACAGGTCAATTATTTTACCAAAGAGATTGATTAATGACAATTTTACTGGAACAGACTCCTATGCTTCAAAATAAGTTTAAATTCTCTTTTTCACATAGAAGAGAACATATGTACATAAATTGATTTAAAAGTTTAGTTCAGAACTAAGAAATATCACTAAAAGAAAAGTTCAAATTGAATTTACCTTAACTCGGTTTTTGAATGAGCAACATCAGTTTGAACTAAGAATATTTCAGGTAACCACAACTTCTAACACACCACTAAATCCAAGAGAACATGTAACAGTAAAGAACAGCTACCAACAGTGCACATGTTCAAAGAGAGTACAAAGATCTGGCAAAACAAGTAACCAATATGTATTAGCAATATAGCACTCAAAAAAATACTTGGACACAGGAGAATTCAAAAAGGCAATGAAATTGGCATATGACATCTGCAGTACCCTGGAACCACATTTTACCCATCTCACCTGGAGTTTGAGTTGCTGCTAGAACCTAGAATAGGAGAAAAACAAATTTTAAGTGAGATTGATAAAGAAACTGAAAGAAACTGAGTTAGAATGTAAACTGAGTTTTTCAGTGAAATTGAGTTATTGTCAATAATTATGAGTGATAGCCAAGGAAGTTAAACAAGCTATGACATCAGACTTGGATATAGTTAACCAGTGACTCTACTTATGAACTACAGTAAACCACCTAAACAAAATGTGACTAGCAATATCCAGAACCAACAGAACGAATAGCAATAGATCAATTAGGTTTATGCTCAATAACAACAGAATTAATAGTAATAGATAAATTAGATGTAAGTGCAGTGAATAGCACTAGATCAAACAAATTATCATAAATGTGATAGTGGAAACAAAATGTAATACCTGGCAAAGAAGCCCCTTCTTTATATCATCGAGCTCCCATATATTTGGTGCCAAAGACTTGGTTAGCCTTTCATATATATCAGGCTGCCTTTATAGCACTTTCAGTTGCTCAACCTACAATTGCAAGCACAAGTGTAAAGTAGAATATATAAATATAGTTGCTTGGCCAAGAAGAAAGAGAGAATAAAATAATTTCCTTGTCTTCATAGTTGAGAGGAGTGTCTTCGTCATTTCTACTAGAACCATTTTCAACTTCCATTGGGTCCTCTACATTCATTCTCAACTTGTCTGTCTTCTTCAAATGAAGACAATCAATGTAAGTCTGCAACCAATGGACAAACGTTTAATTTTGAAGCCAAATAACTCATCAAACAGCTTCAAAAAGAATGCATGAGAAAAGGTGAAACCAGACCTTGAATAAAGATTTCACAGTCCTCCGTGTTGGCCCAACTCTTACACTCCCTGTAGATCCCTTTGACCTAATGAGCAGAAACAAAAATTAATTAAACTCTAAAAAATGATTTGCAATCTTATTTCAGGTTTTGCTGGTTACTCAATCTATTACATAAGACTTTACCTCAACCCTGACAACTGGCTTCCCAGCATCCACCAGCTTATCGTGCATCAACAAGCTTCCAAATTAAATGTTACGCTTTAATCTTTGGGATGCCCAAAATATATTCACTTTTATTATTTTAAAAGAAAAAAAATAGTCTCAATCTGATTATTTAGTAATGAATCCATATTAATTGGTACCTTGACAGAAGTGCCATTCCTGTTGAACAATTTGGAGTTATGGATGGGAGCGGGAGCGAGGACCACTCCTCTTTCCTTCAATAGCTTCCCGAGTTTAACACACTTCTTTGAAGCAAACTCTTTCAACACATCTGAATGTCCACCACAAAATGCCCACAATTAGGAAGGGACCAACAAAATTTGATTACAAATAGACTATTATTCAATACTATTAACTGTTAGGTGATGATTAAATTAAAATTACCTTGGAAGCTAACGAGACGATAAACTTCTCTGATAACCAAAGTATCGTCCGGCCGGAGAAGCTTGAGCTGCTTTACCGGTGCGACGGTGTCCGACCTCGCCGTGGGTGAAGTGACGACAAGTATAACGTAGTGGCCAGGATTGGAAGTCATGACCTGGTGAGCACTCCCTAAGCAGTAAATTCTCTCTACTTTGTTGTTTGCTGGATGCTGAATCACCACCGTCGCTGCCTCTACCGCCTGACAATTCCCATGATATATCACTATCTCACTCAACACCGTCGGTACCACTTAACAACAGAAATTACAGATCTGATTCTACAAAATTAAATTTTGTCTCCTAAGCAGCCTTATAGGATTTCATAGTATCCTCAGCAGCCTCCTTCCGCTCATCTCTAACTTTAAACTCCGCCATATACCTATGATAATCCCCCTTCACCTTCAAATAAAACACCTTAGACTCGCTCGTGGAAGCCGACGGCACCAGATTCGACTCCAATACCATCTACAAACCGCGGGAGAGAAACAAAGAAATGCAGCTCATCACTTTCCCCCGACAGTCGAGAGGTAAGAGGGCAAGAGGCAGAGGAGTTTGGAATCAGATTTCAGATCTGGCCTCTTCGAGATGGAAGCGGGCTAGGGAAAAATGGGAGATAGGGTATTTGATAGAGTACTGTTAAAAAATTATTTCAAAGTTTTTCTTCCGCGTAATTTTTTTATGCTCCGTGTTTTTACATATAGACAACGTTTTTTAAAAAAAAATGTTATCTACTTAAAATCAAAAAATATCCTTTTAAATAGATAACGTTTTTGCATATGTTTTTAAAAAAACATTGTGGAAAAAAATACCACAACATTTTTATAAAAAACGTTATCTTTTAAACGTTGTCTACTTACTGTTTTGTAGTAGTGTTGTAATCGGTCACGTATAATTCTAATGGTTTCAGTTGTTTGTTGAATTATTTCAGGTCCTAACATTTATCTTTCCCCGACTTCATCCCAACACAACGATGTTCTACACTTTCTCCCATATAAGGTTTCATAGGGTTGCATACCTATGCTAGCATGATAACTATTATTATAGGCAAGTTCTACTAAAGGTAACTGATCTTCCCAACATCCTTTGAAGTCTATGTTACATGTTCTCAACATATCCTCTAATGTTTGTATGGTTCTCTCACTCTGTCCATCTGTCTGAGGATGATAAGCTGCACTCAACCTTAATTATATTCCTAAGTGTTTCTAAAGACTTTTCAAAAAATTTGAAGTAAAATGTGGATCTCGATCTGATATTATGGAAACATGCACACCATGCCTAGAGATAATTTCATTAATGTATAGTTTGTCAAGGTGATCTAAGTTAGGAGTAATTTTATTAAGTAAAAAGTGAGATGATTTGGTTTAACGGTCAACAAATACCCAAATGGCATTATTGCACTTTTGTGTAGCTGGAAGGCCTACAACAAAGTCAATGGTTATATGTTCCCACTTCCACTCAGGAATTGGTTAGGGTAGAAGTATACCACTCAGCTTTTGATGCTCAGCCTTAACCCTTTAACACGTGAGACATTGTTTACCCATTCAACTATTTCCCTTTTCATATTCGACCACCAAATGTGTCGACTTAAATCCTTGTACATTTTAGTACTGCCAGGATGTATGGCAAATTTAGAATTATGAGCTTCGTTTAAGATTTTGTCTTTTAAAGCTTTGTTTAACGGAACCCAAATTCTAACTTCATATCTTATTATTCCATCCTTATCTATTCTGAATTTGTTATACTTGTCCTAAATTAGATTAGACTTATACTTCAGACATTCTTCATCCTTTTCATGCATCTCTTTGAGTCTAACAAGTAGAGATGAAACTCCTTCTAAAATGTATAATTTTTGGGTAGAGGTAGTTGGACATTCCACCTCAATTTCTAATTTTTCAAAATCTTTTATTAACCTATCATTGGTGGTTACCGCGTTCAATTTATCCTGATTGTTTCTACTCAACGCATCAGCTACGACATTAGCTTTACCAGGATGATATAAGATTTTCACAGTCAAAATCCTTTATAAGTTCTAACAATCTTCTCTGCCTTAAATTTAGTTCCTTTTGTGTAAAATATATTTCAGACTTTTATGATCTGTATATATTTCACACTTCTCCCCGTACAAGTAATGTCTCCAAATTTTTAGAGCAAAAACTACCGCTGCTAACTTTAGGTCATGAGTAGTATACCTCTTCTCATAATCTTTGAGTTGTCGTGATGCATAAGTAATCACTTTCCCATGTTGCATCAACACACACCCTAAACCTCTATGTGATGCCTCACTAAATACTACAAGGCCTCCTACATCATCTGGTAAGGATAACACTGAAGCCATGCTCGTCGCTTCTTCAACTCTTGGAAGCTCTCTTCACATTTATCTGTCCAAACGTATTTTACCTACTTTCGAGTTAAATTGTTTAATGGGGTTGCTATTTTTGAAAAATCTTTTATAAACCGTCGATAATAACACGCTAAACTGAGAAAACTACGTACTTCTATTGGAGTTGTTGGTTGTTCCCAATTTATAACCATTTCGATCTTAGTTGGATCTACAGATATTCCATTCTTGTCAATTACAGGACCTAAAAATTGAACTCTCTTTAACCAGAATTCACACATGGAAAACTTTGCATAAAGTTGTTCCTTTCGTAATATCTCCAAATCAACTCTCAAGTGTTCAGTATGTTTTTCCCGTGTTTTCAAGTATACTAGAATATCATCGATAAACACTACAACAAATTTGTCCAAGCATGGTTTAAACACTCGATTCATTAAATCTATAAATGTTGCCGGTGCATTTGTCAATCCAAAAGACATTACAAGAAACTCATAATGTCCGTACCGTGTCCTAAACGGTGTTTGCGGCACATCCTCATTTCTTACCTTCAATTGATGATAACCTGTTATAAGGTTAATTTTTAAAAAATGTTCGGCCCCCTTTAATTGGTCAAACAAATCATCAATCTTTGGTAAAGGATACTTATTCTTAATAGTTAATTTATTTAACTCTCTATAGTTTATACATAACCTCATAGTTCCATCCTTTTTCTTTACAAACAATATTGGTGATCCCCAGGGTGAAACACTAGGTCGTGTGTACTTTTTATCTAAGAGTTCCTATAATTGTATAAGTAACTCTTTCAGTTCTATAGGTTCCATTCTGTACGGTGCCTTAGAAACTGGTGACGTTCTTGGTGCAAGATCAATGACAAACTCAATTTCCCTATCTGGAGGTAAACCTAGTATGTCATCCGGAAATACATCGAAAAAATCCTTAACTATTGGTAATTGATCTAGTTTTACTCATTCCTGTCGAGTATCAACTATATAGGCCAAATACCTTAAACAACCCTTTCTAAGTAATCTTTTTGCCTGAACTATAGTTAAACATCGAGATTGCTTAGGTGAACAACTACCATTGAACACTACCTTTGATTTTGATGCAGTCAAAAGGTTAATACATTTTTGATGACAATCAATCATTGTGTTATGGTTAACTAACCAATCCATTCCTAAAATTACATCAAATTCTCCCAATTGGATTAGTAAAAGATCTACCATAAAATTATGTCATTTTATCACCACACTACAGTTCCTGTATATGGTTTCAACCGAAATCCTATCTTTATTAGAAATTTCTACACAAAATGGTTTGTTTAACTTCTCAGAAGGTATATTCAAGTTCTTAGAAAAACTTTTAGACACAAATGAACAAGTAGCACCAGAATCAAATAACACATATGGATTTAAAGTGTTGATAGGGATGATACCTGTCACCACGTCATTTGAAGCAACAACATCCCTCGTCGACATATTAAATGTTCTCACGGTAGGTTGATTCTGAACCCCAACTGCAGCTATGATTGACTGATTATTCTCTGGTACTATATTCCCCTTTCCTCCATGGTTCTTAGGTTTTGGACAATTCTTTGAAAAATGGTCCAATGAACCACAATTAAAACATTTATTTTTATTTGGGAGACGACACTGTGGAGAAAGATGTCCTGATTGTCCAAGATTATAACATTTGCTAAGAAAGCAAAGTCCTTTATGTTTCTTTCCACAAGTAGAACAAGGTTTAATGTTATTATTACTAAAGTTATTATTAGTAATACCTATCTTCTTTCCTGGATTGTTGGAAAAAGTATTACCTCATTTCTGTTTATTATTAAACCCACCTGAACTAGGTTCTGTCCTAAGTTTCCCTTTCTCATTTTGACTCTTCTATTCCTGGTGAAATTTAGCGAGACTATCATTTTTGTTTTCGGCTATAGTAGTTTTCTCAAGTATTTCAGAGAAAGTTTTTTTTTGGAGTACTGACAACTTACTCCGAATCTAAGGTTATAAACCTTCTTGAAACCTACGAGTCTTTCTAAGTTCAGTGGTTACCTGATGAGGAGCAAACCTGGACTGTGCATCAATAGGTTCTGATGTACCTTTATATTTAAGTGGTCCAACTAATTTAAAATCTTTAAAAGATGTGTTTTGGTGTATAAGTCTATTCATAGCTTCTAGCATAAGGTCTACTAACTGCTGGGTAGAATTATCATCACTATTCATTTCTCTTTGGGGTCTTCTGGTTGGTGGCATGATTCTATATAAAAACAACAACAAAATTCACAAAAGAATTTGAATAACACAAACATAACATTTATTTATATATCACAAGAGTCTTACAAAACAACTTAGTAGTTGTACATACTACCAACTTACATATCACTAGTTATATTACAAACTGTTAATGCTTCTTTATTTGTAATAATATAAAGCATTCAACCACCTATACTTCTTTCTAGAATTCATTGATATCATCAAAGGAATCCTGAATCATGTGACAAACCACATATCGATCTATGAGATAAGCAATTTTCTTCTCCTCTACCGGATATCAAACTATTCGGCGATGCAAATCATTAAATATATCTCGAACACCCAGAGATGTTTTAAGACGTCTTGACTGAATTTCCTTCATGTCCCTTTGTGCATGGTGCAATTGTACTTTTAGTCGGTGACTATGTCCCCTCTTATGTTGTAGTATTCCCTCAGCTATATCGACCCTAAACTTCATTTTATTATTCTCATATTCTGTTGACTTCATTGGTGATGCCATTACTTCATCATGTTCATCAATTTTCATTAATTGTCCTGCTACTAGATCTTAATCTTCCTCAGCATCTAGCAGTTGCTGATCATGAAGAAATTCTTCATCCTCTGCATCACTAGCTATGAATGACTCAATTTGTGGAGGATTGTTTGCTATCACCATTTCTTTAGAATTGGAGTTGGCCATCTACAAAAGAAAACTCCCTTAATACTGGTATAGAAATTACACAACACAATATTTTAATGTTATATTTTATGTGTACTTTAAAAAATTTTTACGGACTAGAAGACTATATAGTAAGATTTCTCTTCCTTATATCTATATCCTTGAGGTTTTGATACCAAACTTGTAATGCTCCCATACCTATACTCCCATGGTATCTGATACGGTGCTTACTACATATCAATATAATGCATTTAAATCTATACACCCATGGTATCTGATTATAAGCTTATATTAAGTTAAGGGACTATCAGAACTATTACTGTGTTTCGATACCCTCACTTGGATATATGAACTGTATCTGTGAATAGAATCTATCTATCCGAAATCCAGAATATCAGTTACAACATGAACAATCCATATTACTAATATCCTCACCCAGATGTATAGTGTATACCATGTGAATTTATAATATCACATCGATAGTAATTCTTTATCCAAAATCTAGAATATCAGTAATAAGATGAACAATCCATATTACTAATATCCTCACTCAAATAAATAGTTCCCAAGGATCTCAACTAGATTTAAAGAATTCTAAATTTACATCTATATATGTAAGAAAATAAGGTTACAGAAAATAAAAGATGTATATATATATATATATAAATATTAAGGTTTGATTACATGATTCTCATAACGAGTTTCTTATTACAAAGTATTCAACTAGACATGAATATAACTTAATCTAAGCAGGGACGCTTCCCTTTATTTACTCCAGATGTTCCAGGATTACCCATCTAAAACTGCAAAAAGAATAATTTGCAAGGATGAGCTATGAAATGCTCAGCAAGTTTTGTATATATAATAATATATGATTTGAAGAAATACAACAATTCAAATTTCGACTGATAGTTATTACCATTTTCTGAATTTTTATTTTTGTCAGTCACACAGACTTAGAAATTTTGTTTAGATATGAGATAGGGGATCAACCTATTCAATATCCTAGGAGTATGCATCTCATCCTACCAGTGCTCAAATGCATTCAAATTAATATTAATATATTATTGACCGAATTATGATCCCTTATGGGATACCCAACTTTAGAATAGGATGTCTTACCAAACAATTTGGTTTGATACAATAATTTATGCTTAACAATCAATATGAATAAATAATTCATTTCTTAGTTATGTTGAAGCTATAACAATAACCTTACAATAAAAGGTAATTCAAATGTAGGTGTAGTATATTATATCAAAAACATATCAAGATAAAAATCTTGTTCAACGAATAAACAAGGTTGAGAAATTTGTATAAATAATTTAAGGTTTAAGAAGAACTTGCATGAGCGTAGATCAGTCAAGTTATGCTACTCAATTCGTTTAATAAATACCTACGATGTTTATATATATAAATCTAACAAGTTAGTATTGATAACAATACTCAAATATAACATTTATATAAGATCGAGTTAGATTCGATAAGGTTTCGGTGTTCAATGTCTTTACCGAATACTAAATAAGTTGATATATGAACTAAATTTTATTTATAAATTTTATTATATTTTTAGATAATTTATATATCCATTATAATGATTTTAGAAATTTTAATATATTTTAAAACATTTATTTATCTTTTAAATTATTTTTAAATCATTTACTTCTATTTTTAGGTAATTAATATTTACTTAAAACTTTACAAAATATTGTTTATTATTTTTAAATATTTTATAACCATTTATTATGATTTTTATATTATAAATAACATTTTTAATAATTATTTATTATTTATAAATAATTATTCTAATTACTTTATTATTAAGTTAATTATTAATAATATCTAAATAAAATAAAATATTTATTGAATTTATGTAAAATATCGTAAATTAATTATAATTATTTAATATAATTTTTAAAACTGTTATTGTATTTATTTACTAATTATTTCTAATTTTTATAATTTTATTTTTAGAAAAACAATTTATGTTTGTCGCTAAAGCACTACAGTGACTGGAAGTGTCGCTATAGGTGTTCTTGAGCTTCTAGGCAAATAGTTGGTCATGGTCGAGGGACTAGTTTGAACATGGTTAATCTAGATATGGTTTATGATTTTGGGTTTGGACAAGTATTGGTGTTATACTACTTTTACAGTAGTACAACATCAAACAAACTTCATGCTTTAACCTACATATAACAAGAAGTTATATAGGCTCAAAGTCACTGTCAGAGCTGTTCTTGAGTTTATGGGCAACCCAAAACAGTGGTCATGGCCGGTCAACGGTTTTGTGGCTTTAATATCTCTGATTCTGTGTACTAGATGTGTGTTGTGTTTGTTGTAACATGTAGTATATATGTCAGGGTACATATATATATATATATATATATCACTAACTTAAACAAAGCATAAATCTAAGGTATCTATTTATGCTGGTCAAAGTACAGCTGGAAGCTATTCTTCGTGTTCATCAGTTTTCTGGGTAACCCAGAAAACTTGGTCAAGCTTGGTCAACGACTTTTGACCAATAATTCCAGTAATCATATGAGTTGTTTAAGCAATTTAAGATCATAGATATGTAGTATGTATATCCAAGTGTTAATCTAAAACACCAAGTTACAAAAACAACAAACAGAAAGCGATCAAAAGGTTGGTCAAAGTAGCTGGTTCAAACTGTTCTTGAGTTTTCTAGGTAACCTAGAAAATAGAACTCCGTGAACGATCAACTCACTTTGACCACCTATAACTTGCAATATATGGTTCTAACGAACATGTTTTCTTTTCCAGATTAAAGACCTACTATTAGGCTACAAATATCGTACAAATAACAGACCTAAACATAAACACATACGAATCTATTAGCTCTGACATTCGGCTGTCAGACTTGATTTTCGAAATTTCTAGATTTCTAAAAACACTTAATTAAGACATCTAGATGTAATGAAAACGTGTTCTATCAATCTAACATACTAATACATAATTCTAAACATATAACCAACAAAATTAACAAAGGATGAAAGAGCTAGCTATGAATTAGGGTTTGTACCTTACTTGCTTTGATTCTTGATTCAAGCTTCTGAATTGGTTGCTGCTATAACCCAGGCTTGATTTCGTATTTGTATAAGTGTATAATGGCTTAGAGAATTCGTGAGTTTGCTCTGATCTAGGGTTCCTATTTATAGAATTCTTTAACTTGGCTTTTTGGTCATTTTCAAGCTACTTGCCTCCACAAATATCAGATCTGATGACTCTACTCATGCTTGGAAGTTACAAACATGTCATGTGCAGCCTAGGAACTTGCATAGGTGACTCCTAACCTACTTGTGAGCTAATTAGTTTAGTTTAGTTGTGACACCCCAAATCCGGGTACTTCAATTCCACAGGATTTGGTGTTCACTGTACAAATATCATCTATCTATCTACCCATAATAAATGCAAGCCATGCAATAGATAGAATAAAAATCTTCCCCTTAAGGGTTACAACAACCGAATAATAATAATACAATCCCAGGTTAAACTAACCTTAAATTTGCGACATCAAGCCCAAGTTAGGCCCAATAAGAATTAGGGTTAAGGCCCAAACCAAGAAAAGAAACCGTGGATCGAACCGATGGGTAAACGGATGGGTAAGAACCATTGGGGCAATCCATGGGGTGACCCATGGGCATGTGGGCCGGCCACTTGGCCACCAAGTAAGGGTGGTTGATGAGTGGGATTTATATTCACGAATTGAATATTTTATGACTTAAATTTTGTCCTGTTCTCGTAGAGTTTATATGTTTTTATATGATTATAGTGTTGTTGTGCTTAATTGGCATATTGCAGGGTTTATCAGGTGTTTTCTAGAAAACAAGGGCAAAATGGTCATATTTTTTTATACATGTGGCAAGGCTACTACTAAGCTAATTGGTGCTACCGCTGCCTCCCTCTCTGGGCGGTGACATCATCATGTCGCCAGAAGCGCCTATAGCCTTCTCTATGTAGACTTCATGGCAGTCATGAGCTCGTGGTTTTCCAATCACACGTGGTGCCGCAACGCCAAACACAAGGTTATTGCTTTCATACAGCGCATGCGAGCCGGTGCCTGTGCAAAGACCAAGTGCTTTTGACCTAGCTTGAAGGAAGAGACGTATATAACAGACATCAGCCTTTGCATAACAATATCAGACATCCTATATCATAGTTTTTAGTTAGCTTAGCTTAGGTTTTAGTTTTCTTTGTAATTTCTCTTCCTTTCCCTTAGTTGATGTCTGTAAATATAGATTAGGTAGATTTAAGGAGAAGTTTGTATTTCTTTAGAGCTCAAGAGCAACAAGCGACACGGAGTGGAAAGCTTTATTTGGACGGAGAATATAGAGATTGAAGGGCCTTGATGGAGTTTCCTCTTATCCATTTATCTTTTGTAGTTTTGTAATCTACAAATGTTGTCTTATTTGCTACTTGTATTTGGTTTATTAAATATGAACTATTTAATGGCTCTAAGGTTTTAATGGATTCCTTTGTTATTTGAATTGACTGTCTGTATCTCTTTGGTTGGCACCATATGATTTGGTTTAATATATTTGTGCTTTATGATTCTTGCTAAGACATTAGTGATGATTTTGGTAATCTGTATGATATCGACCGAAGAATTATAGATTTATACCTAAATATATTGGCATGTGATTGTGGGTTTCGACTGCATAAGTTGTGCATATAATAGACATATCTCTGTGTGCCACGTGCGACCTAATTGAGAACCTATGCTAAAATTCTTGTTATGATTGATTCGCATAGACATATGTAGGATTGCATCTAGCTTGGACGGTGACACCCCCAAATCCGGGTACTTCGATTCCACGGGATTTGGTGTTCACTGTACAAATATCATCTATCTATCTACCCATAATAAATGCAAGCCATGCAATAGATAGAATAAAAATCTTCCCCTTAAGGGTTACAACATCCGAATAATAATAATACAATCCCAGGTTAAACTATCCTTAAACATCTGTGCGGAATCATAAACAAATAAGTCTTAAACAACATCAATAACTCAAGTCTTAAGCATAAATACATCATCTAATAAAAATAACAAGTCTTCATCACTTGTTAACCTTGCCCTTGCCTTTACTAGTGGAAGGTTCGTCGGTTCTTTCGTTTTTAACTGCAATGTTATTATTAAGGAAGAGTGAGCACGATTGCCCACAAGTATAACAATATAATACTGAATAATAACATGCGAGAGAAATAATAACTTCTGAAATAACAGCTCAACTTTTGAATCAAGAATGAATAACAAGTATCAAAAGATTTCTGAGGGTCATAAGACCTTGAACTATGTCCTAGGTTATCAAGGGTTATACTTGAAACCTTTAATGATCGTATAAGACTATGGATCTTTCTACTCGCATTTTGGGGATTAGCCCTTAGTACCATATCATGCACAATATCTTAACGCTAACGCATAAGTAAATCCCTTTGCAGGGTTGTTCATCTCAGTTTGACATTCGAGTCTGCACCAAAGGAAGTTTGGTTTGGATAATTCAATAAGAGTTCTGAAATTTAGAATGTTCATCAACTATGGACTAGTCGAATCAATAAGGTTCACTAGTCTAATAAGGTTCAACAATAATGATATTCAAATTGGATAATAATCTCAATAGGTATACAATTGGACAAATATTGTATAACTGAATCATGCTTTGAAAAGATAATCAATCTTTAATGTAACAATCGAGCTTGATTAATAATAATGAGAATAACTCAATAATGATAACAAGTAGGGTTAGGAAACTTGCCTTGTGTGTAGATTACACTTTAACTAAGCACTTTTTTGAATTTAATCCTACATACCATTCAAATTCACAATACTAGTTAATTATAACTTAACTAATCATCAATGATCATTCTTTTGTCTAAACTTTGGTTATGACTATACTTAGTCAATTTATGACATTTACTGTCACATAATATCACTTCATGAATAATAAGCCAATTATGTATTCAATAATTCGATCCACATGCAATTATGATAATTACATGCTAAGTATTTATTTTAACATCTCATTATACATATAACATAATTTTATGTTCATTACATTAAGTTACTAACACACTGCTAGACTTAAACACTTTAAAATTTTCGTTTCTGAACTTTCTAGAGAGAGTGAGCCATGGCGCCATCGTTATATCGTACTTTGGCACATGCATGCGATGGCGTACATGCTATGATGCGGATTTTAATGTTGGATCGGGCATGATGATCAAATGAACTCAGAACGCCTCAAATCCGGTCTATCTTCACACCCGGATTCCGTACATTACGAGTACATCATTCATCCAATATACATCATTATATACTGAAATATAATAACATACATTCTGAATTCCCAGGTTCTAAAACCTTATAACCTTTCTCATTACAAATAATGTTAATTACATTATTCCTTTCATCTTACAAGAGTGACTTTTATCCGCCACCAAGGATACATCACAGTTCATTAAACTAGTCTATAGTTTAATTTTCATCTTTCTACATTACAAGTCTTCACTTGATCTTCTCGCTCATTCACATTCTGAATGGATCTGGATACCGTCAGTTTGATCTATACGGGATCCTTATGTTCTTCTAACATCGTTTGCTGAAAATGTTTTTCATTTAAAGCAAGTGTGAGCATTCAATTGCCCAGCAAGTCATAACAGTTGAACAAATAACTTCAAGAATTTAAACATTCTTTCTAGACTTCAATAACGGAACAAAGGTTACGAAGCAGCTTGAATAATTGGAATAGTCTTGATTCCTATCATCTTAAAACATTAGTTACATGCACTTTGAAATACTTTCATTCTCTACCCTCTTTCACGCACATTCGTCTGCTAGAATCAATAGCATGATTTTAACAATAACGGTTCATGTATAAACAGTAACATTTTTTATCAACATCAAACATAGAACAGTTCATCTCACAAAAACACCAAGTGTTCACATTGTGCCACAAGGCCTATACGTTCTACCACCTTGTACAAATATCACACATTCAAGACATGTACGTAACTTCTCAAGTTCAACATCCGAGAAGTTTTAGAAACTAGCATTCATTTAAAAATATGAATGAAGTTAGAAACTTGCCTTCCGCAGACGGCGGCTACAACTTACGTTGAATCGCTTATTCCAATCCCTATAACACATAAGGAAACAACATATACACCAATTAGTCATATACTGACTTACGCATCGGGTTTACTTAACTTTACTTCTTAAGGTTCGCGTTCTTACAACTAAGTTTACGTTAACCATCTTTCTTTACCGCTTTATGGCTTCATGACATACGGAGATGTCTTACTTATATCGCTCATCATCTTTGATGATTTATATTCTTATCTTCTTCTTATAAGTTCACTAGGACTTAGCACACATCGTTTCTCTTCTAGTAGTCCATATGGTACTCTGAGTGGTTTCCCATAAACAACCAACAAATAAGTTCCCGTCTCATCTACACTGCTATCACAGTGAGTTAGATCGGTTGCCAGTTTCGTATATACCTTCGCTCTCTGAAGGAATTGTTTAGCCCAGCTCCCATATATCAACCATCAAAGTTTACGATTGTACCACAACCTAACTTATCTTAACTTATACGAACTATTAAATATAATGTTTGTTAAGTCAATTTCTTATTCCTTTTGGCTTTCTGGCAAGTAATTGCCATACCTCAGGATTCATTCTTATCCGATTCACATTCGGCTTTCATTAATCTCATTACCGTTCGATACGGCTTTCTTGATACCATTCGTATCTTACTTACTACATTCATCAACGTCTAAGTCATACAACCAGGGTATACTTAGCACATTCGTTAAACGCGAATACGATTCACGAGGATCGTTTACGTATTCAACGTTCACATTGTTCGTCTCTTAACCTCTCATTCAACCTTTACTCAAGGTTTTAATACTTTCAATTATTATCCATCCCCTAAACCCCATGTTCTTTGTTCTTTCTTAATGTCGAAGCCAAACAGATCATTGTATGCTAAGACCGATCGTTTATCACAACAACGTTGCGTTCACAGCTTCTAAACGCTTTACATTGATCTCTCAATGCCATGTCATAACATCAAAATGTTATACATTAACATCGTCAACCAACGTCTAAGGAATCACAACCATAGCAATCCCTCACGTTTGTTTATCGCGACTACGGTCCCCATAACTGCCCCAGTAACCCGCATCTACATTCTTTGTCTTTTATTCTCATTTAATCTTTTCGTTCAACCTTTATTAAAGGTTTAAAACATTTGATTAAGGGTTACATTACGTGAACTACATGTTCATACTTCTTTCTTGCACATCCTCCAGTAACTGAGAACTAAAAATCTAATTTCTGGTCATTACTCGCACCAAAGGCATGCATGGCGCCGTGCTTCTTCCCTTCCCTCTCGCATCATGTAATGACCTACTCTATCTCCTCTCTTCCGGATCAAGGCATTGCATGGGTACACACTGTAAGATTTTCAGATCAGACATGAAGTCTTGGCGCCACAAATCAGTACTACGGTTTGCTTATGCTTATGACGAACTCTCTGTAATGTACTCAGAGAATCATTACTGCCTGTGGGCCTTACCTCAAGGCACAACTCGCGCTAATTTCGAATTTTAGTTACTAAGTCGTACTAGTGAGCACATAATTTAATACATAAGCACATAAAGTCTTTTATTATCTTCAATGAATTACAAAAATTCATTTCCTAGAACTCGATAAGAGTTTTCCATCACTATGTTCTTTCTATAAGGCTACTACCTAAGGTTGTTCCCCCCACCTAAGGTTCATAACCTACGGCTTTGATACCAACTTGTGACACCCCATAATCCTGGTACTTCAATTCCACAGGATTTGGTGTTCACTGTACAAATATCATCTATCTATCTACCCATAATAAATGCAAGCCATGCAATAGATAGAATAAAAATCTTCCCCTTAAGGGTTACAACATCCGAATAATAATAATACAATCCCAGGTTAAACTAACCTTAAATTTGTGACATCAAGCCCAAGTTAGGCCCAATAAGAATTAGGGTTAAGGCCCAAACCAAGAAAAGAAACCGTGGATCGAACCGATGGGTAAACGGATGGGTAAGAACCATTGGGGTAATCCATGGGGTGACCCATGGGCATGTGGGCCGGCCACTTGGCCACCAAGTAAGGGTGGTTGATGAGTGGGATTTATATTCACGAATCGAATATTTTATGACTTAAATTTTGTCCTGTTCTCGTAGAGTTTATATGTTTTTATATGGTTATAGTGTTGTTGTGCTTAATTGGCATATTGCAGGGCTTATCAGGTGTTTTCAAGCAAACAAGGGCAAAATGGTCATATTTTTTATATCAGCCATGCGCCACCACCGCCAAGTTAATCGTGCGCCGCAAGCGCCACTCTCCTGGGCCAGGTGACATCATCATCATCAGTCATGCATGACGCCACAAGATCTATATAGACTCGCCACACGCCACGAGCTCTGTGTTTTCAAGCAAACGGAAAGCTTGCAGCCAGCCAAACACAGAGTTATTGTCATGCATGCAACATACGAGCTCCGTGCTCAAAGCAGAGACTGTGTGCTTTTGACCTAGCTTGAGGGCGTAGACGATATAATGTATGCAATGACCTTTGGATAACAATATCAGACAACCTATATCATAATTTTTAGTTAGCTTAGCTTAGGTTTTAGTTTTCTTTGTAATTTCTCTTCCTTTCCCTTAGTCAATGTCTATAAATATAGATTAGGAAGATTTAAGGAGAAGTTTGTATTTCTTTAGAGCTCAAGAACAACAAGCGACACGGAGTGGAAAGCTTTATTTGAACGGAGAATATGGAGATTGAAGGGCCTTGAGAGAGTTTCCTCTTATCCATTTATCTTCTCTAGTTTTGTAATCTACAAATGTTGTCTTATTTGCTACTTGTATTTGGTTTATTAAATATGAACTGATTATTGGCTCTAAGGTTTTAATGGATTCCTTTGTTATTTGAATTGACTGTCTGTATCTCTTTGGTTGGCACCATATGATTTGGTTTAATATATTTGTGCTTTATGATTCTTGCTAAGACATTTGTGATGATTTTGGTAATCTGATGATAAATGATGTAAGAATTATAGATTTATACCTAAATATATTGGCATGTGATTGTGGGTTTCGACTGCATAAGTTGTTAGTAGAATAGACATATCTCTGTGCGCCACGTGTGACCTAATTGAGAACCTATGCTAAAATTCTTGTTATGATTGATTCGCATAGACATATGTAGGATTGCATCTAACTTGGACGGTGACACCCCAAATCCGTACTTGATTCCACGGATTTGGTGTTCATTTCATAAATATCATCTATCTATCTACCCATAATAAATGCAAGCCATGCAATAGATAGAATAAAATCTTCCCTTAAGGGTTACAACATCCGAATAATAATAATACAATCCCAGGTTAAACTATCCTTAAACATCTGTGCGGAATCATAAACAAATAAGTCTTAAACAACATCAATAACTCAAGTCTTAAGCATAAATACATCATCTAATAAAAATGACAAGTCTTCATCACTTGTTAACCTTGCCTTTTGCCTTTACTAGTGGAAGGTTCATTTGGTTCTTTTCGCTTTTTAATCGCAATGTTATTATTAAGGAAGAGTGAGCACGATTGCCCACAAGTATAAAAATATAAAAATGAATAATAACATGCGAGAGAAATAATACTTATGAAATAAAAGCTCAACTTTTGAATCAAGAATGAATAGCAAGAATCAAAAGATTTCAGAGGGTCATAAGACCTTGAACTATGGACCTAGGTTATCAAGAGTTATACTTGAAACCTTTAACAATCATAAGACTGTGGACCTTTCTACTCGTACTTAGGGGGATCAGCCCTTAGTACTATACTATGCACAATATCTTAACGCTAACGCCTAAGAAAATCCCTTTGCAAGGTTGTTCATCTCAGTTTGACATTCGAGTCCACACCAAAGGAAGTTTGGTTTGGATAATTCAATAAGGATCTGAAATTTAGAGCGTTCATCAACTAAGGACTAGTTGAATCAATAAAGTTCACTAGTCTAATAAGGTTCAACAATAATGATATTGATTTGAATAATAATCTCAAGAAGTATACAATAGGACAATTATTGTATAACTAAATCATGCTTCGAAAAGATAATCAATTTTAATATAACATTTGAACTTGAATAATAATAATGATAATTTACTCGAGGTAACTAATAAACTTGAACAATAATGACAAGTAGGGTTAGGAAACTTGCCTCGTGCGTAGATTACACTTTAACTAAGCACGTTATTTGAATTTAATCCTACATACCATTCACATTCACAATACCAGTTAATTATAATATAATTAACCATCATAAATTCATTCTTTTTATCTAAACTTTAATTATGACTATACTTAGTCAATTTATCACATTCATTGTCACATAATTTACACTTCACAAATAACAAGCTAATTATGAAATCAATAATTCAATCCACATGTAATTATGTTATTTACATGTTATATATCTATTTTAACATCTCATTATACTTATAACATATTTTTATGTTCATTACATTAAGTTAACGATACATTGCTAGACTTAACACTTTAAAAATTACATTTCTGGACCATTCTATAGAGTGGCGCTGCGGCGCCACGTTTTATACTAGGTCTTCGCATCTGCTGACACCGTGGAGTCAATTTGGACACTTATGTCATGGGCAACAGTAGCTGTTTCCAAAAAGAAATAGTAGTAAAACCGTGACAAGTACAAGAATATATCATTATAGAAATGGCGGGC
Source organism: Panax quinquefolius (assembly GCA_020205615.1). NCBI lineage: Eukaryota > Viridiplantae > Streptophyta > Magnoliopsida > Apiales > Araliaceae > Panax > Panax quinquefolius. Next base: position 75,799,875 of record CM035172.1, read on the forward strand.
TTATGAAAAATCGCAGAACATGCCAATTTCTACCAATTTCTTACTTTCTACTCGAATTTAGACATACCCACATGATATAATTCACACATAATCATTACCCAACATTTATAGAGTGACTTTAACCAATTTAAACACTTAATTACAGAATTAAAGCATGCAATTTTCACTATTCTTGATGTTCTTGAAGGTTTTGAAAACAAAACATGAAAATTAACCCTACGGATTCGTTATAACACCGAATCCGTTCATTTAAGGGTTGGTCTCTTCATATTAACATGCATAATAATATACGAGTATAAATTATAAAAAATCATTTATGTTTGACACATTAAAATTACGTACAAGGGCCATATTGCCAAAACCCATACTCTATAAGTTTTGATCAACATATACGATGTATTTTAATGAAATAGATGATATAGTTTATGAAATAGATATAATTAAATATAATATGGTAACATTTAACAAATATACAACACATAATCCATACCCTTTATAAATATAGAGACCTTACAGAAAACTTGAAAGCCATTTTCATAAAACTTACACAACGTAACTTTAAAAATTTGGGAAGGAGGAGATTACCCCGAGTGTAAGGTATAGATTAGAAGACTCAGATGTTTTCTTAAATTCTTCTCTTTCAATCTCTTTCACAATATCTTAATTCTCTCTGACAATTCTCAAAGTCTCTCTCTGAATATTTCTGACTTAGTAATAATGAAGGAGAAAATACGTATAAAGGAAAGAACTGATGCTGTGACGCCCCTAAAATAGGTATACATCACATATTATGAGTCGCCAAATACATGGTACAGAATACAAATATAATCTTTAATATACAACAAGTGAGCTGTGAGTTTTAATACAAATACTGTCTTCTAGACAATATCCATTCTCAGAATAAGTCCTCATTACATTTATTGTCACACTATTTAATGTATAGTGAAGACTACTAATACTATCATCCGTCCATCACTCCGCTCCCGACTCGTCCCGGCTATGTTCTCATTTCCTGAAGAGAACAGTGAAAGAAAAGGTGAGCTCAACTAGCCCAGTAAGAAATATTATGACTAATATAATGCAGAATAAATTATCATTTGCCTTGAATAGTGTTAAACTGATAAAATATAACAAACATCAAGTTTAACTGCAGCGGAACAAACAATCCATTAGAAGAGTCAAGTAGAGAATAAAATCTATTATCTTCTATAATTTAAAAGGTTTTTCATGACTTTTATCGCTGGGACTCAACTTATTAAATAATCCACATCATCGAATCACCCATGCACTACGGCCAAGGATATTCTTTAGTATCACGACCACAATTATTCATGCACTACGAGCCAAGAATATTTGTGTATTCATTAATGGTCATGATCATGCCAACAACTATCCATCAATGCACTACGGGCCAATGAGGACTTTTTCCACATCATTTGTAAGATTACGGTCATGATTACACCGAATAATTCCTGGTCATAATCATACCAAGTCCATCTATGCCTTCATGTGCCACGAGATGACTTTCAACATAATATAAACATGAGGATGATGACAATGATATAAGAATTCAATAAAATAAGTTCAAGAATTAATTTATCCATGAACCAATAACGCCCAAATTGTCAACATGATCATCGCTTTGTAGAGTAAAATTCAAGAATGCTCAAAAGAATATTTCCATGAAAAGATCTTTGGATGAAGCGCAAATTTCAAGGATATTCCACTAATTTCATGGAGTATAGAAGTCAAAACTTTAACCAACCGAGTATAATAACGAATGGAATAACAAAAGAAATCACCATGCATACGGTAGATTTAGAGATGTACAAAAAGTTATTCCAACAGATTAATAAGTAACTGAACCAGTCAAAGTAAATTTGCAATCGGCTGGATGTTCCAAATGTAATAATAAAGATTTTAACCAGTCCCAGCGTAAACGCATGCATGTGATATTCCAATGTAATAATAATAAAAACGGAATCAGTCCCACAGAACGCACAGATATAGATATTCCAATGTAATAATAATAAATCTGTAATAATAATAAAGACGGAACCAGTCCGTGTAAACGCGCGTGATGTGGATATTCCAATGTAATAATAATAAATCTGTAATATTAGAAGAATGTCACCAAGTATAGGGTAGTCCACAGATATCAAGTTATTCCAAAGAGAATAATAAAGAATGGAATAATGAAGTTCTCTTCATGAATACAAAAGAAATAATACCCCCTACGAGTACAACAAATAATATCCCTTACCGTAAAAGAAACTGAATATAAGAGTAGGTGTGAGACCCCGAATTTTATGAAATAAAAGTATTCAATTTTTCTATTTTAGTAAATGGTTAAATTGATAAAAGGTTAAAGTTAAGGGTGATATGTGAAAATTTTTCAAAGTAAACAAGTTGTCATAAAATACCGGTCACTATTCACTCTAGTATTATTCACTCTGTATTTGGGGACACTTTTTCAGGGGGAGTTTTTATTCACGAGTTACTATTCATGAGTTACTATTCACGAAGTTACTATTCATGAGTTACTATTCACGAGTTACTATTCACGAGTTACTATTCACGAAGTTACTATTCACGAGTTACTATTCACGAAGTTACTATTCATTTAATTACTATTCATGAGTTACTATTCAATTTAACAAAATATTTTATGAAAATAACGACGGAGGTTTTCACCGTTAAACCTGTTGAACTACTCTCGGTAGAGTAAAGTACAAGAATCTGGCGTTGTTGAATAGTAGCACACGGTATTGATTATTGATATTTATGTAAGAAAGTCGATAAGTTTGACTCAATTATTGTCGATTATTAATATGAATTATTATAAAGCGATAATGACGTTTTGTTTTAATTATTATAGTGATAATGACATGTTGGTGGGAGGGAACATCGATAATGACGTTTTGTTTTATTAAGTAATAAAATAGAAACATCTTTTATATAAAATAGAATACTTTATTAAAGTTATTCTATAAATAGAATATATTATATTTTATTACGATATAGTGTTGCATAGTGTTTTGCATAGTGTTTTGCAGATAGTATTGCATAGTGTTTGCATAGTAAAATGTTTGTATATAAATAGAATATATTATATTTTATTTAAAAGATTTTTCTTTAAATATGGACCGTCCGATTAAAGTAAATCAACTACAGACCGTTCATGGATTAGTTACTATGCATTCCATTTTCCTATAAATAGAAGCTCATTCCTTCATTATTTTCTTACTTAATTCTTTGAAACTCTAGAGAGAGAAATTATAGAGAGAAGCTATAGAGAGAAAATCTATAGAGAGAAAGAAGAAGAGATTCTCGCTACTTCACTTTGCCAATATTCAGTTCTTCTAAGGTAAGGGATATTATTTGTTGTATTCGTAAGGGGTGTTATTCTTTCTTATTCATGAAGAGAACTTCGTTATTCCATTCATTATTATTCATTGGAATAACTCGTAAAAGTGGCATACCCTATACATAACTCAGATAATACAGATACCCTATACTTGGTGAAATCCTTATATTATTCCATTCTTATTTATTCTCATTTGAATAACTCGTATACGCTGGAATCCCCTATACTTGGTGATCTTCTTCATTATTCCATTCTTTATTATTATGTTGGAATATCTCGTCTGCGTGTTGTATAATTTGACATTCGGTTCCATTGTTTATTATTCGCATTTAATATTACGCCGGAATATCCTCATGCATTTTTTTACGTGGGACTCGGGTTCCATTACTTATTATTCCGTATTTACGATTCCGTTGGAACATCCTGTCTGCGCTTTACGCCGGACCTGGTTCCGTCTTTATTATTCTGTTGGAATAACCTGTCTATGTGGATTACCACATGCATGGTGAATGATCCTTTATATTCATTCCTTATTAAATTATGAAAATAATATGTCTAGTGGATTCTGCGTATGGGCGGAAAAAAATATTTGTAGTTTCATATATTCTTTATTATACTGTTGGTTATTGGTTTTACAGTTGTATGTTTTTGACCTATAGTGAAAAGATGATATGTGGCTGACTATCTTTGGCTTACGTGCAAAGATGATTTGTTGTTTGATAGCTTTCAATTCAGAAAGTGCGAAGATGGACAGGTGTATGACATGATCATGACCACTAGTGATACTAACGAATATCTTTGGCCGTAGTGCACTGACATGCAATTGATTGGTATGAACATGACCATTGGTTTTATAGTTGAATATCTTTGGCCCGTAGTGTGAAGATAGACAACCGATTGAGTATGATCATTGTTATTACATTTGAATATCTTCACCTTTGGGGTAAGGATATTGAGTAAACGTTCTATTAAGCCTTTGTGGTAAGAAGGAACCGTTAATTCACATTATTATAAATAGGAATTGTGAATTTAACTAACATTTTAGTGGTTCAGGTGAAGACAAGTGTTGAAAGTTTTATTTATCTTAAGTATAACAAAGAACCTGTTGATGAGTATTACAGAATAAATATCAACGATGGACTTTTAAATCATAGAAGATAATATATTTTATTCTCTACTTGACTCTTCTAATGGATTGCTTGTTCTACCGCAGTTAAACTTGATATTTGTTATATCATCGGTTTAACTTCATTTAAGGCTAACGATAATTTATTCTTCATTATCTTAGTCATAATATTTCTTCTTCGGGCTAGTTGAGCTCACCATTTCTTTCTTCGTTCTCTTCAAGAAATGAGAACATAGTTGGGATGAGTCGGGAAGCTGAGTAATGGTCGAGGAGGATAGCATTAGTAGTCCTCACTATTCGTGAAATAGTGTGATAATAGTTGTAATGAGGACTCCTTTTGAGTTTGTATAATATCTAGTAGACAACATTTGTATTCAAACTCACGCTTTATGTCAGATTGTACCTACGACAGTTATATTAGTAAGTTGTATTTGAATTTATGTACCATGTAAGTGGCGACCCAAGATGGGTGACGTATACCTAATTTTGGGGGCGTCACAGTAGGGAAGGAGCAGAATACTTTTCTATAGCTTCTCTATAATTTCTCTCTCTAGAGTTTCAGTGAATTCGTAAGAAATAATAAAGTAATGAACTTCTATTTATAGAAAAATAGACTGTATAGTAACTAACTCAGGAACGGTTCAGATCGATTTACTTTTAACCGGACGGGCCAAATTTAAAACAAAATCTTTTAAATAAAATATAATATTATATATATATATAACATTAGTCACGGGTTATGAACCCCGTGAACTTTGTTTGCCAAACCTATAAATTATTACATATATATTAATATAATAATCATAATAATGATGCTCCATGCCAACTTGCAAACTCAAAACATATATATATATATATATATATATATATAATAGTACTCCCACTGACAATCTTATTCCCCCCCCCCAAATCCTTCCTGCCAACCGTATATATATATATAAGACTTATATATACATATATAATGAATAATTTTCTATCGGTTATTTTGAAAAATGGGTAAATAGGGGTCCATAAAATAAGCAAAATTTACAACAATTACTATAATAATAATTGAACAAAACTGAGTGACGTCTCACGTAAGCATCAATAATCAATACCGTGTGCTATCATAAGAACTACGCCAGACATCGTAATTTTAACACCGGGTGTTTCAACAGTTAACGGTAATAAAAAGGAAAAGGGAAATAGGTATACAACACCCATTCTGAGTCGCCAAATACATGGTACAGAAAGCAAAATACAACTTCAATAATACAATTGTCGTGCAAAATACGACAACACATATCGTGAGTTTAAATACAAATATTGTCTTTCAGACAATATCCACACTCAAATAAGTCCTCATTACAATTATTCAAACACTATTTTACGTGAAATAGTGAGGATCGCTAAAATATCTTTCTAGAACCATCACTCCGCACTCGACTAGTTCTCGCTATGTTCTCACCTCCGGGAAAAATGGAACAAAAGGAAAAGGGTGAGCTCAACTAGCCCAAGAAAGAATATTATTACTAAGATAATATACAACAAATTATCGTTAGTCTTCAACAAGGAAAAATCGATAAAATATAATATACAACAAGTTTTAGATCAACAATCGCAATGGAAGCAAAGAATCCATTAGAAGAGTCAAGTAGAGAAAGAATTCTACTATCTTCTAAGATTTAAAAGTCCATCATCAATATTTTATCCTCGTAATAACAATCAATATACATCTTTAATCAATATTCATCTTTGCACTACACAGCCAAAGATATTCATTTCAGTATCACCAGGTTGGTCATGTTCATATCAACACTGCTCATCTTCGCATTACGGAAAAAGATATTCATCAGTTAATCATTCATCTTTGCATTACAGGCCAAAGATATTCAGTAATATCATCATTTAGGACTGAGGATGATGAAAAATATTTTAAAGAAAACGAATCGGTGAGACGGAAGGACAAATAGTAAGGATTCAGATAACGATTTATCCAAGATCAATAATACTCCATAATAACCAATTTTGAAGCAAAATTCAAGAATAAAGATCAAAACATGGATACAATCAAAGATAGTAACCATAATAGACTTATTGGACAAAAAGAAGTAAATTTCATTTCTTGGTGAATAGTGTCGTATTCGTGAATAAGGTCAGATACGTGAATAAAGGCCAGATAACGTGAATAGTAACCCGACACAAAAAGTTCCAAATTTGATAAAAAGTTCATACCAACATTTTTGAAGATAATGATATTAAAGAAAATATCATTTTAAGAAGAATATAACACCCCTTACCTCAAAATATCGCATTTCTAATCTAATATCCAGATAAGGTCAAGGAAACATGCACCGATGAATAGAAACTCGTAAAGTATCTAAATACTCACAAAATACACTCAATAATCTAGAGAGAGAAGAGAGAAAGCTTATGTTTCGGTGTGATTTTCAATTCTAACTTAGCCCTCTATTTATAGGAAATTGTTAGCGAGACTTGACCAAAGAACTCCGATGGCTTTACCTGCTACTATTCCCACCCACCACATTTGAAATAATATTCAGCACATTTCTTCACCAATCACAAGTGGGGCCCACTCAATTCTAGAATTTTCCACCAAAATGCTAAATTTGGATACTTCAATAATTTCTGAACCAGTCACCTCTTAAAATTCTTAACAAATCATACGTTCATTTTTAACGGTTCAAAATTTGTGGACATATACTCAACTTATATATGTATAACATATCCAAAAATTACAATGATCCAACGGTCGGATTAAAAATTATAACTCACGCAATATTTCTCAAAAACATTGGTTTAATTTTTTAATACCTTCATTCCGACAAAAATACTGATAAAACACCTCAACATTAACTCTTTCATTTTTAACCACAATAAATATATCCAACATTTATATACACATAAAATAAATATTACCTTATCATATGAATCAATAATTAATTATTCACAAATAATATTACAGAATCACATTTATGACAACCAGGCCATTCCCAGGAAAGAGGGGGCTTTCCAATAAGAATTTCTCCTTACTGGTGCACAATTAGGTGACCAAACCTCTCCTTGAAAGAACTTTCTAGACATTGCCAATAATGCTATCTAATAATATTATTCAAATAATATGAATTATTGATCTGATAATGGAAAATACTGTGCAGTGACAATTATTGAAACAACAATAATATAAAATATCAATGCAGCAATTATTGAATCAATAAAATAAAATATTGAACAGTAACTAATGTAACAATTATTGAGTAGTGCCTTCTTATGTAAGGATCAATAATTCATCAATACTATGATCCACACGACATCGTATTTTAACCACGGGTATTCCAACAAGTGTTAATTCAGAATAACTACGCAAGATTATTTATAAAAACTCAAACCCTTTGTTTTCTTCATTCGACAATTATTCTGTTATGGGGCCCACAAATGACTGCACTGTCGTATGAATATTCCCCGACAACAAGAATATTCCAAGACCAAATGAATATTCCCCGACAACAATGATTATTTTATAACCACTTGCATATTTTGCAAAATTTGCACATTTCCCCCATAACCAGAGAATTATATCAAATTAATATCTTATTATTCACAATAATAATTAAAGGAAATTTGATTTTATTTATAATAATTTGGGGTCTTACAACCTCCCCTCCTTATGAAATTTCGTCCTCGAAATTGACATACGTACCTGGTGTTTCGAAAAGGTGATGATACCTCGCTTTCATTTCTGATTCCAACTCCCAGGTCATTTCTTCAATAGCATGGTTTCTCCACAAAACTTAACTTGTGGTATAACCTTGGTGCGTAGGACATGCTCTTTCCTATCCAAGATCTTAACAGGTACTTCTTCGTACGTTAAATCTTCTACTATCTCGTCTGGTTCTAACGCAATAATATGGTTCGGGTCTTTCACATATTTACGAAGCATGGATATATGAAAAACATTATGAACACGAGACATACTTGGAGGTAATTCGAGTCTATAGGCTACATTTCCTATTCGGTCAAGAATCTCAAATAGACCAACAAATCGTGGATTGAACTTTCCTCTCTTTCCAAATCTTGTAACTCCCTTCCATGGAGCAACACGTAACAATACATGATCTCCAATATTAAACTCCACGTCCTTTCTATGAAGATCAGCATAACTCTTTTGTCGATCTTGTGAGGTTTGAATACATTGTCAAATACTTTGGATCTTTTCTGTAGTCATACGTACTAATTTTGGTCCCAACAACGTTGCTTCTCCCACCTCGTCCCAGCATACTGGAGAATGACACTTTCGTCCATACAACGCCTCAAATAGATTCATGCCAATACTTGCTTGATAATTGTTGTTTTAGGAGAATTCCACCAGTGGCAAATACTTATCCCAACTTCCATTAAAACCTAGGACACAAAGTCTTAATAGATCTTCAAGGGTTTAAATAGTCCTCTCTGATTGTTCGTCTGTTTGAGGATGGTATACCGAATCAATCAGAATCCGTGCCCATAGCTTTCTGTAAGCTAACCCAAAATTGTGAAGTGAATCTTGGGTCACGATCCGAAACTATGGATACTGGCATGCCATGAAATCTCACAATCTCATTCACGTACATACTAGCAAGACGTTCAAGGGAATAAATCTCACGTATCGGCAATAAATGGGAATACTTGGTTAATCTATCAACAATAACCCAAATAACATCTATGCCTTGAGAAACTTTGGGAAGACCTGTAACGAAATCCATAGTAATGTGTTCCCACTTCCATTTCGAAATCTCAAGTGGTTGTAATGGACCCTTTGGCACTTGATGCTCCGCCTTTACACGTTGACAAGTTAAACACCTCGAGATAAAATTCCGCGATCTCTCTCTTCATATTGTTCCACCAAAATGTATGTCGAATATCATGATACATTTTGGTACTCCCAGGATGGATTGCAAACGGTGTGTTGTGTGCCTCCATCATGATTCTATGCTTCAAGTCAGAATCGTTAGGAACACAAAGTCTGGAGTTGAATCTAAGTATTCCTTCTTCATCAATTGTTGCTTCTGGAATAGCACCTTCTTGCACTTTCTTCTTCATACGCATTAGTTCCATGTCCATAGCTTGAACAGCTTTAACTTTATCGATTAATGTCGGTTCTACTCGTATATTCGCCATCATCATGTGGGTCCCTGGAGTCTTTAATTCTACCTCCATCCTTTGCATGACGCATGAAATGGGCTTGATTGACAATATCGTATTTTCATCTCGCATATGATCTTCACTCAACGCGCTACTACTACGTTTGCTTTTCTAGGATGATATTGAATAGTGTGATCATAATCTTTCAATAGTTCAAGCCAATGTCGTTGTCGCATGTTGAGTTCTTTTTGGGTGAAGAAATATTTGAGGCTTTTATGGTCCGTATAAATCTCCACTTTCTCCCCATACAAGTAGTGTCTCCAAATTTTCAACGCGAATACGACTGCTGCCAACTCTAGATCATGAGTAGGATAATTCCTCTCATATTCTTTGAGTTGTCGTGAGGATAAGCTATGACTTTCCTATGTTGCATGAGAACGCATCCTAACCCTTTGCTCAAGCATCATCAGATATATAACAAATCCATCTGCATCGGATGGTATTGCTGAAACAGTGTCAAATGAGTCTCCTCTTTAGCTCTTGGAAACTCTTCTCGCATTCCTCGCTCCATAATGAATTTTGTATCTTTTCGAGTCGGTGAAGTTATCTGAGTAGCGATTCGAGAAAATCCTTCCACGAATCTCCGATAATAACCATCTAAGCCCGTAAAGCTACGCACTTTGGTCACCGACTTTGGTTGCTCCCAACTTTGTCAGATCGCTTCAATCTTTCTTCAGGGTCAACAGATACTCCATGTTTTGACACCACGTGCCCAAGGAATGCTACTTCCTCAAGCCGTAACTCACATTTCTTGACTTGGCATAAAGCTTGTTTTCACGGGTCGATAAGTGATATTTTTACTCATTTATCAGATATTAATCCATATGAATTATGCCCACCTCGAGTACATTTCAATTTTGTTTTAGTCAGATTTCACGTTATTTTGAATTGCATATACTTAAAACTCCTTTTGGTGAACAAGTGCAGAAATTGGCTTCATTTTGGTGGAATTCGAGGTATCGGTGAGCGAATGTGTGAAGGATAGTTGAAAGGCGAGGATGAGCATGGCATGGGGGTACAATGAGGCATGGAAATCAAGAAAGCATGAGGATTAAAGCAAGTAGCGATAGAAATAAAGGTGAAACCGCACTCAGAATTACAGATTATGCGTGGCGTGGCACAATCTGACAAGATAAAGGCGCACTCGCGCGCCCGCGCAAGTACAAAGCTTTACATGGGAACCTTCTGCAAGTCAAGTCAGCGCCATGAGGTATGATCGCGCACCATGAGGAAAGCGTATGCACGCCACCGCCGCGAGAAGACGCCCTGGGGAACTGAAGCTATCGCAAGTCTCGTGGCCGCGAGACAGATACACTAGGGACGACGCACGCGGCGGTATGGCGTCGATGTCTTGTAATTTATTTTATTTTTATTTCTCAACTTAATGATGTGTAATGGGGGATAAAACGATTCTGACGTGTGTCAAAGAAAAGGAGACTTTTATTACGTAACTTTTATAGTAGAAACTAGGGTTTACACCTTGGGAGAGATTCCAACGGAGGAGAAAGCCATAACGTCTATTTTTCTCTACTTCTTCTTGCAGATCTTTGTTATCGTGGATATTGATTATTGTTTATGGGAATTCTTTGTGGATTCAATAGTTAATCATTGGTTTCTATTCAACGATTGGGTTTGATCATTCTAACTTTCTACCATTTGTTTGTTTATTGATCATGTTTAGCCTTGATCCCATAATGGCTTTTCGTTCAGCTATGAACTAAACTCCATTATGGGATCCTAACGGATTTTAATATATAATTTGGTTGCACATCTAAATGTTAGATTTGTTTTGCATGTCATATTGATTATCTACCATGGTTGGTTTGTATGTATGAATGACTGATAATCTTTATGTTAGTATTTGTATCGAATTTGGAAATGAACATATGAATATGGATGAAATCATGATAGCATGCGAATATGGGGATTTCATATTTTGTGAAACAAATAGGAATATATTGTTTTTCCGTATGAGCTAGAATAAGGGTTGTGCTTAAAATCAATAGGATTACAATTGCGCATAGGAATATGGTAATTATGATGGTATTGGTGATTACATAGATTCTAACATCTGTAGATGATATGTGAGTTGGTTATAGTGCATTCAAAAATAGTTATAACTCGCTTTTATGCCCTTGGCCATTATCCTGTGATATGTGAACACTTCTTTCATGACATATGGCGTTTGAATGAAATATTGAATGAAGTTAGGATCCCATTGTTTCTACATTATATTTAGTCCATTTATACTCTTATTTTTAGTTGGTAATCATAATTAGTTTAAATTAACAATTAAGTCCATAGTCTTAGCATATAAATATAATGAGTTAATTAATGCATAGTAGTATAAATTTAACAACTTTCTCTATGGGATCGATACTTTACTTACTCAGACATTACTTGTTGTCAATTCGTATACTTGCATGAGTTAGAGCTCTTTTATAAGAACTATAAAATAGGCAACAAGTTTTTGGTACCGCCATTCTTAGGGAAAGACGTTAATGTAGATAATTATCATTAGTTTAAAGATGTATTGTATGACTTAGACAAATCTGATCGTTTCTCATTTCTATTTTTTTGTTTTATTGGAATTTTCAGGTACAATGGGTGATTTTGTTTATCAATGGCCTTTTGCAAATAGGACTCAACCAAGGGACATAAGCACTGAGGGACTCAATGTATTTTCTACATTGTCAGGATAAATTGAAAAACTTTCGTAGAGGTTGGATGTTCTTGTAGAGCAACCTACTCGAGAGATAGCGGTTACATGTGAATATTGTGCTGGCGAGCATCCGAGTTATCAGTGCAACATCAAGGTTGGACAAGTGCAGTTTGGGGGTGATTTTTTCAACAATGATGGTTATCCTGATTATCAGCAAGGTTGGGGGTATCACCCAGATTATGAATGGAGTTATAACTCTCAAGATTAATACTGCATCTCAAATCCAACATATCCACCAGATTTCTCATATCCACCGCCAGTGCAACAAGAAGAAAATTCAGAGTTGAAGGATTTCATGTCAAAAAGCATAGCCGACCATAAGGAGATGATGATGAGTCAGGAGTTATCAAGCCAAAATCTTAACAAAAAGGTGGAACAACTCATTAGTTCATTAATGGATGGTCCTCAATACATGGATTTCAAAAGTGAACAAGATGATTCAAGATTAGAGGATTTGAGGTTCAAATTTGTAGCATCAATTGAGGAGAAGATGATTGAGCAAGAGATGTCAATTCGAAAGCTTCAGAATCATATGGATCAAATGTTCGAAGCCTTGAACAATCGCCCTCCAAACAATTGGTGCTATGACATGGATGATGAAATCGATAGAGAGCCGGAAGTGCACATGCCACTGGATGAACTTAAAGGAGTGGACATTGAGGAGACAACTGGGGGTATGGAAAATGAAGAGCATGAGCCAACTTGTATTATACCCCAAGTGCCTTCTCAGTTAGAGTTGAAAAATTCAGTGAAATTTGAACACCCATCTCCCCTAGGTAATCATATCCAAAGCAATAATTTCTACGATAATGAGGCATCTTATAAACCATGGTGGGCTGAGGAAGAGATAATAGAAGAAGGAAATCCCATTGTATCCTTTATGCCTCAATGCGAAAATCTATTCACAGATACAACGGGAGAAGCACCTGGCATTACAATGGAACTAGAGACATCGTGTATAGAAAATATGCTAGGTGGCTTAAATTCACAGACTCTCATGATGGGGAACCTACCAAAGCAAATAGCGGTTCTAATGGATAGAGGGTTCTTATCTTATAGTAGAGGAATTGGATAGCGGTGTCAAGAAAAGACAGTCAAGCTAATTGACTATAACTTAGCGCTGGATGGGAAGTAACCCATCAATTCTTCACCCAAGAATTCAATTATTGTCGTTATTTCCTTTTGATTATTTTAGTTAGTAGTACAAATTCAGCGATAACAAGTTATGGGATAAGCGAGCGTATACGCATGATATTAATTTCACATAACACCACCACTATTATTTGTCTTATTCATGTGAATTAATATCTATGCAGGTACAATGATTAGAGAGCATCACCGATGGAAGAGTGAGATCAAAGCGTAATTGCGATGAATTGAGTCTCGCGGCACACGCTGACCAAGCGAAGATCAACTCATGGCATGTTCAAATTGACCGATTAATCCACGAACCTTTCATAAGTCTCGCTACCGCTGCCGCTTAATGCAAAGATATCATATCATCATGCACATGATAATCGGATTTAGCTAGATAAAAACATTTTAAAACATAAGTTGGAATCATTCGGACTCTTATTTGCGATATCAACAGAAGCGAGAATCTCTCACTCTCCATAACTCACGTCTCTATTTCTCTAACAGTTACAAATTGAGGCGTATTTCTCTCCATCAAATCCCCACGAGTCCTTTCACGATTCATCCACATCTTTGTCATTATATAAAGCTAGGGCTCTACATTGGGTTAGCAAATACATTCTATCCTTCAGTAAGTTCATTTGTTATCTCTATCTCCAATGGGTCCAAAGAGAGTTCGGGCAGCTTCCTCATCTTCATCTTCCTCCAACGGTCATGAGGAGGATATTGTCGACCATAGAAAATTTCTATATTAGGAGGCCCAGTAGGAGTACTATCGCATTGTCGCGAAGACATTCATCAAGGAAAGAGGATTTAGGCCAGAAGGTCAGGATGGGGAACTATGTGCCATGATCCGCGAACGAGGATGGGGTGGACTGACTGCTGCACCCATGCCGATTCCAATGAGCATAGTTCGAGAGTTCTATGCTAATGCTAAAGCCACCATGAGCGATACCTCTATGGTTTGTTGTACAGAGGTAGACTACCAACCCTCCACCATCAGAAACATGTTGAGGCTCCCCGCTAGACCACCAGCAGGGGCGGCCAATTGGATCACGGGAGCTCATCAAGAAACAAACTTGGAGCAGGTCATCGTAGAATTGTGCATTCATGAATCCCGATGGACTTACAAAGTTGGTACGACCCAACCTCACATTCTTCCAGCAGTCGCATTGAATTGGTACGCCAAGGCATGGAATCTATTCATATGTGCTAAATTATTACCATCATTGCATCAACATGAAATCACAGCAGAGAGAGCCATACTTCTGTGGGGCATCATCACTGGCGAATATATTGACGTAGCGTATTTGATCCATCAAAACATTGTCAAGTATCTGAAGGGAACTACCACTGGCAGCATCCCACACGCTTCAGTGATAGCCATGTTATGTGCGCAACAAGGGGTTCGTTTGGGCAATGAGCAAATGCAGTATCCCAACCAAGATATCACGCACTCCACAATTGCCAAATTTGAGGACTGGGCAGGTGGCGAACCACATCCGTGCAGACGCGAATTCATTCTCTGACCCACCGTTTCCACGCCAACCCAGCCACCCCCATAGCCCGATGAAGCATGTCCATCTACCCGTGAGTGACAATTCTCTCAGCGATCGACACCTCCAAGGTTGGAGCGTTGAAAGTCGACGATTCAGATGACAATCTTGGAACTTTTTCTACTGGACTCACCAGGGCTTTGGCCGAAGCATTCGCGCAGCAAGGAACCATGCTTGAATGGCCCCAGTTCGGGACTGCCTTGCCATATCGACCACCAAATTCACCACCCGAGGAGGGTGGTCATGCCGATCAATAGGGGAGTTTTTCTCGTACCCTTTACCTTCATTCAATGCGGACATTAAACATTTTAAGTTTGGGGGTATTGGTGTACTTGCATAGTAGTTTAGTTGCATTTTATTTTAGCATGTTTAGTTTAATTTTGCATGAATATGTGTTAGTTAAATTTTAGCATAAAATTTTTATTTGTTTAATTATTGATAGTATGTTTAGTTTAATGTCTCACAAAAATTCTTGCGTATAAATAGAAATTTTTGCCTAAGCCAATGATGATAGTGAATTGTGAACGATTTTAGAATATGTTGCATAACACAACATGGATATAATGTTTTACACAATGCAATTCATGTTGCTATTTATATGCTTTCGGTTTGCACAATTGTGTTCACATTCACTTGTAAGTCTAAGATGTGTGTCTTGCATTGATCAATAGAACATGTAGTTTTAAAAAGAGAAACATGAGGAAAATGTTGTAGACTATAAGTCATTGAAGTGCAAATTTTGGGGAAACATGGGCATGCTGTGTATATAAAAAAAAAGAATAGCAATAACGTGACTAGTCTTAATTCGGGGCCCTAGCTACTTGAGTAAGTACGCCCGATGGGATTGTCTCTACACCTAGCGCCCTAAGGTCTTTCATAGTCTGGGAGTCGTTGGTTGAAAACTCGCTAAGGGGTAGCAGTGTGCCTAATGGATTAAGATATTGCACAGTCATATAAAAGAATATAATAGCAATAAACACCGCGGGAAAGTGCGAAATCGCCCTCGTGAGTAGCAATAAAGCAATAAACCCATTGTTCAGCCTTAGTTTGCGGTGATATGTTTAAACAGTTTATGTTACATGAATATACATAAATCTTGATTTAGACTATAATTTTCTGTTTGGAGCAGTGTAGGATATATAATCTTTGCGTGGATCAAGTTTCTATGAACAACACACACACACACAACATCTCTATGGCAGTCATGAATTATCTGAGTGTATGATGTTATGTCTATGGTTTGGTTTGAAACTATGTTCTGGAATCTGGATAATTCACTGACGTAATTTGGGCTGAAATTCTGTTATGGCTAAGATTATGTGAGACTAGTTTGCATCATAGAGTAGTTACATTTTCAGTGTTCATTTATATGCATTGCTTGAGGGTAAGCAATAGTTCAAGTTTGAGGGTATTTGATAAATGATATTTTTACTCACTTATTGTATATTAATCCATACGAAATGTGCCCACCTCGAGTACATTTCATTTTGTTTTAGTTGTATTTCACGTTATTTTGCATTGCATATACTTAAAACTCCTTTTGGTGAACAAGTGCAGAAATTGGCTTCATTTTGGTGGAATTCGAGGTATCGGTGAGCGGATGCGTGAAGGCTAGTTGAAAGGCAAAGATGTGCATGGAATGGGGGTATAATGAGGCATGGAAATCAAGCAAGCATGAGGATTAAAGCAAAGAAGCAGTAGATAAAGGTGAAACCAGACTCAGAATTGGGGACACAAAGCAGCCAGAGTAGTACTAAAGGCAGACATCGCGCCCATGAAAGTACAAAGCTTTACATGGGAACCATCTCAGAAGTCAGCGCCATGAGGCAAGTGGATGCGCGCCGTGAGGCATGATAAAGACGCCTCATGAAAGGCGACGTAGTGACCGCGCGAGAAGATGTCTGGGGGAACTGAGCTTATTGCAAGTCTCGCTACCGCAGAGACAGATACCAGGACGCCAGGTGGCGCGGATGCGATCTCGATGTTGTAATTTGTTTTATTTTTATTTCTCAACTTAATGATGTGTAATGGGGGATAAAACGATTCTGAAGTGTGTCAGAGAAAAGGAGACTTTTATTACGTAACTTTCATAGTAGAAACTAGGGTTTACACCTTGGGAGAGATTCCAACGGAGGAGAAAGCCATAACGTCTATTTTTCTCTACTTCTTCTTAGAGATCTCTGTCATCGTGGATATTGATTATTGTTTATGGGAATTCTTTGTGGATTCAATAGTTAATCATTTGTTTCTATTCAACGATTGGGTTTGATCATTCTAACTTTCTTCCATTCGTTTGTTTATTGATCATGTTTAGCCTTGATCCCATAATGGCTTTTGGTTCAGTCATGAACTAAACTCCATTATGGGATCCTAACGGATTTTAATATGTAATTTGGTTGCACATCTAAATGTTAGATTTGTTTTGCATATCATATGGATTATCTACCATGGTTGGTTTGTATGTATGAATGACTGATAATCTTCATGTTAGTATTTGTATCGAATTGGAAATGAACATATGAATATGGATGAAATCATGATAGCATGCGAATATGGGGATTTCATATTTTGTGAAACAGATAGGAATATACTGTTTTGTCGTATGAGCTAGAATAAGGGTTGTGCTTAAAATCAATAGGATTGCAATTACGCATAGAAATATGGTAATTGTGATGGTATTGGTGATTACATAGATTCTAACATATGTAGATGATATATGAGTTGGTTATAGTGCATTGGAAAATGGTTATAACTCGCTTTTATGCCCTTGGCTATTATCCTGTGATATGTGAACACTTCTTGCATGACATATGGCGATTGAATGAAATATTGAATGAAGTTAGAATCCCATTATTTCCACATTATATTTAGTCCATTTATACTCTTATTTTTAGTTGGTAATCATAATTAGTTTAAATCAACAATTAAGTCCATAGTCTTAGCATATAAATATAGTGAGTTAATTAATGTATAGTAGTCTAAAGTTAACAACTTTTTCTGTGGGATCAATACTTTTCTTACTCTGTATTACTTGTTGGCCCGTGTATACTTGCATGAGTTAGGGCTCTTTTATGAGAACTATAAAAGAGGCAACAAAATCCTTTCAAGTATAAGCTTCAAATGGTGCTCATGATCTTCACGGCTTTTGGAATAGATGAGGATGTCATCAATAAAGACAACAACAAACTGATCCAAATATTCCTTGAATACACGGTTCATCATATCCATGAAAGCAGCAGGAGAATTTGTCAATCCAAAAGACATGACTAAGGATTCATAATGCCCGTACCGAGTTCTGAAGGCAGTCTTTGGAATATCCTCAATTTTAATCTTCAGCTAATGATATCCAGAAAGAAGATCGATCTTAGAAAAGAATTATGCTCCTTGCAACTGGTCGAACAGGTCATCAATGCGAGGTAGCGGATACATATTCTTGATGGTGACATGGTTTAATTCTCGGTAGTCAATACAAAGTCGCATACTCCTGTCTTTCTTCTTTACGAATAAAATAGGAGCACCCGAAGGAGATGTACTAGGACGAATGAAACCTATGTCTAACAATTCATGTAGTTGGACTTTTAACTCCTGAAGTTCAATAGGAGCCATTCGATATGGGGTTTTAGAAATGGGTTTTGTACCCGACTCAAGGTCAATAAAGAATTCAACATCACGTTCTGGGGGTAGACCGGGAAGTTCTTCAGGAAATACATCAGAAATTCTCTAACAACAGAAATATTATTCAAATCTGACTTGTCTTTGTTCAAATCCATAACATGGGCTAAGAAAGCTTGACATCCATTTTTCAATAAACGAATAGCTTTATGGCTTGATATGATAGTGACTAATTTTAGTGGTTTAGTTGTTTGAATTCGTATGACAGGTTGGTTAGGAATATGAAAACTAACAACCTTACGAAAACAATCAATTTTGGCATGATGAGTGGTTAACCAATCAATTCCTAAAATCACATCAAAAGCAAGTATCTTTAAAGAGATAAGATCAACAGGTAATGTGATAGTGCCAACTTGGATCAAGCAAGATTTATAAACTGTGCATGTAACGAAAGTTTCACCCAACGGAGTCTCCACAGATAAATGAAAGTCTAATTTCTCCGGAGTCAAGTTTAAACGTTGAGCACAAGCAGGAGAGATAAAAGAATGGGTAGAACCGGTATCTAGTAAGGTATAAACTTCGCAAGAGTTCAAGATTATCTTACCCGTAATCACCTCGTTCGGGTTCCTCGATTTTGCCGACCGAGAAACGCTCTTTCAGAACCGTGATTTTGACTTATCCGGATGACCCTTGGAGTCACCATCCCCGTTGAACTTGGTTTTGCTCATGTAACAATCCCGAGCTATATGGCTTTCCTTTCCACGGTTGTAACATACCTTGGATTGTTGTGGGACAACAATGATATTTCCATCTTTCCCGCATTTGTAACATCTAACTAACTGGCCGTTCTCCTCCCTAGAATTTGTTGTTGGTGTTGGTGTCTTTATTTGATGTCTTCTGTCATTGTTAAATCTCCTCTTTCTGAAATTTCCACTTGACTCACCTCTCTTATTTTCATGGCCACGATGACCACCCGAGTGGTTACCGCCTTTGTTCGTATTTTTCCCTCCTTGTTGGTTATCATCGCTCTGATGACTGCTGTCACCGGTATGACCCTGGTTGTGGTCCCTCGGTTGCACATACTCATTATCTCGCTCTAATAATTGAGCCATGTTTACAACATCTGAATATAAAGAAAATTTATGAGATATAAGATATTATAATCTCGGGCTTTAGACCTCTCGAAACATCCTTGTCATTCGTTCCTCATTTTCGACCAAATGAGGTGCAAACTCGATAACTCAAAGAACTTCGCCTCATTGGGACACCGTCATGTTATTTTGTTCCAATCGATAAACTCCACCTCCTTCATACGACGAATACTTTCGTGAAAGTACTTGTCATTGAATAGTTTCAAATGTTTCCCAAGACATATTTGAAAGTGGTGGTTGGTATGCTTCATGAGACTCCACCAAGAGTCCGCCTTCACCGCGGAACATAAAGGTGGCGAATGGAACCTTCTATTCCTCTGTGCATCCCAAGACATCGAATATCTTGGTAATTTGCTTGACCCACGTTTACGCCATGATCGGATCCGCTTCCCTTAAATTTCGTGGTCCTAACTCTTTGAATCGCTTGTTGTGGATAAGCCGCGCATCGCTAGCATTTCCACCAGATACGTGCACGAAGTTTCCCTCGTCTCGGTTTTGCATAAAATGCAAAAAACTTACGAACATCCCATCATTCATCATTTGTTCGATACTGTTGTTTACAGGAGGATTATTGCCTTCCTGTTGCACGTTCTCCTGGTTTGTAACTAAAGGTTGTTCCACAGTCTCATACACTCCATTGTTAACGTTCTCAGCTGCCATTCTTAAATACTGCAATAAAACAAGGGTTAATTAAACAAATTAACATATCACATAATATCCCTATATTATGACTGACCAACAAATAAGCTTAGATAAGACACACAAGCGAAGGATTTACTCATCTCTCCCCTCCTGGTTCTATTTCTCGATCTCCGCCAGAGACCATATCCCTAAGCTCTAATACCAACTGTGACGTCCCCAAAATAGGTATACAACACCCATTCTGAGTCGCCAAATATATGGTACAGAAAGCAAACTACAACTTCAATAATACAATTGCCGTGCAAAATACGACAACACATACTGTGAGTTTAAATGTCTTCCAGACAATATCCACACTCAAATAAGTCCTCATTACAATTATTCAAACACTATTTTACAGAAATAGTGAGGACTGCTAAAACATCTTTCTAGAACCATCACTCTGTACCCCGACTAGTTCCTGCTATGTTCTCACCTCCTTAGAAAAATGGAACAAAAAGGAAAAGGGTGAGCTCAACTAGCCCAGTAAAGAATATTATGACTAAGATAATATACAACAAATTATAGTTAGTCTTCAATAGGGAAAAATCTGATAAAATATAATAGACAACAAGTTTTAGATCAACAAGTTTTAGATCAACAACTGCAGCGGAAACATCAATCCATTAGAAGAGTCAAGTAGAGAAAGAATTCTACTATCTTCTAAGATTTAAAAGTCCATCATCAATATTTTATCCATGTAACAACAATCAATATACATCTTTAATCAATATTCGTCTTTGCACTACAGGCCAAAGATATTCATTTGTATCACCAGTTGGTCATGTTCATCTCAACACCTGTTCATCTTCGCACTACGGGCCAAAGATATTCATCAGTTAATCATTCATCTTTGCACTACAGGCCAAAGATATTCAGTAATATCATCATTTAGGTTTGAGGATGATGAAAAATATTTAAAGAAAACGAATCCAGTGAGACAGAAGGACAAATAGTAAGAATTCGTATAAAAGTTTATCCAAGATCAATAATACTCCATAATAACCAATTTTGAAGCAAAATTCAAGAATAAAGATCAAAACATGGATATAAGCAAAGATAGTAACCATAATAGACATCTTGGACAAAAAGAAGAAAATTTCATTTTTCGGTGAATAGTGCCGTATTCGTGAATAGTGTCGTATATGTGAATAAAGTCGTATACGTGAATAGTAACCCCGACACAAAAAGTTCCAAATTTGATAAAAAGTTCATACGAACATTTCGGTATAATGATATTGAAGAAAATATCATTTTAAGAAGAATATAACACCCCTTACCTCAAAGTATCAGTACTTCTGATCGGAATATCGGTATAAGGCTGAAGGAAACTTGCACTGATGAATAGATACTCACAAAGTATCTAAATACTCACAAAATACACTCAATAATCTAGAGAGAGAGAGAAAAAGATTATGTTTCTGGTGTGATTTTCAATTCTAACTTAGCCCTCTATTTATAGGAAATTGTTAGCAGACTTGACCTGCAAACTGATGGCTTTACCTGCTACTATTCCAACTCACCACATTTGAAATAAAATTTAGCACACTTCTTCACCAACCACAAGTGGGGCCCACTCAATTCTAGAATTTTCCACCAAAATGCTAAATTCGAATACTTCAACAATTTCTGAACCAGTCACCTCTTAAAATTCATAAAAAATCATACGTTCATTTTTAACGGTTCAAAATTTTTGGACATATACTCAATTTATATATGTATACACATATCCAAAAATTACAACGATCCAATGGTCGGATTAAAAATTATAACTCATGCAATATATCTCAAAAACACTGGTTTAATTTTTTAATACCTTCATTCCGACAAAAATACTGATAAAATATCTCAACATTAACTCTTTCATTTTTAACCACAATAAATATATCGAACATTTATATCCACATAAAATAAATATTACCTTATCATATGAATCAATAATTAATTATTCACAAATAATATTACAGAATCACATTTATGACAACTAGGCCATTCCCAGAAAGAGGGGCTTTCAAAGAAGAATTTCTCCTTCATTGGGCGCCGCAATTAGGTGACCAAACCTCTCCTCGATGTAACTTTCTAGACATTGCCAATAATCTTTATCTAATAATATTATTCATATAATATGAATTATTGATCCGATAATGGGAAATATTATGCGATGACAATTATTGAAACAACAATAATATAAAATATCAACGCAACAATTATTGAATCAATAAAATAAAATATTGAACAGTAACTAATGTAACAATTATTGAGTAGTGCCTTCATATGTAAGGATCAATAATTCATCAATAATGTGCATCCATGCGTATTATTGTATTTTAACCACCGGGTATTCCAACAGTGTTAACGGTAACAACTACGCCATTATTTATAAAAACTCAAACTTGTCGTTTTCTTCATCCGATAATTATTCTGTTATGGGGCCCACAAATGACTGCGCCGTTGTACGAATATTCCTCGACAACAAGAATATTCCATGACCAAATGAATATTCCCCGACAACAATGATTATTTTATAACTTCTTGCATATTTTGCAAAATTTTCACATTTCACCCATAACCAGAGAATTATATCAAATTAATACCTTATTATTCACAATAATAATTAGAGGAAATTCGATTTTATTTATAAGAAGTTGGGGTCTTACATGTGCCATTGTACGAATATTTCCAGTTAAAACGAATATTCCCCGAACAATCGAATATTATATAACAACTTGCGTACTTTGCAAAATTTATAAATATTACCCACAACTATAACATTATATCAATTTCACTCCATAATATATAAAAATAATATTTATAGAAATTTTATCTTTATTCAAAAAGTTGGGGTTTTACAATCTCCCCTTCTTATGAAATTTCGCCCTCGAAATTAGGGTACGTACCTGGTATGTCGAAGAGGTAAGGATACCTTGATTTCATTTCAGATTCTAACTCCCAGGTCATTTCCTCAACATCGTGGTTTCTCCACAAAACTTTGACTTGAGGTATAGCCTTGGAGCGTAGAATATGTTCCTTCTTATCCAAGATTTGAACATGAACCTCTTCATACGTCAAATCTTCCGCTATTTCATCCGGTTCTAATTCAATAATGTGGTTCGGGTCTTCCACATATTTACGTAACATGGATATATGAAAAACGTTATGAACACGGGACATACTTGGCGGTAAAGCGAGTCTATAGGCCACAGTTCCTACTCGATCAAGGATTAAAAATGGGCCGATGAATCGAGGATTGAGCTTTGCTCTCTTTCCAAATCTCATAACTTGTTTCCATGGAGCAACACGTAACAACACATGATCTCCTATATCGAATTTCATGTCCTTTCGATGAAGATCAGCATAACTCTTTTGTCGATCTTGTGAGGTTTTTATACGTTGTCGGATCGTTTGAATCTTTTCCATAGTCATACATACCAACTCCGGTACCAACAACGTTGCTTCACCCACCTCATCCTAGCATACTGGAGAACGACACTTTCTTCCATACAATGCCTCAAATGGAGCAATTCCAATACTTGCTTGATAACTGTTGTTGTAGGAAAACTCCACCAATGGTAAAAACTTGTCCCAACTTCCCTTGAAGTGAATGACATAGAGTCTTAATAGATCTTCAAGAGTTTGAATCGTCCTCTCCGACTGCCCGTCCGTCTGAGGATGATATGCCGAGCTAAATCGTAAATCCGTGCCCATAGCTTTTTGCAAACTAACCCAAAATCTTGAAGTGAATCTTGGGTCTCGATCAGAAACTATGGATAATGGCATACCATGCAATCTTACAACCTCGTTTATGTACATACGAGCAAGACGTTCAAGTGTATAAGTTTCTCGTATCGGTAAGAAATGAGAAGACTTGGTCAATCTATCAATAATGACCCAAATCGCATCTATGCCTTGAGAAACTTTGGGAAGACCGATAACGAAATCCATGGTAATGTGCTCCCACTTCCATTCTGGAATTTCAAGTGGTTGCAATGGACTTTTTGGTACTTGATGCTCCGCCTTGACTCATTGACATGTTAGACACCTTGAGATAAATAGCGCTATCTCTCTCTTCATATTGCACCACCAAAATGTATGACGCATATCATAATACATTTGTGTTATACGCCTCCATCATGATTTTATACTTTAAATCAGGGTCGTTAGGAACACAAAGTCTGGAGTTAACTCGAAGTATTCCTTCTTCATCGATTCTTGCTTCCGGCATAGCACCTTCTTTCACTTTCTTCCTCATACGCATCAGCTCCAGGTTTATAACTTGAGCAGCTTTAACTTTATCAATTAAAGTCGATTCCACTCGTATATTCGCCATCATCACATGGGTCCCTGGAGTCTTTAACTCTATCTCCATCCTTTGCAAGTCACACAAAATGGGCCTTTGCGTTGACAATATCCCATTCGTACTTGCATATGATCTTCTACTCAATGCATCAATTACCACGTTCGCTTTTCCAGGATGGTATGATCATAATCTTTCAACAGTTCAAGCCAACGACGTTGTCGCATGTTGAGTTCCTTTTGAGTGAAGAAATATTTGAGGCTTTTATGATCCGTAAAGATCTCCACTTTCTCCCGATACAAGTAATGCCTCCAAATCTTTAGTACGAAGACAGCAGCTGCCAACTCTAGATCATGAGTAGGATAATTCCTCTCATATTCTTTGAGTTGTCTTGAGGCATAGGCTATGTCTTTCCCATGTTGCATAAGAACACATCCCAACCCTTTACCTGAAGCATCACTGTAGACGACAAATCCTTCCGAGCCAGATGGTATTGTCAGGACAGGTGTTGAAATGAGTCTCCTCTTGAGTTCTTGAAAACTCTTCTCACATTCTTCGCTCCAACCGAACTTTGTATCTTTTCGAGTCAGCTGAGTTAATGGAGTAGCTATTCGAGAAAATCCTTCCACGAATCTCCGATAATAACCAGCTAGGCCGAGAAAGCTACGCACTTCGATCACTGATTTAGGTTGCTCCTATCTTTGAATTGCTTCAATCTTTGCCGGGTCAATAGATATTCCATGACTTGATACTACGTGCCCAAGAAATGCTACTTCCTCAAGCCAGAACTCACATTTCTTCAACTTGGCATAAAGCTTGTATTCATGAAGCTTTTGGAGTGTTAACCTCAAGTGTTGCTCATGATCTTCACGACTTTTGGAATAAATAAGGATGTCATCAATAAAGACGACCACAAAGTGATCCAAATATTCCTTGAATACTCGGTTCATTATATCCATGAAGGCAGCAGGAGCATTAGTCAATCCAAAGGACATGACTAGGAATTCATAATGCCCGTACCGAGTTCTGAAAGTCGTCTTTGGAATGTCATCGGTTCTAATCTTTAATTGGTGATATCCGGAACGAAGATCAATCTTTTTGAAAATAATTTGGCTCCTTTGTAAATCGGGTCAAATAGGTCATCAATACATGGCAATGGGTACCTATTTTTGATGGTGACATGATTCAACTCCGATAATCAATACAAAGTCGCATACTCCCATCTTTCTTCTTCACGAATAGTAAGCAGGAGCACCCCAAGGAGAAGTACTAGGAGGAATAAAGCCAATGTCTAACAATTCCTGCAGTTGGGTCTTTAACTCCTGAAGTTCAATAGGAGCCATTCGATATGGGGCTTTGGAAATGGGTTTTGTACCCGGTTCAAGGTCGATACAAAATTTAATTTCACGCTATGGGGTAGGCCAGGAAGTTCTTCAGGGAATACATCATGAAATTCATTAACAATAGAAATATCATTCAAAACTGATGTATTTTTGTTTAGATTCGTGACATGAGCTAAGAAAGCTTGACATCCATTTTTCAATAAACGAATAGCTTTATGGCTTGAGATGACCGTGATTGATTTTAATGGTTTGGTCGCTTGAATTCGCATAATAGGTTGATTAGGAATATGGAAGCTAACAACCTTACGAAAATAATCAATTTTTGCATGATAAGTAGTTAACCAATCAATCCCTAGAATCACGTCAAATGCAAGTATTTTCAATGAAATAAGATTGACAGGTAATGTGAGGGTACCGATTTGAACCAAACAAGACTTATAAACAGTGGATGTAATGAATGTTTCTCCCAACGGAGTTTCCACAGATAAGTCAAAGTCTAATTTCTTCGGAGTCAAATTTAATCGTTGAGCGTAAGTAGGAGAAATAAAAGAATGGGTAGAACCGGTATGAAATAAAGTATAAACTTCGCTAGAGTTTATGATAAGCTTACCCTTGATGACCTCATTCGGGTTCCTTGCTTTCTGGGAGGTCACAACAAATGCTCTCCCTTACACTACCGACTTTGACTTTTCTGGGATGGCCTTTGGTGCCTCCATCCTAGCTAAACTTGTCTTTGGTGAACGACAAAATTGGGCTAAGTGACCTTCTCTTCCACGATTATAACATGCTTTGGATGGCATCGCGTAGTTTGGACTGATGTGTCCCTCCCCTCCGCATTTGAAGCATATGATAGGTGGTCGTTCTCCTTCCTTAACAACGGTCTTTGGTGACGCGTCTTTCCATCATTGTTGAATCTCCTCTTCTTGAAATGTCCATTCTTATTGTTTTGGCCCGATTACCACCAAAGTGGTTACCATTTTAGCATGTTGATTCCCTCCACGCTTGTTGTCACCGCTTCGATGACCGCTTCTAGTCGGTATTATCATTTTCGGTTTGCTCTTCTTTTGGTTGCATTGACTCGTTATCGTGCTCCACTAATCGAGCCCTATTTACAACATCATCCGAAAAAACACAGTTTATGAGAAATAAGATGTTGACGTATCTCCGGCTTTAAACCTCTTAAAAACATCCGCGTCATTCTCTCTTCATTATCCACCAAGTGGGACACAAACCAGGACAACTCGGCAAACTTTGCTTCGTATTGCGACACGGTCATATTATTCTGTTCCAACTTGATGAACTCCACCTCCTTCATGTGACGAATACTTTTGGGAAAGTACTTGTCGTTGAAGAGTTCTTGGAACTTCTCCCAAGACATTTTTAGTTCGGCAGGTTGAGTACGCTTTATCGATTCCCACCAGTAATCTACCTCTCCTCGCAACATAAAGGCGGCAAAGGGAACCTTTTGCTCCTCGGAGCATCCCAAGACATCAAATATCCTGGTGATCTGCTTTATCCATGCTTCCGCCTTAAGTGGTTTTGGCTCTCCAATAAACTCCGGTGGTCCCAGCTCCTTGAATTGTTTAGCGGTGACCGTCCGAGAGTTTCCACCTACATTTTGGACAGGAGCCGCTCTCCCCTGCTGTTGCATGAATTGCATAAAGCCTCTGAACATTCCATCATTCATCATTTGGTTAGTGTTGTTGTTTGCATGAGGATTGTCGCCTTCCTGATGCACATTATCCTGATTATTGATATGTGGTGAATCAACGGTCGCTTGTGCTCCATTGCTATTCTCAACATTCTCGGATGTCATTTTCAGATACTGCCACAAAATAAAAGGTTAATTGACATGTAACATATTATCCCTATATTCTGACCGACCAATTAAATACCAAAAAAAACTTAGGTAGGTCATACTAGCGAAGGAATTCCTCATCTCTCCCCTCCTAGTTCTATTCTCACATCTTAGCCAAGGATCATATCCCTAAGCTTTGATACCAACTGTGACGCCCCTAAAATAGGTATACATCACCTATTCTGAGTCGCCAAATACATTGTACAGAATACAAATATAATCTTTAATATACAACAATAGAGCTATGAGTTTTAATACAAATACTATCTTCTAGACAATATCCACTCTCAGAATAAGTCCTCATTACATTTATTATCACACTATTTAACAGAATAGTGAGGACTACTAATACTATCATCTGGTCCATCACTCCGTTCCCCGACTTATCCCAGCTATGTTCTCATTTCCTGAAGAGAACAGTGAAAGAAAGGGTGAGCTCAACTAGCCCAGTAAGAAATATTATGACTAAGATAATGCAGAATAAATTATCATTAGCCTTGAATAGTGTTAAACTGATAAAATATAACAAACATCAAGTTTAACTGCAGCAGAATAAGCAATCCATTAGAAGTGTCAAGAAGAGAATAAAATCTACTATCTTCTATGATTTAAAAAGTTTTTCATGACTTTTATCGCTGGGACTAGTTTATTAAATAATCCACATCATCGAATCACCCTTGCACTACGACCAAGGATATTCTTTAGTATCACGACCATAATTATCCATGCACTACGGGCCAAGAATATTTGTGTATTCATTAATGGTCATGATCATGCCAACAACTATCCATCAATGCACTACGAGCCAATGAGGACTTTTTCAACATCATTTGTAACATTACGGTCATGATTACACCGAATAATCCCTAGTCATAATCATACCAAGTCCATCTATGCACTACAGGCCACAGATGACTTTCAACATAATATAAACATGAGGATGATGACAATGATATAAGAATTCAATAAAACAAGTTCAAGAATTAAATTATCCATGAACCAATAACGTCCAAATTGTCAACATGATACTACTTTGTAGAGTAAAATTCAAGAATGCTCAGAAGAATATTTCCATGAAAAGATACTTTAGATGAAGTATGAAATATCAAGGATATTCCACTAATTTCATGGAGTATAGAAGTCAAAACTTTAAGCAACTGAGTATAATAACGAATGGAATAACAAAAGAAATCACCATGCACACGGTACTTCGCATAGACAGGTTATTCCAACAAATTAATAAGTAACGGAACCAGGTTAGGCGAAATTCGCACCGACAGGATGTTCCAACAGAATAATAAAGATGGAACCAGTCAAAGAACGCATGCACGTGATATTCCAAATGAATAATAATAAAGACGGAACCAGGTCCGGCGTAAATGCACAGACAGGATATTCCAATAGAATAATAATAAAGACGGAACCAGGTCTGGCATAAATGCACAGACAGGATATTCCAATAGAATAATAATAAAGACGAAACATTAGAAGAATGTCACCAAGTATAGGGTAGTCGCAGATATCGTTATTCCAAAGTGAGAATAATAAAGAATGGAATAACAGAAGTTCTCTTCATGAATACAAAAGAAATAATACCCCCTACGAGTACAACAAATAATATCCCTTACCATAAAATAAACTGAATATAAGAGTAGGGAAGGAGCAGAATACTTTTCTATAGCTTCTCTATAATTTCTCTCTCTAGAGTTTCAGTGAATTCGTAAGAAATAATGAAGGAATGAGCTTCTATTTATAGAAAAATGGACTGCATAGTAACTAACTCATGAATGGTCCAGATAGATTTACTTTTAAACGGACGGTCCAGATTTAAAACAAAATCTTTTAAATAAAATATAATAACATTATATATATATATATATATAACATTAGTCACGAGTTATGAACCCCGTGAACTTTGTCTGCCAAACCTACAAATTATTACAAATATATTAATATAATAATCATTATAATGATGCTCCATGCCAACTTGCAAACTCAAAATATATATATATATATATATATATATATATATATATATATATATATATATATATATATATATATATATATATATAATGAATAATTTTCACCGATTATTTTGAAAAATGGGTAAATAGGGTCCATAAAATAAGTAAAATTTACAACAATTACTATAGAAATAATTGAACAAAAGCTGAGTGACGCCTCACGTAAGCATCAATAATCAATACTGGTATAAGCACTCTTTGTCTTACCACGGCAGTATCGCATTTCTTTAACACCGGGTGTTTCAGCAGTTAACAGTAAAACTTCCACCGTTATTTTCATAAAGTATTTTTGTCGTTTTTCAATTCGAATAATAATTACATTGTGGGGTCCACCAATGATTGTCTTAGTGTACTTTAATATTCCTCGTTAAAATGAATATTCTCAGACCAATCGAATATTATATAACAACTTGTGTACTTTGTAAAATTTATAAATATTACCCACAACTATAACATTATATCAATTTCACTCCATAATATATAAAAATAATGTTTATAGAAAATTTATCTTTATTCAAAAAGTTGGAGTTTTACAGATGCGTACTAAGGT
Organism: Panax quinquefolius; assembly: GCA_020205615.1. NCBI lineage: Eukaryota > Viridiplantae > Streptophyta > Magnoliopsida > Apiales > Araliaceae > Panax > Panax quinquefolius. The sequence goes on from CM035172.1 coordinate 75,830,477, forward strand.
CAGTTAACCCAATCATGGGTAACTGCTATCAACCACTACTAGTGCCTTGTTTGGCAAGCTTTAATTGATTCGAGGTCATTTAATTTAATAAAAGCTTTATAATATAGTTTAAATCATGTCACACCTATACACAATAACTCAATTATATTATTTAATTTAATATAAAATAAATATAATAATTTCTCATAAATTCACATAGTCACATAATTAATTTTCTCATGAATTAAATATATCAAATTATTAAATCTCTAATGAATAATTAAATTAATTAAAATAACATCATGCTTAAATAAATATTTCATTTAATACAATAAGCTCACATAATGATATACTTTGATAATAAAATTCTCCACATTAATTTAAGAGATGTAACACATATAGTTAAATTAATCTACCACAACTGCATCAATAAATTATTTCATCAAATAATTAAATCATCGAAAATATTTATTTACTTAATATTTATTTACTTCAATAAACAAAAATCTCGTTCGTCACATCCTTCCCCCCTTAAAAGGATTCTGTCCCCAAAATCACGACTCAATAAATTCGACCCGTTACATTCTCCCCTCCTTATAAAGATTTTGTCCCCAGAATCGATTACACATAAATTAAGTAAATAAATGAGGGTAATTCTTCATCATATTATCTCCGAGTTCCCACGTAGCTTCTTCAGCGTTGTGGTTCCTCCAAATTACCTTAACAGAAGGTATTACTTTATTTCTGAGAACTTGTTCTTTTCTGTCGACAATTTGAACATGAATTTCTTCATAAGATAAGTCTTTTTCAAAATGTAGGGGTTCATATTCAATGACTTGCTTGTAATCGGGTTTGTAGGGTCGTAACACAGAAACATGGAAGATGTTGTGGACATTCTCGAGTGATGGAGGTAAGGCTACCTCATACGCGACTTCTCCGATTCTTCATAGTACTTCAAAGGGTCCAATGAATCTTGTGCTCAATTTCCCTTTCTTTTCGAACCTGATCTTTCCCTTCCAAGGATAGACCTTCAAGAAGACATAACTACCTGATTCAAATTCGATATTTTTACGATGTGGATCAGCGTATTTCTTCTGTCGATCTTGAGCTGTTACTAGTCGTGCTCGGATAATTTTGACTATTTCTACTATCTGCTGTACCAATTCTTTCCCTAGCAATTGCCTTTCACCAACTTCATCCCAGTAAAGTGGAGTTCTGCACTTTCTGTCGTATAACGCTTGATAAGGCGGCATACATATACTACCGTGGTAACTGTTGTTGTAGCCGAACTATACTAACGGTAGGTGATCATCCCAATTTCCTTTAAAGTCCATCACACAAGCTCTTAACATATCTTCCAATGTTAGAATCGTTCTTTCGCTCTGTCCGTCTGTTTGAGGGTGGTAAGCTGTACTCATTCGCAATTGTGTAAACATGCATTCCTGAAGACGTTTCCAGAAATTTGATGTGAAGCACGGATCTCTATTAGAAACAATTGACATCGAAACTTCATGCCTCGAAACAATCTCTTTTACGTATAACCTCGCCAACTGATCTAAGTTGAATCTTATTTTGATCGGAAGGAAGTGTGCGGATTTCATCGATTCAATAACGATAACCCATCTTTTGCGTCAGTAGCCTTTTCCGAGTCGTCGGAAGGCCAACCACGAAGTCCATTGTAATATGTTCCCATTTCCATTCTGGGATTTCTAACGGTTATAGCAATCCACTCAGTCTCTAAAATTTCAATAAAGTTCTAAAATTTAAAACGTTCATCAACTAAGGACTAGTTGAATCAATAAAGTTCACTAGTCTAATAAGGTTCAACAATAATGATATTCGATTTGAATAATAATCTCAAAAAGTATACAATAGGACAATTATTGTATAACTGAATCATGCTTTGAAAAGATAATCAATCTTTAATATAACATTTGAACTTGAATAATAATAATGATAATTTACTCGAGGTAACTAATAAACTTGAACAATAATGACAAGTAGTGTTAGGAAACTTGCCTCATGCGTAGATTACACTTTAACTAAGCACGTTCTTTAAATTTAATCCTACATACCATTCACATTCACAATACCAGTTAATTATAATATAATTAACCATCATAAAATAATTCTTTTTATCTAAACTTTGGTTATGACTATACTTCGTCAATTTATCACATTCATTGTCACATAATTTACACTTCACAAATAACAAGGTAATTATGAAATCAATAATTCAATCCACATGTAATTATGTTATTTACATGTTAAATATCTATTTTAACATCTCATTATACTTATAACATATTTTTATGTTCATTACATTATGTTAACGATACATTGCTACACTAAACACTTTAAAAATTACATTTTTGGACCATTCTGCAAAGTGGCTCTGTGACGCTACGTTTATACTAGGTCTTGGCGGCCATGGGACACTTGGCATCATGGGCGCTGATGATATGGCTGGCGTGAGAAAAAGGCATGACTATCATCTGCAAGGCATGGCGTACCGATGGGGCTAGTAGAAATGGCGTCATGAAAAGTCGCAGAACATGCCAATTTCTACCAATTTCTTATTTTCTACTCGAATTTAGACATACCCACATGATATAATTCACGCATAATCATTACCCAACATTTATAGAGTGACTTTAACCAATTTAAACACATAATTACAGAATTAAAGCATGCAATTTTCACTGTTCTTGATGTTCTTGAAGGTTTTGAAAACAAAACATGAAAATTAACACTACGGATTCGTTATAACACCGAATCCGTTCATTTAAGGTTTGGTCTCTTCATATTAACATGCATAATAATATACGAGTATAAATTTTACAAAATCATTTATGTTTGACACATTAAAATTATGGCAAGGGCCATATGGCCAAAACCCATACTCTGTAAGTTTTGATCAACATATACGATGTATTTTAATGAAACAGATGATATGGTTTATGAAATATATATAATTAAATACAATATGGTAACATTTAACACATTTACAACACATAATCCATACCCTTTATAAATATAGAGACCTTACAGAAAACTTGAAAGCCATTTTCATAAAACTTACACAACGTAACATTAAAAATTTGGGAAGGAGGAGATTACTCTGAGTGTAAGGTATAGATTATAAGACTCAGATGTTTTCTTAAATTCTCCTCTTTCAATCTCTTTCACAATATCTTAATTCTCTTTGACAATTCTCAAACTCTCTCTCTGAATATTTCTTAGACTTAGTAATAATGAAGGAGAGAATACGTATAAAGGAAAGAACTGATGCGCACTAAGGTCAGTTAACTTAATCATGGGTAAGCGCTATCAACCACTACTAGGGCCTTGTTTAGCAAGCTTTAATTGATTCAAGGTCATTTAATTTAATAAAAGCTTTATAATATAGTTTAAATCATGTCACACCTATACACAATAACTCAATTATATTATTTAATTTAATATAAAATAAATATAATAATTTCTCATAAATTCACATTGTCACATAATTAATTTTCTCATGAATTAATTATATCAAATTATTAAATCTCTAATTAATAATTAAATTAATTAAAATAACATCATGCTTAAATAAATATTTTATTTAATACAATAAGCTCACATAATGGCATACTTCGATAATAAAATTCTCCACATTAATTTAATAGATGTAACACATATAGTTAAATTAATCTACCACAATTGCATCAATTAATTATTTCATCTAATAATTAAATCATTGAAAATATTTATTTACTTCAATAAATATTAAAATTAAATTACAAAAATCTCGTTCGTCACATTAGTAGCCTATTTATGCCCTAATCTTCATTAATCTTGATTAGGGTTTTGTTTTTAATGATTAGGATTGTTAAATGATGTTTATTAGTACCTAATTGAAGTTTAGTAATCATGATTAGGTGTTAAGATAATCCAATTACGATTAAATTAGCTAATTAGGGTTAGGGTTTTGCTGATTAGGGTTAGGGTTTATTAATCTAGGGTTACTAACTTAAATTTCCCACTTATCCTAACAAGCACGACAAAGCATTTTGCTAGTGTAAGCGCGACAAAGCAGTTTGTCCAACCAATATACCGAAATGTCCAATTTCGGAAGAAAATTTTTAAGCACGAGGTGTCAAGCATGACATTTTTCGGACAAAATTTTATTTGACCAAATTTGTTTAACAGAGTATATATTAACACATAAAACATTTAGAATGAAGAAATTTTAGTGATATAACTGAATTTTATATAATCGAGTCTTATTAGGGTTTTGGATTTTTACAAGGTTAATGGGGGAGTGAAAGTCGAGGGAGCCAGTGGGAGTGGCGAAGGTCAGAAGAGGAAAGGGTTTAACTATGGGAATATCGGAGTAAAGTAATGAGATCCAAAGAGGAGGATGGAGGCCTGCAAAACCTGTGGGAAGACTCACTTAAGAGTCTGTCTCAAGGGGAAGGCCGTATGCTACACTTGTGGACAAGAAGGGCATATTTCACCTAACTATCCAAGTCCGAAGAAGAACCACACATGCTTTGTATGTGGGTCAACTAACCACATAGAAAAGAACTAATCGAAGAAGGGGATGGACGGGAATAAGGGCGCTAATAGAGGTAAGTTAGTTATTGGTGGTCTAGCGTAGCCGGGTAGGCCGATGGCCTGTACCTTTAACATGACGGTCCAAGATGCGGTGGCATCAGAGGACGTAGTTGCAGGTATTCTTCTGATCAACGACATAAATGCTTACGTGTTGTTTGATTCAAGTGCTACTTGTTCATTTATAGTATGTGATTTTGCTAGACGATTAGGATTACTTCCCAAAAAGTTGCCTATACCTTTAAATATTAAGGTAGCAAACGAAGAGATAATTCATGTTGAAGATATTCATAGGAGTTGTTGTGTAAACATACGGGGTTATAAATTATCGGTAGATTTGATACCGATAAAGTTAGGAGAATTTGATGTAATTCTCGGAATGAATTAATTATTTAACCATGGGGAAATTATTGATTGTCAGATGAAATGTGTGAATATTAGAACATTGAGACAACCTCAGGTAGTATTTTATGGTAATAGATCATCGGGGCGTTCGTGTTGTCGTACGATGACACAAACTAGGAAATTATTGAGGAAGGGATGTGTAGGTTATCTATGACATGTTGTTGATACCCAGAGAGTGGGAGCGACCATGGAACAAATACCTATAGTTAAAGAATTCACGGATGTATTTCCAAGTGAATTGCCGGGTCTTCCACCGGATAGGGAGACCGAGTTTGTAATAGACATTGTGCCAGGAGTAGCACCAGTTTCTAAGGCACCATATCGTATGGCGCCAGTGGAGACGAAGGAGTTAATGGTACAGTTACAAGAACTATTGGACAAAAATTACATATAACCGAGTGTTTCGCCGTGGGGAGCACGGGTACTATTTTTAAAGAAGAAGGATGGATTGTTAAGACTTTGTATCGACTACCGAGAGTTGAACAAGTTAACAATAAAGGATAAATACCCATTGCCCAGGATCGATGATCTTTTTAATTAGTTGAAAGGGGCAAAGAATTTTTCTAAAATAGATTTACGGACCGGGTATCATCAGTTGAAGGTTAGGAAATGAGAATGTAGCTAAGATGACATTCAGGACTCGTTGCGTTCATAACGAGTTTCTAGTGATGTTATTTGGGTTGACTAATGCACCATCTGCATTTATGGATATGATGAACAGAGTGTTCAAACAATATTTGGACAAGTTCATCATGGTGTTTATCGATGATATTCTAGCCTATTCTAAGATGATAGAAGATTATGCTGAACACATAAGAATAGTGTTGGGGACACTAAGGAAGGAGAAGTTATATGCGAAGTTCACTAAGTGTGAATTTTGGTTAGAAATGGTACAGTTTTTAGGTCATGTCATTAACCATGAAGGGATTTCAGTAAATCAAACAAAGGTGGAAGCCGTGATGAATTGGGAACAACCAAAAATGCCGACTGAGGTGCAGAGTTTCCTAGGGTTAGCGGGATACTATCGGAGATTCATTCAGGATTTTTCGAGAATACCTACTCCGTTGACTAACTTGACAAGGAAGACGGTGAAATACGCATGGACTGAGAAATGCTAGGACAGTTTTCAAGAACAGAAGAATAGGTTAAGTGAAGCGTTTGTTTTGTCATTACCCGATGACACGTGAAATTTTGTAGTTTATAGCGATGCTTCGCATAGAGGACTTGGTTGCGTGCTCATACAGCATGGCAAGGTCATTGCGTATGCATCAAGGCAGTTGAAGGATTATGAGAAATTTCACACTACTCATGATCTGGAACTAGTCGCAGTAGTTCTTGCCTTAAAGATATGGAGACATTATCTTTACAAAGAGAAATGTGAGATATACACGGACCATAACAGTCTAAAATATATCCTCACATAGAAGGAGTTGAATATGAGATAGAGGAGATGGCTAGAGTTGATAAAGGATTACGATTGTGAAATCCTGTATCACCCTGGAAAAGCTAATGTAGTTGCCGGTGCCTTAAGTAGAAAGGGTCGATAGAAGTTGTCTATATTAATGACTCAAACTGAGTTAATAACAGAGATGAATAGGATGGAGATAGAGGTGAAATTTCCAAGTGAATCGGGGCAGAAACTATTTGCGATGGAGATCCAATCTACCATCGTAGAGAGAGTCAAGGAGGTGCAGCTCAAAACTGATGAGTGTGACCTGATAAAGAAGCGCTTAACCAATGAAAAAGATTTAAAGTACAGTCTTGATAACAAGGGGTTATTGAGATTTAAAGAAAGAATTTGGGTTCCGAATGAGACAAAATTAAAGGAGCAAGTATTACAAGAAGCTCATAGTTCGAGGTACTCGATTCATCTTGGTAATACTAAGATGTATCAAGACCTTCGACAGAGTTTTTGGTGGCCGAACATGAAGAGAGAAATAGCTGAGTATGTGAGTAGGTGCTTGACTTATCAGAAAGTTAAGGCCGAATATGAACGACCAAGTGGCTTGTTACAGTCATTGGAGATTCCTGAATGGAAGTGAGAGCATATCACGATGGACTTTGTGGTAGGACTTCCGATTACTCAGAAGGGATATAATGTGATTTGGGTAATAGTGGACCGGTTGACGAAGTCGGCTCAATTTTTGCCAATAAGGGTTAAGTAAAACTTATACCAATTAGCTAAACTTTATGTTAACGAAGTTATTTTCAGACATGGAGTACCCATTTCAATTATGTCAGATCGTGATCCACGATTCACATCAAACTTTTGGAGGAGTCTACAAGAGCAGTTGGGAACGCAGCTGAAGTTGAGTACGACTTATCATCAACAAACCGATGGACAAAGCGAGAGGAAAATTCAGACGTTAGAAGATATGTTAAGATCTTGTGTCATGGATTTTAAGGGTAGTTGGGATGATCATCTACTAATAGTAGAATTTGCGTATAACAATAGTTATCATGCAAGCATAGGTATGCCGCCTTATGAAGCCTTATACGGAAGAACGTGCTGAACCCCATTGTGTTGGGACGAAGTGGGAGAACGCCGAATGCTTGGACCAGAATTGGTGTAGAAAACAACGGATGTAGTAAAGTTGATACAGATGCGTCTCGTAGCTGTAACGACCGAGAAATTCGAATCCTTTGTAAAATACTTGAATGAATTAAATAAGGAATAAAATAATATTATTTGTTATTATTATGTGTTAATCAGATGTATGTTTTTCTATAACCTAGAAACGTCATAACATCATAGTATTTGAACCACGTGAAGGAATTAAAGTGTTTGAATTTCCAAGATAAAAATAAAAGTTTTTCGAGAAAGTTTTCGAAAAAACTACTCACCGTTTACCGCTCGGGAATTATTTTGAACTTCCAAGAAATACGTAACGTTATAATATCAATGTTAGATGGATTACATAATAATAATCTAAGTATGAAAAATGTAATATATCGCATGCGGACTTAGTTTATGAACATTAGGAAAATCAAGTATTAATAATCGTATATAATGATCGTATGATATGTATGTATTGTGCGAGGTAGTATATGCAAGTATGATACGAAGTATTCTACAAGTATATGGGAATGATGGTAATTCGTATATTATGATTTTGTATACGAGTTAGAGTATGAGATTTATACATATAGTATAGGTTATAAGATTTTTAGTTAAATGGAATGAACTAATAGGATTGTGTAGTAATGGAAGAGTTCAATATAAATTGGATGTGCAAGCCCAAATGTTTGATAATTAAAAGTCCAAGCTAAAGTAATGAAAGTCCAATAGGAATAAACTAAACTAATTGATGCAAGCCCAATGTCATGATCCATTGGATAATTAGGATCCATGGACCAACCAAGGTTAATGTGGGTTAAACTTGATGATCAAGTAGTTTATGTGATGGTAAAGATTTGGATATGTTATGTGATGAGCAAGGAAGTTGAGTAATGAGCAAGTTTACATAGTGGTTAAGTAGATGAATAGTATGGAGGTTAGTTTAAGGAGGTGGGATGACATAAAGACCATTATGCCCTAACTTTGTCAAGCCTATAAATAGAAGAAGTCTGCTAGACATTTGTTCATTATTCAAAACACTAACAACTTCCAAATATAAAGTAACTTATTAGTTAAAGAGAATAAGCACACATAAGTCAAGACAACCTTTGTTAGATTTTCAAAGAAGAGAAGTACACGTTCTTCAAGGGTAAGACTCTTGTCTAATACATCTTCATCTCTATCATTGTAGGGTGATAAGAGAAGTGTAACTTAATAATCATGTATGCTAAGAACATGTAAGAATTGATTAAGCAATGGACTTAAGCCGAATAAAGTTATGAATAAGTAACTTGAACCTAAATAAGTTATTAACTTATGATGAACTTGTCATATGATTGTCATATGAATTTAGTATGTTGGATAAGATGTGAGAACATTGAGTAAAGGACTCAATAATAATTCAGAAGAAATGAAAATTATAGTTTATAAGTTGATTAAGTCATGAACTTATGAAGAATAAGTCAAAGCCTAACTTGAAAATAAGTTGATGTAATAAGTAGGTTAAAATGACCATTTGATGGATAGAATCCATTTAGAACCATGATCATATCATTAGTAATGAAGTTTCTCTGGAATTCACACGATTGGATGATAATCGTCGAATTCGTAAAATTCTCGGAATGGAAGTCGTATTTTATATTTGAACTCGGAAATGTTGGTTTTCGATAGAGACAAGTCCTATTTGGCGTTATAGAGTTGTAGATTCGAAAATGGCCGGGTTCCGACTTAGAACGAAGAAACGAGCATTGAACATTCGCGAACGTTTATCGTTTTCGTTAAAAATGGACTAATAGGTGAAATTTTAGCAAACGAAGTCGGATAGATAAAATTCTTGCATGAACACGTACAATATGTAATTTGTGAACCGTAGGCTTTTGAATTAGCCAATTCGGACTTATAACGAAGAAGTTACGAGTCTGGGAATCTCACAAGTTTAAAAATCTATCAAAAATTTATGGGGCTCAGAGTCCGCGCTGCGGCGCAACTCCAAGCCAAAAGTCCAGCGCCGCGGTGCCAAAGTGGCCACAGTCCCCTGCAAACTCGCACCATAGCGCGACAAGTAACAAAGGGATTCGTGTGCATGAAGATCGAGTCCAGTTTCAAGCACTAATGTTTGTGTGCAGCAGTCATGCACCAAGAGTAATAATTAGACACCGCATGGCCTTGACCTCATGAACTAGATACTGGAAAATGTTTAAATGTTGAGCATGGAGAGTAATTGATGAACACTTAACTAAGGATCTTAATGAAACATTGTTAAGACATAATTATGCGTTAAGTATGATCACTTAGGGTTAAAGAAAGTCAGTTACTTATGAACGTAAGAATGACGTAACAGAAAGCTGGAACCAATAATAACAAATCTAAAACGTAATTTGATTGAGAAGAAGGGTAAGATTCTTTTGAAACCATGTATGTTTATTCATGACCTAATGTGTTATGTGATGTTATCATCTACTATAGAGACTTAAAGACTTAAAGTGCACGTGTTATAAACTGTAGCAGGCGCTAAATGCAAGTACTCTAACCCTTGTTCCAGTTGGTTCTAGGCAAGACTTTGTGATTCATGTTTTCTTCGCATGAGTTAATGTCTGATGAAGTCAACGCCAATTCCTTCGGCTAGACTTACGATATGTTGGATTATTTTAATATTGCAAGTATGTGTAATGATTTTCCAAACTAATATTGTCGTGGTTTTCAAAGGGAGACTGAGTATGCCAAATTGTTTTGTCGTCAAACGACAGGCACGTGAGGTTGCCACAACTTAAACGTATACATGTTTAATGAATGTAGTGTTGATTAATATAGAGTACTATAGGCTGATCACCTAGACGTGCTCGTAAGTTATGCCAGACTTACGGACATCGTGCCTGGATGTCCTTTTCAAAGTACTTATGAAATACTCATGGTCTTGGACCGAAATTGATGTTTTACTGAATATTGTTGTTGTAAAACATTTTGAAAGAAAAGAAGTGCTATTTTAAATTATCGATAGTACTTCGTAACTATTGTTCAATTATTGAAGATATATGATTCCTATGACTCAAGCATGCTATTTTCCTAGAATTGTTGTACTTGCTAAACTAGTTAGGCTCAATCTTGCTTGAACCATATGAATGCAGCTAAGACCGAACGAACCGATGGATCCCGCAAGGATAAAGGGAAGGCTAAGACGAACCTGTAGATTACCTATGCAATAGTAAAGGTTTTGTATTGATACTATTTTATATTATGACAAAAATAGATGTAATGGTTATAAAGAACCTGGGAGAATGTTAATTTTACCTTGAATATATATAAGACATATTTGTTCTTTTGAGGTATTTAAATTGAATGATTGTGAGAACTGTAGCACCGTGTAGCACCATCTGTCGGGTTGGAAGATACCCGGATTTGAGGGCATCACAGGTTGGTATCAAAGCATTAGGTTATAAAACTTAAGGGGGGGGGGGATAAAAGCTTAAGTCATAACCTTAAGAAAAGTCAAAGAAATAAAAGATGGAAGTTAACCTTAAAAAAATACATTATATATGTTATGTGTTTTTATTCTACTGACGTTTACTAATTAAACTTTTGTGTTGTTGTAGATGTCAGGGGAAAATAGAGACATACAGGTAGTCAGTGAAGGGTCGGTGAATCAGATAGAGATCATACCGAACCCCATAGCAACAGATCCCGAGGTAGTAGTGGTTGAGTCTGGAGACTCAAAGAGCTTAGACCTCATGTTCATGTTCGACGACATGTTGGAAGAAGAGGTGGAAGTAGTGTCCTTCAACCCCATAGCAATAATAGCAGAGATGGCTCCAAGGGAGTCAATGATGTCACTGTTTATGTTAGTTCTGGATAAAAACATCCACTAATGTCAGGAGGTTAAGGAGTTGAAAGCCGAGCTCCAGGAAGTTATAGAAGACAAGACGGAGGTGGAGTCCATGTGGGAGTAGGAGCATGATGAGAGGATTTTGGCTAAGGATAAGGTCCACGAGCTGAAACAAGAGGTCTTTGAGCTCAAAAGTGAGCTAAAGACCAAGAAACAAAAGATAGTGAGAATGTCCTATATCCATAGGAGTTCTCATGCAGATTTCCAGCTGCAGATAGCTGGTTACCCCGTAGAGACATAGCAGACACTGCATACTATCAGCCATGATATTATCGTCGGTCTTGCCAAGGCGAATTTTGAGAATACCTTAAGGAAGATGTGATATAGTAGTGGCTAGAGTAGTTTAGATATGTATATATTTGTGTATCTAGTAGTGACATAAAACACTCTTTTGTATAACAAGGGTAGTCTTTTGTAAATCATAATTTTTTGAAAGCAATTGCGGGAAATTAATGTAATCAGCTTAAGCTCTGTAACCGATGTAGTATTATACTACAATGAATCAATATAAGTTTTCTTTTTCAAAACATGTGGAGTAATGAATGTTTAAAGTTATTGTTTAAAATTGAATAATAATTAATTAACAAGGAATGAATAAATAACGAAATGTGTTGTTTATTGTAACAGCAAAATGCCGCTAAGAAGAGTACCACGTAACCAAGGTGTGAACACAACCCAAATAGAAGGAGGTTCGGTTAACCCCTTGCAGGAGTTCGTAAATCTGTTCACAACCGCGTTTAATAGGACTGGGGCTAACATCCCCGTAAATTCTGGTGTAGTACGAGCTACTACGTTTAAGGACTTTAAGAGTGTGGGTATGTCGGAGTTCAAAGGAACTACGGACCCTATCGAAGCCCAAACGTGGGTGAAGGAAATCGAGAAGGCATTTGTGATAGCAAATGTCGACGAGGCCTACAAGGTTGCCTTTGCAACCTACATGATGAAGGGAGAAACCAACTTTTTATGGGAGGCTAATCAGGCTAGGGCCGGAATAGATGTTCTAATGTGGGTGAGGTTCAAGGAAATATTCTATGAGAACTACTTTCCCACGAGCATGCAGGGAAGGATTGAGATGCGGTTTCTAGAGTTGAAACAAGGGGACATGACTGTTTCCCAATACGCCGCCAAGTTTAATGAATTGGCAAGGTTCGCTCCACACCAAGTGGATACCGAGGTGAGGAAAGCTCGACGGTTTGAGCATGGCTTGAAACCCTGGCTCTATAACCGTATTTCTGTGTTTCAAAGTACTTCCTTTGGAATCGTTTCAGAGAAGGAAATAATTTCCGAAGGTGGTAGCAAGACGTTGAGCCAATACCACAATGATAAGAAAAACAATGGGAAAGTAGATGGGGGAGTGAAGGTTGAAGGTGCTAGCAGGAGTGGCGAAGGGTATAAGAGGAAGGTAGTTAGCTCCGGGAATACCGGAGTAAAACAAGTAGACCCGAAGACGAGGATGGAGGACTGCAAAACCTGTGGGAAGACTCACTTAGGAGTCTGTCTCAAAGGTAAGGTCGTGTGTTATAACTATGGACATGAGGGGCATATTGCGCCTAACTGTCCGAGTTCGAAGACAAACCGTGGATGCTTTTTGTGTGGGTCAACTGACCACATGGCAAAGAACTGCCCAAAGAAGGGGACGGATAGGAATAAGGGCGCCAATAATGGTAAGTTAACTATTGGGGGTCCAGCGCAGCCGGGTAGGCCGATGGCCCGTACCTTTAATATGACCGTCTAAGACGTGATGGCCTCGGGGGACGTAGTCGCAGGTATTATTCCGATCAATGACCTAAATGCATACGTGTTGTTTGACTCGGGTGCTACTTATTTGTTTATCGCTTGCGATTTTGCTAGACGATTAGGATTACTTCCCAAAAAGTTGCCAATACCTTTAAATATTAAGGTAGCAAACGAAGAGATAATTCCTATTGAAGATATTCATAGGAGTTGTTGCGTAGACATACGAGGTTATAAATTATCGGTAGATCTGATACCCATAAAGTTAGGAGAATTCGACGTAATTCTCGGAATGGATTGGTTGGTTAATCATGGGGCAATTATAGATTGTCAAAAGAAATGCGTAAATATTAAGACATTAAGACAACCTCATGTAATATTTTACGAGAATAAATTGCCGGGACGTTCGTGTTGTCTTAGTATGACACAGACTAGGAAATTATTGAGGAAGGGGTGTGTAGGATATTTGTGTCATGTGGTTGATACCCAGAGAGTGGGAGCGACCATGGAACAAATACCTATCGTGAGTGAATTCATGGATGTATTTTCGAGTGAATTGTTGGGTCTTCCACCAGATAGGGAGACCAAGTTTGTAATAGACATTGTGCCAGGAGTGGCACCAGTTTCCAGGGCACCGTATGGTATGGCACTAGTGGAGATGAAGGAGTTGATGGTACAGTTGCAAGAACGGTTAGACAGAAAGTACATACAACCGAGTGTTTCGCCGTGGGGAGCGCCGGTATTGTTTGTCAAGAAGAAAGGCGGATCGATAAGAACTGTGTATCGACTACCGAGAGTTGAACAAGTTGACAATAAAGAATAAGCATTCATTGCCCAGGATCGATGATCTTTTTGATCAGTTAAAAGGAGCAAAGTATTTTTCCAAAATAGATTTGCGAATGGGGTATCATCAGCTAAAGGTTAGGAATGAAGACGTGCCGAAGACAGCATTCATGACTCGTTATGCACATTACGAGTTTTCGTTGATGTCATTTGGGTTGACTAATGCACCAGCTGCATTTATGGATATGATGAACAGAGTGTTCAAACAATATTTGGACAAGTTTGTCATAGTGTTTATCGATTATATTCTAGTCTATTCTAAGACGCCAGAAGATGATGCTGAATAACTAAGGAAAGTGTTGAAGACACTAAGGAAGGAGAAGTTATATGCGAAGTTCACTAAGTGTAAATTTTTGTTAGAGAAGGTACAGTTTTTAGGTCATATCATTGACCACGAGGGTATTTCAGTAGATCCAACAAAGGTGGAAGCCGTGATGAATTGGGAACAACTGAAGACACCGACGGAGGTGCGAAGTTTCCTAGGATTAGCGGGTTACTATCAGAGATTTATTCAGAATTTTTCAAAGATAGCTAATCCATTAACTAATTTAACAAGGAAGACGGTGAAGTACACGTGGATGGAGAAGTGCGAAGACAGTTTCCAAGAACTGAAGAAAAGATTGAGTGAAGCGCCTGTTTTGTCATTACCCGATGACACAGGAAATTTTGTAGTTTATAGCGATGCTTCACATAGAAGTCTTGGTTGCGTGTTCATGCAGCATGTCAAGGTCATTGCGTATGCATCTAGACAGTTGAAGAATTGTGAGAAAGTTTACCCTACTCATGAACTGGAACTGGCCGCGGTGGTGTTTGCCTTAAAGATATGGCGACATTATCTTTACGGGGAAAAGTGTGAGATATACACGAACCACAAGAGTCTAAAATATATCTTCACACAGAAGGAGTTGAATATGAGATAGAGGAGATGGTTTAGTTGATAAAGGATTACGACTGTGAAATCCTATATCAGTCTGGAAAAGCCAATGTAGTGGCCGACGCCTTAAGTAGAAAGGGTCGGGAGAAGTTGTCTATGTTAACAACTCAAACTGAGTTAATAACAAAGATGGCTAGTATGGAGATAGAGGTGAAGTTGCAGAGTGAGGCGGATCAGAGACTGTTTACGACAGAGATACAATCTACGATCGTAGAGAGAATCAAGGAAGTACAACTCAAAACTGTTGAGTGTGACCAAATGAAGAAGTGGTTGACCAATGAAAAAAATATTAACTTTAGTCTTGATAATGAGGGATTATTAAGATTTGAAGGAAGAATTTCGATTCCAAATGAGACGGAATTAAAGGAGCAAGTATTACAAGAGGCTCACAGTTCGAGGTACTCGATTCATTCCTAGTAGCACTAAGATGTATCAAGACCTTCGACAAAGTTTTTGGTGGCCGAACATGAAGAGAGAAATAGCCGAGTAATTGAGTAGGTGCTTCACTTGTCAGAAAGTCAAGGCCGAACATGTAACGATCGAGGAATTTGTAATTTAATTTAAATATTTATTGAATTAAATAAATATTTTAAATAATTTATTTATTGAGGAAAATAAATAATTAATGAATTATAGTGAATTAATTTAGTAACTAAATTGATTAATGTTAATTAAATTATGTATTAGTAATTTTATCTGAAGGATTTAATTTAAGGAAATAATTAAATTAAATCAATTGCTTAATATTTAAGAAAATAATTAAATTAAATGAATTGTTTAATTTAAAAGAAATAAATAAATTAAATAAAGTGATGTTTATAATTTATTAATTAAATTAGATGTGAGACTCAGATTTTATGAATAAATATTTAATTTTCTCGAAATAATTTTTTGAATATTATGGTGTGGATTTGATATAATGTTATAGTTGTGGGTAATATTTATAAATATTGCAAAAGTACATGAAGTTGTTTTATAATATTCGATTGGTGAGGGAATATTCGTTTTAATAGAGAATATTAAATACAACAACACAATCATTAGTGAACCCCACAAATGGAATTATTGTCGGATTGAGAAAATGACAAAAATATTTTTATGAAAATAATGGCGGAAGTTTTACCATTAAGCTTGTTGAAACACTCGGTGTTAAAATTTCGATGAAAACAGCGTGGTTGCATAGTAGCACTGCGGTATTGATTATTGATGCTTACGTGATAAGTCACTCGGTTTTGTTTTATTGGTATTATTAATGTAATAAAAGCGAATACTTTTATAAAGTTATTCTATAAATAGAATAATATATTATATTATTTTGCATAGTAAGTTGCATAGTGCATGCATAGTGTTTTGCATAGTAAAATCTTTTTATATAAAACATAATACTTTTATAAAGTTATATGTTTTATTAGACAATAATTAGAATATATTATATTTTATTATGCATAGTGATTGCATAGTGCTTGCATAGTGTTTGCATAGTAAAATCTTTTATAAAGTTATTCGTTTTATTAGATTATAAATAGAATATATTATATTTTATTTAAAATATTTTGCATTAAGTATGGACCGTCAGATTAAAGTAAATCAATCTGGACCGTTCATGAGTTAGTTCTTATCGATCCATTTTTCTATAAATAGAAGCTCATTCATTCATTATTTCTTACGAATTCTTTGAAACTAGAGAGAGAAACTATAGAGAGAAAGAAGAAAAGTGTTCGCTACTTCACTACTTCTATATCCAAAGTACTCTTCTTTCTAAGGTAGGAATAATATTATTTGTTGTACTCATAAGGGGTATTCTTTATTTCTTATTAATGAAGAGAACTTCTGTTATTCCATTCTTTATTATTACATTGGAATAACTTTGTATATCGTGAGATACCCTATACTTGGTAAAATTCTTCTATTATTTCATTCTTTATTATTACATTGGAATATCATGTTCATGTATTATTATGTTTTTTCTGTTTGGGACACGGTTCATCTTTATTATTATTCTGTTGGAATATCATGTATGCATGCGTTTCTGTTTGGAGTCAGTTAAAGTCTTTATTGGCTTTTACATTGGAATAACTTTGTACATACGAAATAACCGCATGCATGGTGATTTACATTATTATTTTGTTCTTTATTATTACATTGGAACATCACATCGCGTGCTTTACGCATGACCTAGTTCCATTAATTATTATTACATTGGAATAACTTTGTCTATGCGGCAATCTGCATGCGTGGTGATTTCTTTTGTTATTCCATTCTTTATTATACTCAGTTAGTTAAAACTTTGACTTCCATACTCCATGAAATTAGTGGAATATCCTTGATATTTGCGCTTCATCCAGTATCTTTTCATGGAAATATTCTTCTGAGCATTCTTCAATTTTACTCTACAAAGCAATATCATGTTGACAATTTGGACGTTATTAGTTCCTGGACAAATTAATTCTTGAACTTGTTTTTATTGAATTTTTATATCCTTTTCATCATCCTCATGCTTATAATGTGTTGAAAGTCATATGTGGCCTGTAGTGCATAGATGGACTTGGTATGATTATGACCAGGGATTATTCGGTGTAATCATGACCGTAATGTTACAAATGATGTGGAAAAAGTCCTCATTGGCGTAGTGCATTGATGGATAATTTTTGCTATGATTATGGCTATGGATTCTCTTCGTCCACGGGTGCAAAGATGAATTGTTTTATGGCATGATCAGGACCGTTGATGAAAACATGATTATCTTTAGCCGTAGTGCATGGATAATTCATGGTCATGATACTAAAGAATATCATTGGCCGTAGTGCAGGGGTGATTCGATGATGTGGATTATTTATTAAGTTGAGTCCCAGCGATAAAAGTGATAAAAAACCTTTTATTCTCTACTTGACTCTTTTAATGGATTGCTTGTTTCGCTATAGTTAAACTTAATGTTTGTTATATTGTATCAGCTTAACACTATTTAAGGTTAATGATAATTTATTCTGCATTATCTTAGTCATAATATTTCTTACTGTGCTAGTTGAGCTCACCCTTTGTTTCACTGTTCTCTTTAGGAAATGAGAATATAGTTGGGACGAGTCGGGGAACGGACTGATGGTCCTAGATGGTGCATTAGTAGTCCTCACTATTCTGTGAAATAGTGCGATAATAATTATAATGAGGACTCCTTTTGAGTTTGTATACTCTCTAGTAGACTATATTTGTATTCAAACTCACAGTTTATGTTTTGTCGTATTGTACATGACAGTTGTATTATTAAGTTGTATTTGAATTCTGTACCATGTATCTAGCGACTCAAGATGGGTGATGTATACCTAATTTTGGGGGCGTCACAGTTGGTATCAAAGCTTAGGGATATGATCCTTGGCTGAGATGTGAGACAAGAACTATGAGGGGAGAGACGGGGAATTCCTTCGCTAGTATGACCTACCTAAGTTATTTGGTATTTAATTGGTTGATCAGAAAATAGGGATAATATGTTACATGTCAATTAACCTTTGTTTTGTGGTAGTATTTGAAAATGGCATCTAAAAATGTTGGGATAAGCAATGGAGCACAGGAGACCGTTGATTCTCCACAGATCAATAATCAGGACAATGTGCAACAGGATGGCGATAATCCTCCTGTAAACAACAACACTGATCAATTGACGAACGACGGTACGTTTAAGAGTTTTTTAGAATTCATGCAATATCAGACGAAGGTGGCTCCTGTTCATAATGCAGGAGGAAACAATGGCAACCCACGGTTGGTCACCGCTAAGCAATTCAAGGAGCTGGGACCACCGTAGTTTTTGGGAAAACAAGAACCACTTAAGGCGGAGACGTGGTTAAAGTAGATCACCAAGATATTTTATGTCTTGGGATGCTCCGAGGAGCAAAAGGTTCCTTTACAACCTTTATGTTGCGTGAAGAGGCGAGATCTTTGGTGGGGAATCGTAAAACACGTACCTTGACTGGACTCACTCAAGATGTCTTGGGAGAAGTTCGAAGAGTACATTCAATGACAAGTACTTTCCGAAAAGCATTTGTCACATGAAGGAGGTGGAATTTATCAAGTTGGAGCAAAACAACATGACCATGTCGCAGTACGAAGCCAAGTTTGCCGAGTTATCCCGATTTGCGTCCCACTTGGTTGATAATAAAGAGAGAATGTCGCGGATGTTTTTAAGAGGTTTGAAGCCGGAGATACGTCAATATCTTATCTCTCATAAACTGTGTTTGTATTCAGATGTTGTTAATAGGGCTCAGTTATTGGAGCGCGATAATAAGTTAACCAAACCAAAACAGAGCAGCCAGCAAAATGATAATACCGGTGATAACAGTCATCAAATTGGTGATAATAAGCATGGAGGGAATCAACATGCCAGAAATGGTAACCACTTCGGTGGTAATCATGGTCAAAATAATAAGAATGGACATTTCAAGAAGAGGAGATTCAACAATGATGGAAAGGCGTCGGCACAAAGACCGTTGTTAAGGAAGGAGAAGCGACCACCTATCATATGCTTCAAATGCGAGAGGAGGGACACATCGTCCAAGCTGCGTGATCGCAATCAAAGCATGTCTTTATAATTGTGGAAGAGAAGGTCACATAGCCCGATTTTGTCATTCATCGAAGACAAGTTCAGCTAGGATGTAGGCACCAAAGGATGTCCCAGACAAGCCAAAGCCAGTAGTTTAAGAGAGAGCATGTTTTTTTCGTGACGAGGAACCTGAATAAAATTATCACGGGTATGCTAGTCATAAACTCTTGCGAAGTATATACCGTGTTAGATACCGGTTCTACTCACTCTTTTATTGCACCTAGTTGTGTTCAATGTTTGAAGTTAACTCTGGAGAAGTTAGACTTTGATATATCTATTTAAACTCAGTTGGGAGAAACCTTCGTTACCTCCACTATTTATAAATCTTGTTCAAATCAACACTTTCACGTTACCTGTCAATCTTATATCTTTGAAAATACTTGCCTTTGATGCGATTTTAGGAATCGATTGGTTAACTACTCATCATGCTTTTCGTAAGGTTGTTAGCTTTCATACTCCTAACCAACCTGTTATGCGAATTCAAAGTAACCAAACCACTAAAGTCAATTATTGTCATATCAAGCCGTAAATAAAGAGCCCCGATCCTTTCGTTGTTGACTTTCTTGTGTGGAATGCACCGAAGCCAGACTTTCTGTAGGCAACATCATGAATGACGGTGGCAAGTTGATAGGTATCAATGTGATGTGTTATCCAAGTCTTGGATGAGAGTCACAGTTTTGAATGATATTTCTATTGTTAATAAATTTCCTAACGTATTCCTGAAGACTTCTTAGCCTACCCCTAGAGCGTGAAATAGAATTTTGTATTGACCCTAGTACAAAACCCATTTCTAAAACCCTTAAATATTTTCTTCACCTAAAATGATCGTATAATGCGCCAAAGACGTTGGCTTAAGTTGTTGAAGATTACGATCGTACAATTCAATACCATCGTGGGAAAGCGAACATGGTAGCTAACGCATTGAGTAGAAGATCGTATGCAGTTACAAGTGCGAATATACGAACCCACAAGAAGATAGCGAATATACGAGTAGAATCGACTTTAATCGATAAAGTTAAACTCGCTCAAGCTACACACCCAGAGCTTATGAATGTAAAGAATTAAGAAGATTCAAGAGGGCATTATTCTAGAAGCAAGAATCGACGAAGAGAGGAAATCTCGACCCTCAATTTAATTGGCCCATTTAAAATCCTTGATCGAGTAGGAGCTGTGGCTTATAGACTCGTTTTATCGCCAAGTATGTCGCGTGTTCATAACGTTTTTAACGTATCAATGTTACATAAATATGTGGATAACCCGAAGCACATTATTAATTTAGAACTGGACGAGATAGCGGATGATTTAACGTTTGAGGAGATACGTGTTAAAATCTTGGATAAAAAGAATCGTATTCAACACTCAAAGGTTATACCTCAAGAGTTAGAATTTGAAATGAAGTCGAGGTATCCTCACCATTGACATATCAATGCGTACGTAAATTTCGAGGGCGCGAAATTCCATAAGGAGGGAGATTGTGAGACCCAGATTTTATGAATAAATATTTAATTTTCTCGAAATAATATTTTGAATATTATGGTGTGGATTTGATATAATGTTATATTTGTGGGTAATATTTATAAATTTTGCAAAGTACGCAAGTTGTTATATAATATTCGATTGGTGGGGAATATTCGTTTTTTAACAGGAATATTTGTACAACAAGCACAATCATTGGTGGACCCCCTAGCGAAATTATTATCGGATTGAGAAAGCGAAAAATATTTTTATGAAAATAACGGACGAAAGTTTTACCGTTAAGCATTTAAAACACTTTCGGTGTTAAAAAATACGATGTCTGGCGTGGTTGCATAGTAGCACACTACGGTATTGATTATTGATGCTTACGTGATAAGTCACTCAATTTTTTTTATTGGTATTATTAATGTAATAAAACGAATACTTTTATAAAGTTATTCTATAGATAGAATATATTATATTCTATTATGCGTAGTGTTGATATAGTGCTGCATAGTAGTTTTTGCGTAGTAAAATCTTTTTTATATAAAGCAGAATACTTTTATAAAGTTATACATTTTATTAGACAATAATTAGAATATATTATATTTTATTATGCATAGTGTTTGCATAGTGATTGCATAGTGTTTGCATAGTAAAATCTTTTATAAAGTTATTCGTTTTATTAGATTATAAATAGAATATATTATATTTTATTTAAAAGATTTTGCTTTAAATATGGACCGTCAAATTAAAGTAAATCAATCTGGACCATTCATGAGTTAGTTACTATGCACTCCATTTTTCTATAAATAGAAGCTCATTCATTCATTATTTCTTACGAATTCACTGAAACTCTAGAGAGAGAAACTATGGAGAGAAAGAAGAAAAATGTTCTGCTACTTCACTACCTCTATATCTAGTACTCTTCTTTCTAAGGTAGGGAATATTATTTGTTGTACTCTTAAGGGGTATTCTTTCTTTCTTATTCATGACGAGAACTTCTGTTATTCCATTCTTTTTATATTTGTTGGAATAACTTTGTATATGAGGATACCCTATACTTGGTGAAATTCTTCTATTATTTCATTCTTTATTATTACATTGGAATATCATCATGCATTTTACGCTTGGGGACTGGTTTTCGTCTTTATTATTATATTTTGTTGGAATATCACATCATGTGTTTTTCTGTGGGACTGGTTCATCTTTTTTATATTACATTGGAATAACTTTGTCTATATGAAATATCGTATGCATGGTGATTTCATTATTATTCCATTCTTTATTATTACGTTGGAACATCACATCGGTGCTTTACGCATGACATGGTTCCGTTAATTATTATACATTGGAATAACTTTGTCTATCTCAATCCGCATGCATGGTGATTTCTTTTGTTATTCCATTCTTTATTATACTCGGTTGGTTAAAACTTTGACTTCCATACTCCATGAAATTAGTGGAGTATCCTTGATATTGCGCTTCATCGAGTATCTTTTCATGGAAATATTCTTACGAGCATTCTTGAATTTTACTCTACAAAGCGATATCATGTTGACAATTTGGGCGTTATTAGTTCTGGATAAATTAATTCTTGAACTTGTTTTATTGAATTCTTATACCATTGTCATCATCCTCGTGTTTATATTTTGTTGAAAGTCAATACGTGGCTTTTGTAGTGCATAGATGGACTTGGTATGATTATGACGGGATTATTGGTGTAATCATGACCGTAATGTTACAAATGATGTGGAAAAAGTCCTCATTGGTCGTAGTGCATTGATGGACAATTTTGGTATGATTATGGCTATGGATTCTCTTTGACGAGGGTGGAAAGATGAATTATTTTATGGCATGATCGGGACCAGATTGATGAAAACATGATTATCTTTAGTAGTAGTGCATGGATAATTATTAGTGGTCGTGATACTAAAGAATATCCTTGGCAGTAGTAGTGCGAGGGGTGATTCGATGATGTGGATTATTTATTAAGTTGAGTCCCAGCGATAAAAGTGATGAAAAACCTTTTAAATCATAAAAGATAGTAGATTTTATTCTCTACTTGATTCTTTTAATGGATTACTTGTTCCGCTGTAGTTAAACTTAATGTTTTTTATATTGTATCAGCCTAACACTATTTAAGGCTAATGATAATTTATTCTGCATTATCTTAGTCATAATATTTCTTACTGGGCTAGTTGAGCTCACCCTTTGTTTCACTGTTCTCTTTAGGAAATGAGAATATAGTTGGGACGAGTCGGGGAACGGACTGATGGTCCTAGATGGTGCATTAATAGTCCTCACTATTCTGTGAAATAGTGTGATAATAATTATAATGAGGACTCCTTTTGAGTTTGTATACTCTCTAGTAGACTATATTTGTATTCAAACTCATAGTTTATGTTTTGTCATATTGTACACGATAGTTGTATTATTAAGTTGTATTTGAATTCTGTACCATGTATCTGGCGACTCAAGATGGGTGATGTATACCTAATTTTGGGGGCGTCAAATTAGATATATATATATATATATATATATAATTGTAAGACCCCAACTTTTTAATGAATAAAATCGAATTTCCTCTATTTATTATTGTAAATAATAAAGTGTTAATTTGATATAATGCTTTGGTTATGGGTGAAATGTGCAAATTTTTAAAAATACGCAAGTGGTTATAAAATATTCATTTTTATCGGGGAATATTCGTTTGGTCGTGGAATATTCTTTCTGTTGGGGAATATTCGTACGACGGCGCAACCATTTGTGGGCCTCATAACAGAATAATTGTCGGATGAAGAAAATGACAAAATTGAGTTTTTATAAATAACGGGGTAATCGTTACCGTTAACACTATTGGAATACCCTGTTGATAAAGTAAAGTTGTTGCACAGTAGCACACGGTATTGCACAGAATTTTTTTCAATTATTGATTCTTACGTGAGAAGGAACTACTCAATAATTGTTACAATAATTAGTGTTCAATATTTTATTTTATTGATTCAATAATTGCTGCGTTGATATTTTATATTATTGTTGTTTCGATAATTGTCACTTTGACACGATATCTCAATTATCGGATCAATAATTCATATTATTTGAATAATATTATTAGATAGCATTATTGGTAATGTCTAGAAAGTTACATCGAGGAGAGGTCTGGTCACCTAATTGCTTGGCTTGAGAAGGAAAATCCTTATCGGAAAGCCCCTCTTTCCGAGGGCTACTGGTTGTCATTATTGTGATTACGTAATATTATTTATGAATAATTAATTATTGATTTATATGATAAGAAAATATTTATTTTATGTGGATATAAATGATGGATTTATTTATGTGGTTATAAATGAAGGAATTAATGTTGAGGTGTTTTATCAGTATTTTGTCGAATTGGAGGTATTAAAAATCAAACTAATGGTTTTTGAGATATATTGCAAGAGTTATAATTTTTAATCTGACCGTTGGATCGTTGTGATTTTTGGATATGTTATACATATATAAGTTGAGTATATGTTCTCAAATTTTGAACCGTTAAAAATGAACGAATGATTTGTTATAAATTTTAGGAGGTGACTGATTCAGAAATTAGGTTTATAAATGATTTTGGGGGGAAATTCTAGAAATGGGTGGGCCCCACTTTTGGTTGTTGGGGAAGATTGCTGATTTTTGGTGGGAGGAATAGTAGTAGGTAAAGCCATCAGGTAGCAGGTCATGCCTGCTTCGGCGTGCTAACATTTTCCTATAAATAGAGGGCTAAGTTAGAATTGGAAAAAACACACCAGAATTCATAAGTTTTCTCTCTTTTTCTGTCTAGATTATCAAGTGTATTTTGTGAGTATTTAGATACTTGGTGAGTTGCTATTCATCAGTGCAAGTTTCCTTCAGCGTCATATCCGATATCCTGTCAAAAGTGCTGCTCTTTTGAGGTAAGGAATTGTAAGGGATAGTAAGGGATATTAAGGGATGTTATATTCTTCGTAATGATGTTATTCTTTCAATATCATTATACTGACATATTGGTATGGATCTTATTGTGGAATTTTTACCTTTTTGAGTCGGGGTTACTATTCACGTATACAACACTATTCATGTATATGGCACTATTTACGTATATGACATTATTTACGTATGCGGTACTATGTACGAATACGGAGTACTATTCATGAGTTACTATTCACGAGTTACTATTCACGAGTTACTATTTATGAGTTACTATTCACGAGTTACTATTCACAAGTTACTATTCATGGGTACTATTCACGACAAAAATTGGTTTCTTTTTCTGACCAAATTATCATTGATTTATGTATGTTGCTCTTGAAAAGAAATGAAGTTGTTGATCATATTATTTTTATTATCATATATAACATTTTTATAACCCTGATGTTGAATTTCTCTTTCACTTGAGTGTAAAGATGGGTAGATTATTGGTATGATCGTGACTATGGGTTCTCTTTGGCCAGTAGTGCAAAGATGAATTGTTAACTGGTATGATCATGACCATTGAATTTATAATTGAATATCTTTAGCTTAAGTGTAAAGATGAATTGATTAACATGGTTATAATTATTGTTTATATAAATTCT
The DNA here is from genome assembly GCA_020205615.1 of Panax quinquefolius. Lineage (NCBI taxonomy): Eukaryota > Viridiplantae > Streptophyta > Magnoliopsida > Apiales > Araliaceae > Panax > Panax quinquefolius. The sequence continues at coordinate 75,856,037 of CM035172.1, forward strand.
GAAATGATTATATATTTCATTGAGATATGAATATATTTGGCCCGTGTAGTGCAAAAATATGAATCTGTTGATGAATATATTTGGCACAGTAGCAAAATATGAACTGTTGAGGAATATCTTTGGCCTGTAGTGTAAAGATGAATTATTGATGAATATCTTTGGCCAGTAGTGCAAAGATGATCTGTTGTTGAATATCTTTGACCTGTAGTGCAAAGATGACCTATTATTAAATATCTTTTGCCGGTAGTGCAAAGATGAAATGATAATGAATATCTTTAGCCTGTAGTGCAAAGATGAATTATTGATGAATATCTTTGGCTTGTAATTCAAAGATGACTTGTTGTTGAATATCTTTGGCCTGTAGTGCAAAGATGATTTGTTGATGAATATATTTGGCTCGTAATGCAAAGATGACTTGTTGTTGAATATCTTTGGCATGTAGTGCAAAGATGACTTGTTGATGAATATCTTTGGCCCGTAGTGCAAAGATAAATTTATTAGTATGATTATGAACATGAACTATAATTTGGTATAACCATGATCTTTGATGTTTCAGGTGATGAAAATTATCTTTGTCCTGGATGAGAAAAGGAATTTAGAACTACAATTACGATTATGAGTTATACATGTGATTGTGGACATGAATTGTTGATTGATGTTACAGGGATAAAACATTGTTGGTGGACTTTTAACATGGAGAAGATAATAGATTTTATGGTCTATTTAACTCTTCTAATGGATTGCTCGTTCCGCTGCAACTATGGTTGAAATTTTTATCATCTACCATATGTTCTAAATCTCTGATTTATTATTGATGAAGGCTATTGATAATTTAATTATCTTTAGTCATGATATTCTTTATTGAGCTAGTTGTGCTCACCCTTTTGCTTCACAATTCCTTTCAGGTAATAAGAGTGTAGCTGGGTCGAGCGGGGGTAACAAGGGCATAGAACGGTGGTCATCATTTAGTAGTTATATTTGGTGAATCAAATAGTGTGAGGCGAACCCAACGTTGGAAGGGTGTTTTGCCACTATCATACAAGATGTCTAAAGACATACAACCTCGTGTCATCATAAGACAGGGTTGTGCACATCCACTTACTGAGTATATCTACGCGCACTACCTATATGATCTTGGTGTTTGTTTGAAGTATAATTCTCAATTAGAGACAGTGGAGATAATGATATGTCAAGAGAAGACTCACCATTGGAAATAATATGATAGTAATCTTCTCGTTTTTCTTTGGGGTCTATTGGAATTGACCAAGGATAATTTGTGGCCATATGATATCTATCATAACTTCGGAAGCATGGCCTCCCATGTACGAAGGTTTCCTTGAGCACTTCCCAAAGATTTTAATTTCTAAAACAATTTTTGACTATACCTTTATGTAAGGTGTCATTGTGACTTGCTGTCCAAGGTTGGGATGAGAGTAACAGTTGGTATATATTTGTATCCAAACTCACAAAGATATATGTTGTTGTATTTTGCACGACAATTGTTGTAATAAAGTTGTAGTTGTTTTTACGTACCATGTATTTGGTGACTCGAGAATAGGTTGGATGGAATGGACCTATTTTGGGGTCGCCGACGGTATCGAGCTTAGGGATATGGTCTCTAGCGGAGATCGGGGAATATAACTAGGAGGGGAGAGATGAGTAAATCCTTCGCTAGTGTGTCCTACCTAAGCTTAATTGTTGGTTGGTCATAATATATGGATATTATGTGATACGTTAATTTGCTTAATTAACCCGTGTTTTATGGCAGTATTTGAGAATGGCAGCTGAGAATGCTAACAATGGAGTGAATGAGACTGTGGGGATACCTCTAATCACTAACCATGATAATGTGATGTCAGACGAAGAAGGAATTAGAGATATTCTTGTGGTGAGTGAAAAATTGATAGTTGCACCCGAGATAGTCGCAGAGGTAACAACTGAGAGTGAGGAAGAAGAGGAAAAGAGGTACCTGAGGAGAATTTATTAGAGGTATTATATGATCAAAATATAGAATTGCAAAATTGTATTCATGAGTTAGAAGAAGAGAAAGTCAAGTGACAAAGGTCGTGGAGCAAAAGGATGCAACAATTCAAGCTCAGGTTACCCGATATGTGATGCTTGAACAGAAGCATTCTTTGACTGAGTATAAGATGATAAAGATGGAATCTGAGCTGAAAGAAGAAAAAACTGAACGAGTAAGAATGAGTGATGCATGGGTAAAAGCCACACGACGCGTTGATATTGTGGAAAGAGATGTCCGTTCTAAGAAAGCTAAAATAGATGATATGTATTTCTCTTTTTGGACAGCAATTGGGAGAACCCAACATCGAGTTTTGAATTACCCTATACATAGCGGTCAACCTGAATTCGATATGGATTGAAGATTGATGATTCAGATCATGAATCAGGAGTACGATGAGGCTGACGCCCCCAAATTCAGGTAGCTAAAGTCGAAAAAGGTGATGAGCCATCTACTAGCAAAGGAAAGGGTAAGATGTCTAAGTGATGATGAATTAGTTAAAGTTTATTTAAATGCTTGAAGTTAAAAGACTTGTTTTATTTTATAATGTATTCCGTAAAATCGATGTAATAATTTAAGGTTAGACGGGATTGAGATTATGTAACCTTTTAATGGGAGATATTATTGTTTAAAGTTATTTAACGTTTTATCCTTTATTATGGGTAGTTAGATGTAAATATTTTGATAGTGAGCACCAAATTCGGTGGAAATGAAGTACCCGGATTTGGGGGTGTCACAGGTTGGTATCAAAACCTTAAGTTATGAACCTTAGGTGGGGGAAACCTTAGGAAGTAGCCTTTAAGGAAACAGAAAATATAGAGGTGTTTAACTCTTATCGGGTTTCAAGGAATGGATTAAGGCGTCCATTGAAACTAAACAATAAAAGACATTATGTGCTATGTGTTAATAACTTATGTGCTCGCGAGTATTTATAATGTTAAGTAAAACTTAAAATATTTTGTTGACAAGATGTCTAACAAAGGAGGGTTCAGTCTAGCTAGGGAGGTGATACCTCAGGTACCTATAGATGACGAACCCTGGGATATTCACGTAGTGCGGGAACAGTTGATCTAGGAGGATGAGCCTGTGACCGATCCCGAGGAAGATAGTCCTTAGGAGATAGAGGAGGATGCTGATGAGGAGGATCTTAATGAGTTTCCACCAAACTCCATATCGGCTGAGATGTATGATGCTTTGTATGACCGTAACATAGAGTTACAGGATAATGTTGAGGAAATGAAGGAGATGGTTGAGATGCATCACATTGCGTTGGAGCAGAAGGATGTTGAGATTCATGAACTTGATTCAAAACTCGAAAACACATAATGGGATCTAGTTCATACCAAGCGTTAGCATGAAGACCTATTATCAGTGAACGAGAAGATGAAGACTGACATTGAGAAGTTGAAAGATGACTTCAAAGAGGAATCAACTAAGCGTACAAAAGTAGAGGACGCTTGGATGAAGGCGACTCAGCATGTGGACCGTGCTGAGGCTAAAGTTCAAGTGAAGAAAGCCAAGATGAAGGAGATGGATTATGCTTTTAATTATGCGATTGATAGGGCCCAGGATCGAGTTCATTATTACCCACCTCAGTTTGAAGACTCGTCGTGGTTCGTGATGAATCACAGAACGGCTTATCGTATCATGGAGGAGGAACGTCGAGAAGCCTTACGACGTCTTAATATGCCTAGATAGAATAAGAGTGATAATAATATGTGGTTAATTATGTGAATAAATAAATTGTGAATTCCTTATTTTGAGATAAATAAAGGGATAGTATGAGTATGTAATCCTGAAACTGGTCTAGTTCAGGAAAGTGAATGTTTATAGTAGATATGCTATCTTTAGTATGTTTTAAAACATTATGAATGAATAAAATATTATAGTTTATTCGAAATATTATGTGATATAGCTTTATTCTTGGAATGTTTAAGTTAAACTTCAAATACCCAAGAAGTTGAGTAATGAACTAATAAGCGTATATTCTAACAGAAAATGCCTCCTAGAAGAAGACAACCACGTCAACAAGCACCTCTTGAGGGGTCTACTAACAATAATAATGAGACCAACGCTAATCCAGTTCAGCAGTTGGTAACTCTACTGACGGGAGCACTTACGAATCATCCGCAAGCTCAAGTTATGACTTTCAAGGATTTCAAAGCGGTTGGACCGCCAGAGTTTCAAAGGTCTATGAATCCAGTGGAAGCCCAAACCTAGATCATGGAAATGGAGAAGGTGTTTGACGTTGCTAGAGTTAATGAAGATCAAGAGATTGCATTTGTGACGTTCATGCTGAAGTCTGAAGCTAGCTACTGGTGGCAGACAAATAAAGTTCGTGGAGGACAAGGAGTGATAATGTGGGAGAGATTTAAGGAGATGTTCTTTGAAATGTACTTTCCAGTGAGTTCTCGGAATCAGTTAGAAGTGCAATTTCTTAAGCTGAAACAAGGAACTATGATGGTGCCCGAATATGCTGCGAAGTTTAACTAGTTGGCAAGGTTTGCCACTTATCAAGTCAATATGGATAAGCATAAGGCGAGAAGGTTTGAACAAGGATTGAAACCCTGGCTATATAGCAAGGTTTCAATGTTCTAGTAAAATACATTTGTGGCTGTATTAGAAAAGGCAACTATCGCAGAAGGTGGAAGCGATGCCTTGACCAACTACAATCAAGAACAAAAGAAGAGGAAGAATGGTAATGAGAATAAGGCTGGTGGAAGTAATGTTGGAGGTAATAATCAGAAGAAGAAGTGGAACGAGAATTTGACTACGGGAGGAGAGCAAGGAAGTCAGCAGAAGAAAAAGTTTGAAGCTTGTGCTACTTGTGGAAAGAACCATATTGGGGTATGTTTGAAGGGAAAGCGGGTGTGTTTCAACTGTGGTCAGGAGGGACACATTGCACCGAATTGTTTTAGTCCGAAGAAAGGAGCATGTTTTACCCGCGGTTTGAAGGATCACATGGCTCGTGATTGCACTAAAATGTCAGCGGGGAGTGCAAGTGGAGGAAAGGGAAACAACAACGGTGGTGGTTCATTGATTATCACTGGACCAGCTAAGACAAGCCGACCTACTATGAGAACTTTCAATATGACTGTGCAGGATGCTGTTCAGTCTAAGGATGTTGTGTTAGGTATCATTCCGATTAATGGTATTAATGCTTATGTACTGTTTGATTCGGGTGCTACTTGTAACGACCCCAAAATTCCTACCATTTAAATCTTAACTTCGGTCGTTAACCATACTTTAAATCTCTAATTTTACATCATTATTCGATATTAAAAACACTAAATTTGCGAAATATTTAAAACATTTATACATTTTCTTCTTTATTGCCCTGAATCGCAACCTTTACATTACATCTCTTTGATTCAATCTTATATCATGAATCGTTACAACAAAATGATTATACAAAGTCTTACATCATAACTAAATATCCATATACATTGGATAGCTCAACTTACAATTCAACAACATGTTACGTTCAAAATATGAAATATATTTCTCATAAAACATAAGTAATCTTCGTGAATATAGATCTCTATAACTCACGTAGCACATATCTTTACCTTAAAATCTTAACCTACAAAAGTGGTTATGTGCAAGAATGAGCTCGACATCCCATCAAAGTCTAACAGTTTTCATGCATCACATAGCTCATAATAACATGATCGATATACATCTCATTAAAGTAACATGGCATACATGCTTTTAATTCACATAGCAAATATAAAGATTGAGTTCCTTACTCAATCATCATTACTTAACCAAAACAATGTAGTCATAAATTGACTTTAACATTTCATGATTTCAACATGTATAACATATCATGCAATTTAAAACAGTTCATCAAGTCCATGTAACAAATAGGAACCGAAAGACTTGCCTTGATCGTTATTTACCAATAACAGTTTAACAGCTTACAGTTATCTGCACTTCACGTGCCCTACACAACTATATAATTATACACATCAATTATTAGTCACATAACAACACATAGTAATTGTAATGTAAACTTTACTCCACATCTCATAATCTTTCCTATTAATTAGCACATAATGTTCAATTAGATTGTGTAAACTTTTTGACTTATATCTCACTGTATTTTATATTTGAAGTTCATTCAAGTACTTAAGTCTTGCTAGGACTACTTATTGGTTTTATGTTAAACCCATTTCATATCCTATAATATTCATTTCAATTGAATTGAAACACTTTTTAAGTTCGTTAACACTTGGCATGGCATTTCGACGTTCATTTGTCACACGCCCGATTTGCCTCTCTTGTATATGCTTACTATGCTTCAATAACTTATCTAATACATCATTTATTAATGTTAAGCATCATTATATTTATTGACATTCATGTTTTATAACTTAGGACGTCATCTTTTATGGTCAGGAGCACTACACATGCATATGTGCATGCATGAAACACCCTCCGATTGCCCCCGAAAACATAACAGTCCTAAAGATGACAAATCTGACTACTTTTACAGACCTCAAATTGAAAAATTTAAAGAACGAAAGTTGTAGGTCTACTCGTCCTCGTTCCGGATCATCTTGAATCACCTCAATCAGAGTTTGTATGAGAAAGTTATGGCCATTGTAGACACTCGAAATTTTCTATACCATTGTCACTAACATTGCAGGAGGACAGATTTTTCTTTTAAGAGAGAACCCTGAAAGACAATCCAAATCCATACCGGATACTACCGAAAATTCAAAGCATCAACCCCGGATCGTAAATCAGGAGTAGCAATTCAACCTCGGATGTAAACCGAGGGCTCGCAGATCCAATACCGAAACGGATCGAGAAGACCGATTAATCTTGGAGATAACCCCGAGGAATCTAGTCTCAGTCCCAACCATGGGAATAGCCACCAACCTTGGTGATACCCCAAGGAATGCAGTTTCGGCGATAACCCCGAAAATGCTTGTTTCAAATGCGACCAGCTTCAATTTCGGCGCTCATAACGAGATACACTGCACCAACCCGACAAGAACATCGGGAAGACATGCACACCTCAAAGGTGACAATGAGGACCTTCAACAATTACAGCAGTCCAATCTCCGTGAAGCCTGAGCAACGTCTGCTTTATCAGCCCAATCCGGAGATAACACCGGTGAGGGGCAACATCGTCATCTCGTCAACACGATGCCACGTCACGTCTCTATGCAACGATGTCCCGTAAGGCTAACGAATCCCGAGTGACTATTGTGCGGGGTAACGGATGAAAGTTGAAGCTTGAAGACCGGAGGGCATCGTCCCATCTTCAATGACTTCGTATAAACTCTAATCCCATGTCATCGTACAACTCTCGACAATGGCGGTCCGAAATAGGTCCTGTATACCTCAAACGGATGCCCATATTGCACTTCTGAAAGTTCGAGCGGACATTACAGTGCCTGAGTGCATGTACTTCGAGACGACCTGACCCGACAAACCCGGGCCCACCTAGGTTGCCTCTGGTACACCTGCGGCTCAGCCGCAGGTACACCTGCGGCTAAAATGCCTATAAATAGAGGACTTGGGAAGCCCATTTTGAAAGAGAAAAAGGCGAGGAAGCCCTGCCCAATTTGCTTTGCACTCACCCCATGCAGTGTACTTTCCCCTTCTAAACACATGTGAGCTCATATATATCCCTTTTGTACCTACAAAAGTCAGTGTTTACCCACTCTAAAGATATAGAAGCCTTCTTTATCAGTCAGCTGTAAGCCATCTCACACACTTTAGAGTCTTTCTCTTCATCTTTGCACACACCCTTCTACACGTTGAGAGTCGTGTTGCTTGCTTGCTTTTCAGGACTTGGTTCGTGGTTTCATTTTCATATATATATATATATATATATATATATATATATTATATATTAACATATATATTGACTAACATTATCGAGTTATGCCTCAATTGAGCCTAGACTTCGGTCTGATGCAGGAGAGCGTTTATTTGCTTTAATATATATATATATATATATATATATATATATATATATATATATATATCAGCAGTGTGTCAAACTTTGTTCGATGAGCCTAGACTTGATGCAGTGCATTTACTTTATTATATATATATATATATATATATATATATATATATATATCATCGAATAAAGTTTGACACAGTTGATATATATATATATATATATATATATTAACTTTGTGTCTAGGATTTTGTTCGATGAGCGTAGACTTGATGCAGTGCGTTTACAAAATATATATATATATATATATATATATATATATATATATATATATATATTTATATATATATGAACTGTGGTCGACTACGCTCGATGAGCACGGATTTTATATCCTAAGTGCGTTTATTTCGCTTATATATATATATATATATATATATATATATATATATTGTCCCACTTGAGTTTACTTCGTTGTGGTTGATCGCTTTTACTGACTTTCTTTACGCTTTCGTCCTACTTGGAGTTTACTTAAGTGGCGATTAAGTATTATTGCTTTATTTACATTTACGTCCCGCCTAGAGTTTTCTTCGTGGCGGTCAACCGTAAGTTCTGACTTTATTTATGTTTCATTTCACTTTGGAGTTTCCTCCGCGGTTAATAGCTTTTAACAACTTTATTTATATTTCGATCCCCATGGAGGTGCTTCGTGGTTGGTGATCATGTCTCGATATATATATTTACAACTTTTATATATATACCTGCTTACTGCTTTCATATAAAGTGCAGTATTTTGTGAGCCTAGGAATCATGTGATCATAGATTCATCCCATTGAATCTAGATTCGGTTCCCATGATAGACATTTTCACTCAGAAGCGACTTTGTAAATTATTCTCATAGAGAATGAATGTGACTCCCCCAAAATAGGTATACAACACCCATTCGAGTCACAAAATACATGGTACATGTAAACAACTACAACTTTATTAATACAACATAAAAACTGTGAATTTAAATACAAATATTGTTATCTAGACAATATCCACACTCAAATAAGTCCTCATTACAATTATTGATACATTATTTTATAAAAATGGTGAAGACTACTAAAACGACTTTCTAGAACCTTCATTCCATACCCCGACTAGTACTCGCTACATTTTCGCCTCCTGAGAAGAAAAATGGAACAAAAGGAAAAGGGTGAGCTCAACTAGCCCAGTAAAGAATATTATGACTAAGATAACATAGAACAAATTATCGTTAGTCTTCAACAGGGAAAAATCTAATAGAATACAATAGACAACAAATTTTAAATCAATCTTCGCAGCGGAAATAATAATTCATTAGAAGAGTGAAGTAGAGAATACAATCTACTATCTTCTATATATGAATTTAAAAGTTCATCGTTGATATGTTATCCCTATAACATTAATCATTATATATCTGGAATTAAATATTCATCTTTTCACTACAGGCCAAAGATATTCATCAGTTGGTCATGTTCATTTAAACACATGTTCATCTTTGCACTACGGGCCAAAGATATTCATCATAAAATCATTCATCTTTGCACTACATGCCAAAGATATTCAATAATATCATCATTTAGGACTGATGATGATGAAAATATTTTAAAGAAAACGAATCCAGTGAAACAAAAGAATAAATAATAAGGATTCGTACTTTAAACAATCCAAGTTCAAAAATACTTCATAAATAATCAGAGTGGAGTAAAATTCAAGAATGATCAAAACATGGATACAATCAAAGCTAGTATCCATAATAGATATTTTGGACGAAAAACGAAAATTTAATTTTTTTTGTGAATAGTGTCGTATTCGTGAATATTGTCATATACGTGAATAGTACCGTATACGTGAATAGTAACTCCAACACTAAAAGATAGAAATTTCACAAAAAAAATCATCATGCTTCGTGAATAGTACTCGTGAATAGTAACTCATGAATAGTAACTCGTGAATAGTAATTCATGAATAGTAACTCATGAATAGTAACCCCGACATGAAAAGTTCCAAATTTGATAAAAATTTAGACCAATATTTCGGCATAATGATATTGAAGAAATAATATCATTTACGAAGAAAATAACATCCCTTACCTCAAAAGGATAGTACTTACATTGGAATCTTTGGATATAGTCTTTGAAAGAACTTGCACCGTTTAGCAATACTCAAAGTACTAAAATACTCACAAAAATACGCTCGATATTATAGCGAGAGAAAGAGAGAGAAATCTTTAGTTTCTGGTGTGATTTTCAATTCTAACCTAAGCACCCTATTTATAGAAAATTGCTTAGAACACCAAAGTAGAAAATTTAATAAAATAATAATATTTTATTTTTAATTTCCTTAGCCCACCTTGACTGAATTCAGCCATCAAATAATGACAAAAACCAAAAAAAAGTTTTTGTAAATAAAAATAATTAAAACTTTCAAAAACCAATTATTTCAGAACTATGAAACTTCAATAATTCATAATAAATAGCCATTTTATCAGAAAAATTCGAACCACATGTATGTTCCATGGGAAATTTCATTATCTACAACTTTGTAGAAGAAAGGTTTTCCAAATTCCAAACAGAAATTGACCGAAATCCACAAACGGGCGATTTTACATGCTATAATCAAATTTCAGTCAAGAAATGGGCCCACATACATGTTTAACATGTTTTAAACAACTTTTGCAACAAATATACTCTTTCTCCTCATATACTCATATATCTCACATTTATTATAAAATATCATCATTAATATATTATAATAATATAATAAAATATTATTTTATCAGAAAAGATAAAATATCGATTTTCAACAATTGTCACTTTAAAAATTTTCTCCATCTATATCCACATAAAATGAAAATTTTCCTCATCATATAAATCAATAATTAATTATTCACAAATAATATTACAGAATCACAATACCGACAACTAAGCGGTTCAGAAAGAAAGAGGGGCTTTCAATAAGGATTTCTCTCATTGGCCATGCAATAATGGTATCTAATAATATTATTCAGATAATATGAATTATTGCTTCGATAATGGAAAATATTGTGTAGTGATAATTATTGAAACAACAGTAATATAGAATATCAATGCAACTATTATTGAATCGATAAAATATCGAAGCAGTAATTATCGTAACAATTATTGAGTAAAGTGCCTTCTTACGTAAGAATCAATAATTGGTGCAATACTGCAAATCTTCTTGTGCAACAACGCCAGACATCTTGTGTTTTAACCACGGGTATTCCAACAAGATTACTTGGTGAATAATTTGCTGTTAATTTTAAACAACTTATGCTTGTCGTTTTCTTCATCCAATCGCTTTCAGTTATGGGGCCCATAAAGAAGGTGGCTTGTGCCGCATCGAATATTCCCCGATAGTAAGAATATTCCACAACCAAACGAATATTTTTTGATAAAAATGAATATTTTATAAACACTTGCTTGTTTAAAATATTTGCACATTTTACCCACAACTAACCATATTAATCAAATCAATCCTTACTATTTCAAAATAATAAATAGAGGAAATTTAATTTTATTTATAATAAGTTGGGGTCTTACAACCTCCCCTCCTTATGAAATTTTGTCCTCGAAATTGAAGTACGTACCTGGTGTTTCAAAAAGATGAGGATACCTCGCTTTCATTTCTGTTTCCAACTCCCAGGTCATTTCCTCAATAGCATGGTTTCTCCACAAAACTTTAACTTGTGGTATGACCTTCGTGCGTAGGACATGCTCCTTCCTATCCAAGATCTTGACAGGCACCTCTTTGTACATTAAGTCTTCGGCTATCTCGTCTGGTTCTTACTCAATTATGTGGTTCAGGTCTTTCACATATTTACGAAGCACAGATATATGAAAAACAATATGAACACGAAACATACTTGGAGGTAACGCGAGTCTATAGGTCACATTTCCTACTCGGTCAAGAATCTGAAATGGACCAATAAATCATGGATTGAGCTTTCCTCTCTTCCCAAATCTTGTAACTCCCTTCCGTGGAGCCACATGCAACAATACATGATCCCCAATACTAAATTCCACGTCCTTTCGATGAAGATCCGCATAACTCTTTTGTTGATCCTGTACCGTTTGTATACGTTGTCAAATCGTTTGGATCTTCACAGTAGTCATTCGTACCAACTCTGGTCCCAACAACGTTGCTTCTCCTACCTCATCCCAACATACTGGAGAGTGACACTTTCGTCCATACAATGCTTCAAATGGAGCCACACCTATACTTGCCTGATAACTGTTGTTGTAGGAGAATTCCACCAATGGTAGGTACTTATCCCAACTCCCTTTGAAATCGAGGACACAAAGTCTTAATAGATCTTCAAGAGTTTGAATAGTCCTCTCTGATTGTCCGTCCGTTTGAGGATGGTATGCCGAACTGAATTGTAAATCCGTACCCATAGCTTTTTCCAAGCTAACCCAAAATCTTGAAGTAAATCTTGGGTCACGATCCGAAACTATGGATACTGGCATGCCATGCAACCTCACAATCTCATTCATGTACATACTAGCAAGACGTTCAAGGGAATAAGTCTCCCGTATCGGTAAGAAATGGACAGACTTGGTTAATCTATCAATATTAAACCCAAATCGCATTTATGCCTTGAGAAACCGTGGGAAGACCTGTAACAAAATCCATGGTAATGTGTTCCCAATTCCATTTCAGAATCTCAAGTGGTTGCAATGGACCTTTTGGAACTTGATGCTCTGCCTTTACACGTTGACAAGTTAAACACCTCGATATAAACTTCGCGATCTCTCTCTTCATATTGTTCCACCAAAATTTATGTCGAAGATCATGATACATTCTGGTACTCCCAGGATGGATTACAAAAGGTGTGTTGTGTGCCTCCATCATGATTCTATGCATCAAGTCAGAATCGTTAGGAACACAAAGTCTGCAGTGGACTCGAAGTATTCCTTCTTCATCGATTCTTGCTTCTAGAATAGTACCTTCTTGTACTTTCTTCTTCATACGCATCAGCTTCGGATCTGTGGCTTGAGCAACTTTAACTTTTTCGATTAAAGTCGGTTCTATACGTATACTTGACATCATCGCATGGGTCCCCGGAGTCTGGCATTCTATCTTCATCCTTTGTAAGTCGTATAAAATTTTGCGTTGACAATATCGCACTCGTACCCGCATATGATCTTCTACTCAATGCGTCAGCTACCACGTTTGCTTTTCTAGGATGGTATTGGATGGTATGACCGTAATCTTTCAACAGCTCGAGCCAACGTCGGTGTCGCATGTTGAGTACTTGGAAGTTCTTCTCGCATTCCTCGGTCCATTCAAAGTTTGTATATTTTTGAGTCAGCTGAGTTAATGGAGTAGTGGTTCGAGAAATTTCTTTTACAAATCTCCGATAATAACCAACTAAGCCTAGAAAGCTACTTATTTCTATTTCTGACTTAGGTTGCTCTCAACTGTGACTCATATCCCAACCTTGGATAACACGTCACAATGACACCTATCAGTTTACTATCGCACGAATATGGCATCCCCTACAGAGAGTCTGGCTTCGATGCATTCCACAAAAGAAGTCACCAGATAGAGGCCCGGTTATCAACTTCTATAGTTGGGTTTTTAACTCCTGAAGTTCAATAGGAGCTATTCGATATGAGATTTTAGAAATGGGTTTTGTACCGGGTTCAAAGTCGATACAAAATTCAATATCACGCTCTAGGAGTAGGCCAGGAAATTTTTCAGGAAATACGTCAGGAAATTTACTAACAACAGAAATATTATTCAAATCTGACGTATTTTTGTTCAAGTCCATAACATGGCTAAGAAAGCTTGACATCCATTTTTCAATAAACGAATGAATTTACAGCTTGATATGAAAGAGTTTGACTTCAATGGTTTGGTTGCTTAAATTCGAATAACAGGTTTCTTAGGAATATGAAAACTAACAACCTTACAAAAGCAATCAATTTGGCATGACGAGTAGTTAACCAATCAATCCCTAAAATCACATAAAAAGCAAGTATCTTTAAAGAGATAAGATCAACAGGTAATGTGATGGTGCCAACTTGGATCAAACATGATTTATAAACATTGGATGTGATGAAAGTTTCTCCTAACGGAGTTTCCATAGATAGGTCAAAGTCTAATTTCTCTATAGTCAAGTTTAAACGTTGAGCACAAGCAGGATAGATAAAAGAATTTGTAGAACCGGTATCTAATAAGGTATATACTTCGCAAGAATTTATAATTAACTAACCCGTGATACTTTTGTTCAAGTTCCTCGCATTTTGGGCAGTCACGACAAACGCTCTTCCAGGAACCGTTGACTTTGACTTGTCCGTATCCGCCTCTGGTGCCACCGTCCCAACTGGACTTAACTTTTCTATAGAGTACATTCTACCCATCATTTCTTCGTCGAATTCCCGATCCATGATTTCAATCATTACTCTCCGATCCATATCGAATTAGGGCTGACCGCTCTGCATAGGTTAATTTCGCACTCGATGTTGGATTCTCCCAATTGCTGTCCAAAAACCGAAATCCATTTCATCTATTTTGGCCTTATTGGATCGGACGTCTTTTTCTACAATATCAACGTGTCGTGTAGCTTTTACCCATGCATCCTCCATTCTCATTCGTTTGGTTGCTTCTTCTTTCATCAGAACTTTGATCATAGCATTCTCAGATTCCAGCTCTAATATCTTATACTCTGCCAAAGAGTGCTTCTGTTCAAGCATCGCACATCGGGTAACACAATTTAGAATTGTTGCATCTCTTTGCTCCACGACCGCCTGCCGTTCTTCAGCCTGCTCTTCTAACTCATGAATACGATTTTGTAATTCTAAATTTCGATCATAAAATTCTTCTAATAAATTCTCCTCAGGTTCCTCTTCTTCCTCTCCTTCCTCACTCTCAGCTGCTACCTCTGCGACTATTTCGGGTGCAACTATTAATTCTTCACTCACCACATGGATATCTCTAATTCTTTCTTCGCCTGACATCACATTATCCTGGTTGGCGATTAGAGGTGTCTCCACGGTCTCATTCACTCCACTGTTAACATTCTCAGTCGACATTCTCAAATACTGCCATAAAACAAGGGTTAATTTAACAAATTAACATATCACATAATACCCCTATATTATGACCGACCAACAAATAAGCTTAGGTAGGACACACTAGCGAAGAATTTACTCGTCTCTCCCCTCCTAGTTCTATTCCCCGATCTCCGCCAGAGATCATATCCCTAAGATCTGATACTAACTGTGACGCCCCCAAAATAGGTATACAACACCCATTCTGAGTCGTCAAAATACATGGTACATAAACAACTACAACTTTATTAATACAACATAAAAACTGTGAATTTAAATACAAATATTGTCATCTAGACAATATCCACACTCAAATAAGTTCTAATTACAATTATTGATACATTATTTTACAAAAATGGTGAGGACTATTAAAACGACTTTCTAGAACCTTCATTCCATACCCCGACTAGTACTCGCTACATTCTCGGCTCCTGAGAAGAAAAATGGAACAAAAGAAAAAGGGTGAGCTCAACTAGCCCAGTAAAGAATATTATGACTAAGATAACATAGAAAAAATTATAGTTAGTCTTCAACAGGGAAAAATCTAATAGAATACAATAGACAACCAGTTTTAAATCAATCTTCGCAGTGAAAATAATAATTCATTAGAAGAGTGAAATAGAGAATGCAATCTACTATCTTCTATATATGAATTTAAAAGTTCATCGTTGATATTTTATCCCTGTAACATCAATCAATATATATCTAGAATTAAATATTCATCTTTGCACTACAGGCCAAAGATATTCATCAGTTGGTCATGTTCATCTAAATACTTGTTCATCTTTGCACTACGGGCCAAAGATATTCATCAGAAAATCATTCATCTTTGCACTACATGCCAAAGATATTCAGTAATATCATTATTTAGGAATGAGGATGATGAAAAATATTTTAAAGAAAACGAATCCAGTGAAACAAAAGAATAAATATTAAGGATTCGTACTTTAAACAATCCAAGTTCAAAAATACTTCATAAATAACTAGAGTGGAGTAAAATTCAAGAATGATCAAAACATGGATACAATCAAAGCTAGTATCCATAATAGATATTAATGATAAAAACGAAAATTTAATTTTTTGTGAATAGTGTCGTGATTCGTGAATAGTTCCAGATATCGTGAATAAGACCGTGATACGTGAATAAGAATCTCAACACTAAAAGATAGAAATTTCACAAAAAAAAATCATCATGCTTCGTGAAAAGTACTCATGAATAGTAACCCCGACATGAAAAGTTCCAAATTTGATAAAAATTCAGACCAATATTTCGGCATAATGATATTGAAGAAATAATATCATTTACAAAAAAAATAACATCCCTTACCTCAAAAGGATAGTACTTCTGACTGGAATACTGGATATAGTGCTGAAAGAACTTGCACCGTATAGCAATACTCAAAGTACTAAAATACTCACAAAAATACGCTCGATATTATAGAGAGAGAAAGAGAGAGAAATCTTTAGTTTTTGGTGTGATTTTCAATTCTAACCTAAGCACCCTATTTATAGGAAATTGCTTAGAACACTAAAGCAGAAAATTTAACAAAATAATAATATTTTATTTTTAATTTCCTTAGCCCACCTTGACCATCTGAATTCACCCACCAAATAATGACAAAAACCAAAAAAACGTTTTTGTAATTAAAAATAATTAAAACTTTCAAAAACCAATTATTTCGGAACTACGAAACTTCAATAATTCATAATAAATATCTCTTTTATCAGAAAAATTCAAATGACATGTTTTTTTCATAGGAAATTTCATTATCTACAACTTTGCAGAAGAAAGATTTTCCAAATTCCAAAAAGAAATTGACCGAAATCCACAAACGTGCGATTTTAAGGCTATAATCAAATTTCAGTCAAGAAATGGGCCCACAGACATGTTTAACATGTTTTAAACAACTTTTGCAACAAAAATACTCTTTCTCCTCATATACTCATATATCCCACATTCACTGTAAAAATATCATCATTATTATATTATAATAATATAATAAAATATTATTTTATCAGAAAAGATAAAATATCGATTTTCAACAATTGTCACTTTAAAAATTTTCTCCATCTATATCCACATAAAATGAATATTTTCCTCATCATATAAATCAATAATTAATTATTCACAAATAATATTACAGAATCACAATACCGACAACCAGATAGTTCCCAGGAAAGAGGGGGCTTTCCAATAAGAATTTCTCCTTACTAACGCGCAATTAGGTAACCAAACCTCTCCTTAGACAGAACTTTCTAGACATTGCCAATAATGTTATCTAATAATAGTATTCAGATAATATGAATTATTGCTTCGATAATGGAAAATACTGTGTAGTGACAATTATTGAAACAACAGTAATATAGAATATCAATGCAACAATTATTGAATCAATAAAATACTGAACGGTAATTACTGTAACAACTATTGAGTAGTGCCTTCTTACGTAAGAATCAATAATTGGTGCAATACCGTGTGCTACTGTGCAACAACGCGTATTACTATGTTTTAACATGTGACAACCCGAAAATTCGTGTTGTCTTGAATTTAGGTTTAAAGAATTAGTTATTAATAAAACTAATTTTTATTAATACTATTATGTGCTATGTGTTTGTTAATCGTTCTATAACCTAGGATGATTATAAGTCGGGAGTATTCTGGCTACGAGCTAGTTTGAGCGAATAAGAATTTTCAAGACGAAAAAGAAAGTTTTCCAGGAACAAAATATTTTCTGGGAAAAAGACGAAATAGGCACTATTCATCCGTTTATGATCGAAGATTTATTTTGAAATTTCGAAAAGTTATAGATTACGTTTAATTTTGAGACGTGATGGAATATTTAATAATATTTCAGTTATGGCAAAAATGAAGTTTTCGCCTGCGGACTCAAAACCTAAGGGTTAGGAAAAGTGAGTTCCGAGAATTTTATGATCACATATAATCATTAGGGTTATTATGCGTAAGAGATACGATGATAATACTAGTTATTATATGATTATAGTAAGAAGATTAGTACGACGTATAATACGATTATTGTACGAACTATATACAAAGAAAATACGAGAATATGAGAATGAGATGTGTAAAATACGATTAGTCTTAATGAACTTTGAGTTCATGGACTTTCTAGAATCTAATTGGACTTGGATTATGTCAAGCTCAACGCTTTGTGAAATCAAGCCCAGGATAGGCCCAATAAGAATTAGGGTTAAGGCCCAAACCAAGAAAAGAAACCGCGGATCGAACCAGATGGGTAAAGCGGATGGGTAAGAACCATGGGGCAACCCATGGGGTGACCCATGGGCATGTGGGGCGGCTACTTGGCCACCAAGTAAGGGTGGTGGCCAAGTAAACTTGGTGGCTAAGTTGTGGGAGGAGGTGGGAACAGTAAGGAGGTAGGGACGAAATGACTAAAATGCCCTTAGCTTTGAAAATCTATAAATTGTAAGCTTATTTCATTTGTTTTGAGATTTTGAAAATCCTACACTTCAAAGAGAGAGAGAGAGCGAGAGCTTAGATGAAGAGGAGAAGGAAGTGCGTGAGCGTGAATGCTCGGATCAAAAGAGATCGTGAAATAGAAAAGTTTGCAAATCGCCGGCTTTGTCTAGCGAGAGAAAAATAAGAAGAAGAGGTAATCTAAAACCTAGCTTCTAATAGATTTTTCTTTAAGTTTTCTATGTTAAAACATAACTTAATTAAGATAAGAAGTAGATAAGGTTAGAGATGATTTCATATGGTTGAAATCATGAGAAAAGAAGAAATAAGAACTTAGAAATTTAGTTTATAAATTTCTTAAGGAAGTATAAGATTCGTAATAAATTTGAACGATCCGAGTGGATTATATGAATAAGTAGGTTAAATAAGTAAGGAATAATGTTCTATAACATCAAATTCCAATAAAAAGTGGAATCGTAATCCAAAATATTGATTAAAATGAAGAACGAACGAAGAACACAAAGAACACGCGAAGAACACGAAGAACGTTGTTGATTGACAAATTTAAAACCATCGTAGGATAATTGTTGTTGATGGACAAGTTTAAAACCATCGCGTATAAGTTGGTTGCTTATTTCTTGGTTAGGAATGGTAGAAACATTCATGAAGAATGGATTAAAACTTAGCTATAATGAAGTTATGGCGAAAATTTTATAAAAGACGAACGAGAATTAGAAAGTTAGTAAATGAACCCGAACGTGTAGGGTTTCATAAGAAAGTAAGAAAACATAGAAAACGTGAGTCATGGACTCAAGAACGAACGAGTTCCGAGTTTGGATGACCGAAATACGGACGAACAAACGAAGAGCGTTAAAAACATAAAATGAATAAAGGGTGAAGATCAAGCCAATCTAATGGCACGTTAATGGATTCAGAATGAAGTTTTGTTCAAGGGGTATTGAAGTACGTAAGATAAGGAGGAGAATGGCATTGGAATGACCTCGTTCCGAGTTATAACGAAGGAGTTATGAGATCAGGAAGTGAGCGTCTCAAAGAATTTATTTAACACTTAGAAAAAATTTCTAGGGTTTTGTCTCGGCGCCGCAGCGCCGGATAGACTGTGAGAAGTGGCGCCACAGTGCGAGCTCGACCATAATCTTCTGGAGAGTGGTGCCACAGTGTGAGAGATAACAAAGGACTTGGCACCGCAGCGCCAGCCCGGGAAGAAAGGAGAGAGAAGTAGTTGGCCATAGAATGAGAGAGAAAGGAAGGGCAGGCACGTTAAGGCATGTGGCAGGAAATGCCCATAAATGAGATTTTAAATGCTCAATTACTAGGGGATGTGCAAGAAAGAAATATGAACATATAGTTCACCTAAAATAACACTTAAGAAAATGACTTTAACATTTATTAAAGGTTGAACGTAAAGATTAAACGAGATTAAATAACAAAGAATATAAATCACGAGTTACATAACCGATGTCCGGGGATCGTAGTCGGGATGAACGAATGTGAGGAATTGTTATGGTTGTGATTCCTTAGACGTTGAGTGACGAGGGTAATGAATAACATTTCGATGTTATATCATGGTAATGAGAGATAAGTGTGAAGCGTATAGACGCTGTGCACGCAATGTTGTTGCGATGAACGATCGGTCTTAGCATACAACGATCAGTATGGCTTCGACACTAAGAATGAGTAATGAACATGAGGTTCATGTAATGGATAACGAAAGTATTAAATAAGTTATGAATTATCAAGAAAGCCGTAATGAACGGTATTAAGATTAATGAAAGCCAAATGTGAGTCATATAAGAATATAAATCATCCAAGATAATTAACGTATGAGTAAGACATCTCCGTATGTCACAAAACCGTAAACTGGTAAAGGAAGTTAGTCGCGTAAACTTATATTGCAAGAACGTGAACCTTAATAAGTAAAGTTAATTAAACCAATGAGTAAGTTCAATATATGACTAATTGATGTTTATGTTTTCTCCTTATGTGTGATATAGGAATTGGAAGGAGTAGTTCAGCGTAAGCTATAGCTGGGCGTAAGACAAGTTTCCTAACTTCATTCATATTATATTAATGTTAGTTTCTTAAACTTCTCAGATGTGGTACTTGAGAAGTCCTGTCTATGTGTGAATGTGCAATATTTGTACAATGTGGTAAAATGTATGAGGCCTTGAGCCACAATTTGAACACTTTGGTGTTTCTATGATATGCATTGTTCTGTGATTGAGTTGTTCAATAAAAGTATGTTCTGTTTATACATGAACCGTTATTGTTAAGTCTGTGCTAATGATTCTAGCCAGACAGGATGTGTATGAAAAAGGTAGAGGGGTGAAAGTATTTCAAAGTGAAAATAATTGATGTTTTAAGATGATTGGAATCGAGACTATTCCTATTATTCAAGCTACTTCATAACCTTTGTTCGGTTATAGAAGTTCTAAAGAAATGTTTTAAATTTTGAAGTTGTTTGTTCAACTGTTATGACTTGCTGGGCAATTGAATGCTCACACTTGCTTAAATGAAAAACAATTTTCAGCGAACAAGGTTAGAAGAACTTAAGGATCCCGTAAAGATCAAGCTGACGGTATTCAGATGAAGTACCATTCAGAAGGTGAATGAGCGAGAAGATCGAGTGAAGACTTGCAATGTAAAAAGATAAAATTTAATTATAGACTAGTTTAATGAACTGTTATGTATCCTTAGTGGTGGATAAAAGTCACTCTTGTAAGATGAAATGAATAATGTATTTATTATTATTTGTAATAAAAAAGGTTATAAGGTTTCGTAACCTGGATTTGAGAGTGTATGTCGTTATATTTCAAAGATATATGATGGATGTTGGAAGGAATGATGTACTCGTGACGTACGTAATTCAGGTGTGAAGATAGACCGGATTTCGGGGCGTTACAAGTTGGTATCAAAGCTGATAGGTTATAAACCTTAGGTAGGAGTACCTAAGACTATAATCGTAGAGAGAAGGATAAGAAGATCACCACGTGATCATAGTTACTCGTAGTAACAGATGGGTTGTTAAATGATGAATGATTTATAGCTAGTGCTATGAATGAAAGGTACTATGAAGTAGTACGGGAAGAAGAACTTAGATTAAGTTATAAAGGATAGTATATGAATTAAAGAAAATTCGTATTAAGTAAAGAGAGATCTAGGAGTTGTAAAATTTCAATTGAGTACTCATATCAGCAGCTGAGTTGTATGATTCCTTGTATGGGTGAGGAAATTGTACGTGGTTTTAAAACCACTTAGCTTCTTATGCGATATAGTGGTTAAGTTGAACAATTCTTTGTATGGGTGAAGAATTGTTCTTGGTGTAACAACCGCTTAACTTCTTATATCTATCGGGTCGAGTTGACCAATTTTTCATGCAGGCGTGGAATTGTGTTTGGTTCTACAATCACTTAGCTTCTGGTAGTGATAATCATTGGGATTGGTCGCGCTATCAAGATGTATATGACGAGAAGGTGAATCTTTTCTCATGTATATACTTGATAGGTAGAGAACGATAAGGTAGGTGCGAGTTCTTGAAACTCATAGTTATGGTAAGTTCGTGACTCAAAATAATATGGTATGTTTTCGAATGTGTCAGCGAATGGACGCCTACGGTCTGTCTGGACAGTTCTTAAACTCATATTATTGTGGAAAGTTTCTGAACTCATAATGTGTGGAAAGTTGATGGACTGTACTAAGGTATAAGTATTGAAGGTGCTAGAGAAGATTAAGTATTGTCGCGGTAAGGCAATGAAGGAAGATATGGAAATAGGATATTCCAAGTCATCTAGCTATGCTAGATTTTGAACTTTATTCAACTCGTGCGGATATGTACATTTTGAAAAGGAAAGGATTGGTTCATCTTTTGGAACCAACGTATTTTAAAAGAGTTATTCTTGGTATATATATGCCAATTGCTTTGGCTAGACAGAAATTGATTTGAAATATGAAAATGAATTTTATATCATCAGTGAATTTGATGCAGGGATGGTAAAAAGATGGAGTTATTAATCCAATTGAACCTGGTGTTGGATGTGATCTTAGGATCAATAACCCGCTATGGTATGATGTATAATGACAAAGTCACAAATTGACGAAGTCCTCAACGTACTGTAAAAAGTACGGTATCATGACGTCATAAACCGTTTTGATGTATTGTAAATTTTTTTTTTAAAGAAGTAGTCAACGTCAATTGAGTTGACTAGATGAAGGTTTCACGTTGATATCCAATTTATTGGTATGGTCTAAGCTACTTGATTCGGCTAGACAAATGGTATGTCATCGAGCTTTCTTTGAGAACTTGTGCCAAACCAAATTGTTTTGGTACAGAATCTAATGATTTAGTCTGAGCAGAACATGGAAGAGGTAGTTACTTTCTTTGCGATTGTAAACTGACCGTTAAAGAAGGGCTTACGGCGAAATGTTGTTTAACCTAGTAAGAGTTCATTGTCGAATTGACCCCTCGGCAAAAGTATGAAACGTTTTAAGCGGAAATTTATATTCCTCGTTATTCCTTCTGCTTCATGATTCTTGATAGGTTATGGGGGTTAGGAATGAGGGAAAAATAAGAACTCCGTTGAAGTGAAGTTGAGAAGAAAGGTAGGCTAAAATTTCGAGGATGAAATTCTGTGAAGAAGGGGTGAATATGATGACTCGGGTAAGGATGTGGTTTTAAGAAATTCCGAGGACGGAATTTTTATAAGGAAGGAAGAATGTGACAACCCGGAAATTCGTGTTGTCCTGAATTTAGGTTTAAAGAATTAGTTATTAATAAAACTAATTTTTATTAATACTATTATGTGCAATGTGTTTGTTAATCGTTCTATAACCTAGGATGATTATAAGTTGGGAGTATTCTGGCTACGAGCTAGTTTGAGCGAATAAGAATTTTCAAGATAAAAACGAAAGTTTTCCGGGAACAAAATATTTTCTAGGAAAAAGACGAAATAGGCACTATTCATCCGTTTCTGCTCGGAGATTTATTTTGAAATTTTGAGAAGTTATAGATTACGTTTAATTTTGAGACGTGATGGAATATTTAATAATATTTCAGTTATGGCAAAAACGAAGTTTTTGCCTGCGGACTAAAAACCTAAGGGTTAGGAAAAGTGAGTTCCGAGAATTTTATGATCATGTATAATCATTAGGGTTATTATGCGTAAGAGATACGAGGATAATACTAGTTATTATATGAGTATAGTAAGAAGATTAGTACGACGTATAATACGAATTTCATACGAACTATATACAAAGAAAATACGAGAATACGAGAATGAGATGCGTAGAATACGATAAGTCTTAATGAACTTTGAGTTCATGGACTTTGTAGAATCTAATTGGACTTGGATTATGTCAAGCCCAACGCTTTGTGAAATCAAGCGCAGGATAGGCCCAATAAGAATTAGGGTTAAGGCCCTAACCAAGAAAAGAAACCGTGGATCGAACCGATGGGTAAGAACCATGGGGCAACCCATGGGGTGATCCATGGGCATGTGGGGCGGCTACTTTGTAAGACCCCAACTTATTATTAATGAAATTTAATTTTCTCTATTTATTATTTTGAAATAGTAAGGGTTGATTTGATTAATGTGGATAGTTAGGGGTTAAATACATAAATATTTCAAAATAAGCAAGTAGTTATAAAATATTCATTGTTTTGTGGGGAATATTCGTTTGGTCGTGGAATATTTGTCTTTGTCGGGGAATATTAAATGCATTTATGACTAGCAGACCATGTGTGGGCCCCATAACGGAAAGCGATTGGATGAAGAAAACGCAAATATAAGTTGGTTAAAAATAACGGCGTAGTTATACTGCAGTTAAGATCTGTTGAATACCCGGTGGTTAAAATACAAGAATGTCTGGCGTGGTTGCATTAAAGAGCTTTACCAGATTTATGCAAGTATTGTTGAATTATTGATCCTTACGTGAAGGCACTACTCAATAATTTTCACAGTGAGTTATTATTCAATATTTTATTTTATTGATTCAATAATTCTTTGCGTTGATATTTTATATTATTGTTGTTCAATAATTGTCACGCACATTATCTCCATTATCGGATCAATAATTCATATTATTTAAATAATATTATTAGATAGCATTATTGGCAATGTCTAGAAAGTTACATCAAGGAGAGGTTTGGTCACCTAATGCGGCGCCGAAGAAGGAGAAATCCTTATTGGAAAGCCCCTCTTTCTCAGGAACTACCTGGTTGTCATAATTGTGATTACGTAATATTATTTGTGAATAATTAATTATTGATTTATATGATAAGAAAATATTTATAAATGATGGATTTATTTGTTTTATGTGGTTATAATTGAATGATTTAATGTTGAGGTGTTTTATCGGTAATTTTTTTGGAATGGAGGTATTAAAAATCAAATCAATTATTTTTACGATATATTGTGTGAGTTATAATTTTTAATCCGACCATTGGATCGTTGTAATTTTTGGATATGTTATACATACATAAGTTGAGTATATGTCCACAAATTTTGAACCGTTAAAAAGAAACGAATGATTTGTTATGAATTTTAAGAGGTGGTGATTAGGAAATTAGGTTTATAATTGATTTTGGTGGAAAATTCTAGAATTGAGTGGGCCCCACTTGTGGTTGGTGAAGAAATGTGCTGAATTTTATTTCAAATGTGGTGGGTGGCAATAGTAATGTAAAAGCCATCAGTAAAGGTGTCAAGTCTGCCTGCTTTCTGGCTAACATTTTCCTATAAATAGAGGACTAAGTTAGAATTGAAAATCACACCGTAAACATAAGCTTTTCTCTCTTCTCTATATTATTGAGCGTATTTTGTGAGTATTTAGATACTTTGAGAGTTCTTTATTCAAGATAAGTTTCATTCAAAGATCACTTGACCTTTCATTCAAATCTTGATTCTTTGAGGTAAGGGATGTTATTTTCTTCTCAAATGATATTATTTCTTCAATATCATTATGCTGAAATATTGGTTGGAACTTTTTATCAAATTTGGAACTTTTTCATGTCGGGGTTACTATTCATGAGTTACTATTCACGAGTTACTATTCATGAGTTACTATTCACGAGTTACTATTCACGAGTACTATTCATGAAGCGTGAAGATGTTTTGTGGAATTTCTATCTTTTGGTGTCGGATTTACTATTCATGTATACGACACTATTCACGTATACGACACTATTCACGTATACGGCACTATTCACAAATACGGCACTATTCACCGAAAAATAAAAATTTTTCTTTTCGTCTAAAATATCTATTCTGGAGACTAGCGTTGATTGTATCCATGTTTTGATAATTCTTGAATTTTACACCACTATGATTATTTTTGAGGTACTTTTAAACATGGATAAAACAAAGTACGAATCCTAAATCCTTAATCCTTATCATTTTGTTTCACTGGATTCGTTTCTTTAAAAATATTTTTCATCATCCTCAGTCTTAAATGATGATATTATTGAATATCTTTGGCCTGTAGTGCAAAGATGAACAGGTGTTGAGATGAACATGACCGACTGATGAATATCTTTGGCCTGTAGTGCAAAGATGAATATTTGATTCCAGATGTTTATGGATTGATGTTACAGGGATAAAAGATAGACGATGAACTTTTAAATTCATACATAGAAGATAGTAGTTTGCATTCTCTACTTAACTCTTCTAATGAATTATTATTTCATTGCGAATATTGATTTAAAATTTGTTGTCTATTATATTCTATTAAATTTTTCCCCTGTTGAAGACTAACGGTAATTTGTTGTATATTATCTTAGTCATAATATTCTTTCTTGAGCTAGTTGAGCTCACCCTTTTCCTTTTTGTTCCATTTTTCTCGTGGAGGCGAGAATATAGCAGTGCAGCCTGGGGTATGGAATGAAGGTTTTAGAAAGGATTGTTTAGTAGTCCTCACCATTTTGTAAAATAATGTATCAATAAATGTGATGAGGATTTATTTGAGTATAGATATTGTCTAGAAGATAATATTTGTATTCAAACTCACAGTTTTACTGTTGTAATAATAAAGTTGTAGTTGTTTCTGTACCATGTATTGACAACTCAGAATAGGTGATGTATACCTATTTTGGGGGCGTCACATACTTGGCCACCAAGTACGGGTGGTAGCCAAGTAAACTTGGTGGCTAAGTTGTGGGAGGAGGTGGGAATAGTTAGGAGGTGGGGGTGAAATGACTAAAATGCCCTTAGATTTGAAAATCTATAAATAGTAAGCTTATTTCATTTGTTTTGAGATTTTGAAAATCCTACACTTGAGAGAGAGAAAGAGAGCTTGGATGAAGAGGAGAAGGAAGGGCGTGAGCATGAATGCTCGGATCAAAAGTAATCGTGAAATAGAAAAGTTTGCAAATCGCCGGCTTTGTCTAGCGAGAGAAAAATAAGAAGAAGAGGTAATCTAAAACCTAGCTTCTAATAGATTTTTCTTTAAGTTTTATATGTTAAAACATAACTTAATGAAGATAAGAAGTAGATAAGGTTAGAGATGATTTCATATGGTTGAAATCATGAGAAAAGAAGAAATAAGAACTTAGAAATTTAGTTTATAAATTTCTTAAGGAAGTATAAGATTCGTAATGAATTTGAACAATCCGAGTGTATTATATGAATAAGTAGGTTAAATAAGTAAGAAATAATGTTCTATAACATCAAATTCCAATAAAAAGTGGAATCGTAATCCAAAATATCGATTAAAATGAAGAACGAACGAAGAACACGAAGAACGTTGTTGATGAAGAAATTTAAAACCATCGTAGGATAATTGTTGTTGATGGACAAGTTTAAAACCATCGCATATAAGTTGGTTGCTTATTGCTTGGTTAGGAACGGTAGAAATGTTCATGAAGAACGGATTAAAACTTAGCTATAACGAAGTTATGGAAAAAATTTTGTAAAAGACGAACGAGAATTATAAAGTTAGTAAATGAACCCGAACGTATAGGGTTTCATAAGAAAGTAAGAAAACATAGAAAACGTGAGTCATGGACTCAAGAACGAACGAGTTCCGAGTTCAGATGACCGAATTACGGACGAACAAACGAAGAGCGTTAAAAATATAAAATGAATAAAGGGTGAAGATCAAGCCAATCTAATGGCATGCTAACGGATTCAAAATGAATTTTTGTCTGAGGGGTATTGAAGGACGTAAGATAAGGAAGAGAATGGCTTTGGAACGACCTAGTTCCGAGTTATAACGAAGGAGTTATGAGATCGGGAAGTGAGCGTCTTAAAGAATTTGTTTAACACTTAGAAAAAATTTCTAGGGTTTTGTCTCTGCCATGGCACAGTCATGGACAGATCGTGGAGAAGTGGCACTTGTGGCGTGAGCTCGACCATAATCTTCTGGAGAGTGGCACCGCAGTGCGATAGATAACAAAGGACTTGAGTCTTGCAAATACCACCCTTTAAAGAGAGGAGAGAGAAAGTAGGTCATGTGCAAAATACGAGAGAAAGGAAGGGAACGCAGCCAGTAATACGGTAGGGCAACGCCCATAAATGAGATTTTTAATGCACAATTACTAGTGGAAGTGCAAGAAAGAAATATGAACATATAGTTCACCTAAAATAACACTTAAGCAAATGACTTTAACCTTTATTAAAGGTTGAACGTAAAGATTAAACGAGATTAAATAACAAAGAATATAAATCACGAGTTACGTAACCGATGTCCGGGGACCGTAGTCGGGATGAACGAACGTGAGGAATTGCTATGGTTGTGATTCCTTAGACGTTAAGTGACGAGGGTAATGAATAACATTTCGATGTTATATCATGATAATGAGTGATAAGTGTCAAGCGTATAGACACTGTGAACGCAACGTTGTTGCGATGAACGATCGGTCTTAGCATACAACGATCAGTATGGCTTCGACACTAAGAATGAGTAATGAACATGAGGTTCATGTAATGGATAACGAAAGTATTAAATAAGTTATGAATTATCAAGAAAGCCGTAATGAACGGTATTAAGATTAATGAAAGCCGAATGTTAGTCAGATAAGAATATAAATCATCCAAGATGATGAACGTATGAGTAAGATATCTCCGTATGTCACAAAACCGTAAACTAGTAAAGGAAGTTAGTCGCGTAAACTTATATTGCAAGAACGCAAACCTTGAGAAGTAATGTTATTTAAACCAATGAGTAAGTTCAATATATGACTAATTGGTGTTTATGTTTTCTCCTTATGTGTGATATAGGAATTGGAACGAGTATCTCAGCGTAAGCTGTAGCTGGGTGTAAGGCAAGTTTCCTAACTTCATTCATATTACATTAATGTTAGTTTCTTAAACTTCTCAGATGTGGTACTTGAGAATTTCTGTCTATGTGTGAATGTGCAATATTTGTACAATGTGGTAGAACGTATGAGGCCTTGAGCCACAATTTGAACACTTTGGTGTTTCTATGATATGCATTGTTCTGTTATTTTTCTGTTTGTTCAACTGTTATGACTTGCTGGGCAATTGAATGCTAACACTTGCTTAAATGAAAAACAATTTTCAGCGAACAAGGTTAGAAGAACTTAAGGATCCCGTAAAGATCAAGGTGACGATATCCAGATGAAGTACCATTCAGAAGGTGAATGAGCGAGAAGATCAAGTGACGACTTGTAATGTAAAAAGATTGAATTTAATTATAGACTAGTTTAATGAACTATTATGTATCCTTGGTGGCGGATAAAAGTTACTCTTGTAAGATGAAATGAATAATGTATTTATTATTATTTGTAATGAAAAAGGTTATAAGGTTTCCAAAACCTAGGATTTGAGAGTGTATGTCATTATATTTCTGTATATAATGATGTATGTTGAATGAATGATGTACTCGTGACGTACGTAATTCGGGTGTGAAGATAGACCAGATTTCGGGGGATTACATAACCACCGGGTATTCCAACAGTATTAACGGTAACAACTGCGTCGTTAATTATAAACAACTTATACTTGTCGTTTTCTTCATCCAATCTCTTTCCGTTATGGGGCCCACACACAATTTGGCAAGTGGTACCTAATATTTCGAAGCAGTAAGAATATTCCACGACCAAACGAATATTCTACGATAAAAATGAATATTTTATAACCACTTGCTTATTTAAAATATTTGCGCATTTTACCCACAACTAACCATATTAATCAAATCATCCATTACTATTTCAAAATAATAAATAGAGGAAATTTAATTTTATTTATAATAAGTTGGGGTCTTACACTGAATTTCCTCAGATGGTTTCCATACCCACGATGAAATCGGCATTATTTTGTACATTATTTTCATACGGATGCCTCGCATTCGTAAAATAAAATCAACCAAGCCGCACACTTAATAAAATGGGAGTGTAAAAGGTCTCAATTACTATTGAGCATCGTGGTTTGAAAAACCATTTTATAAAACATCATTGCTATATCTTCCCAAAAAATGTAATTTTCACATAAATTCAAACCACGTGTATATAGGTTCGAACGAGGCCTCGCACTACTTCCAAATAATAGCACATTGACCCACACACACACATTCGGATAATAGTTTCTTGAAAAAGAGGCGGCCACCGTGGTAGTAACACGGATGTCTGGGGTGCTTAACACCTTCCCCCGCATAACCAACTCCCGGACCCTAATGAATCTCGGTTTCAACCGAATTCGCTTATGATGTCACATCACTTGGTCAATGTGCAAACCTTTTCTCGGTTGTGTTGGTACAACCATTTAAAAACAAATGGCGACTCTTAATAGTCCATCGTCAACAGTATACATGTCGGACCTTTTTCACTTGTTTTTTCAAACAAATCTCACCTAAAATGAGAACACCAAAGAAAAAGTAACTGAAAGGACATCCAAAAATCCCGACGTCGACAAATCGTTTTTTATTACAGAGGTCAAACCGCCTCTACCCATAGCACAATCCCCGAGCTAGTAGCGCGCGAGACAATGGCGCCTGGGCGCTAATTCGATCTTGGCACACGAATTCCAAAGACCGGGCGTGAACTTCGGGCCTAATTTTGGCGCTAAGGCGCGAATTTGATGTTGGTGCTTGTGAAAATTGGCATTTGGGGCTCAATTACGTAACACCCAACCACGAAGAACAGAATAACTAAATTCTGGACTAATTACTACTGTTAACATCTAAATTAAAACGTAAAACTTATATAGATTACTCATAAACATTTACTTAACATACATATACCAATTTTAAAACAATCAAACAATAATTTCAGAAAATTTAAATCCTTGAAACCATAGTTTAAAGCCCAAAACTCCATGTTTGATATTTCTTTGACACAGTGACATTGTAAATGCTAATGATAAACCAATTTGATGCTTTTAAACTATGTTCTTTGTAATTCTTAACAAACTAATTAGCATAGCCATACTTCAATTTCACATATTAGCTCAAAATTCAATACTAATTTTTTTTTGTTATCCTACAAAACACGTTCATACATGT
Source organism: Panax quinquefolius (assembly GCA_020205615.1). Classification (NCBI taxonomy): domain Eukaryota; kingdom Viridiplantae; phylum Streptophyta; class Magnoliopsida; order Apiales; family Araliaceae; genus Panax; species Panax quinquefolius. The sequence goes on from CM035172.1 coordinate 75,886,990, forward strand.
GTTCACTGTAAAACAAATTTCTTTTCTTGTAGACTTAATTTAGCATACAATCTTATCTATATGTTAAGCATACAACCTTATACATGTATTTATGCTAATATAACCATTAAAATTATAAATACACATAATTTCCTAACCAATTATAAAATCATGGTTTTACAGAATGTTTGTAAAGAATTTTATGTTACCCTCAAATTCAAAAACACAGAGACTTAGAGATTATAACGTAAAACATATATGTTAAGGTTATGTAACATACCATTTGTTGCTTAAGAAATCCTTGTTAACCACAGCTAACTATTTGAAAGGCTTAGGAACTCTCTCTCTCTCTTAATTCTCTCTCAGACTCTATCAAACCTCTATAAACTCTTTTAGTTTCTTAGTTATCTATATAGGCCAAATAAACTAAACGTAAAGATCAAAACAAAAACCAACGCACGCTTTTTCAAACGTTTTTAAAACCGACGTTATAATAATTACCCCTATTAATTTTATCAATTAACAAACTTAATATATATTATTTATATTTTGTTTATTCAATTTATATTATTAAAATTCAAAATTTAGAAATTCAAAAGCCATAAGGCTCTGCTTTGGCAAAATTCTTTAAAAATTAAAGACTTAATATATTTAAGCCTTTGTTTGGCAAAACTAAATTAAACTCCTTTAATTTATTTTAATAACCTCTTATAATAAAGTTATTTGTCACACTTCTAATTAATTAAGTTTTCATACTTAATTTAATTAATTCTAATGACAATTCATTGGATAATATAATAATTTATTTAATCAATATAAACTTTCTAACTTAATTATTAAATTAGAATACTATCTCATAATTTCCTTAACTCATTAATTATTTATTAAATAATTAATTAATCAACTCAAATCAAATCAAACAAACATTTATTCACGATAAATACATCCATTAAATATTTATTTAATTAAATAAATATTTAAATATTATAATTAAAAATCTGGATTGTTACACTACTTGTTCATTTATATCCGATGAATTTGCTCAGAACTTAGATTTGCCTCAGGAAGAATTAGATTATCCTTTAAGTATAGAGATTGCAAATAGGGAAGTGATTCTTGTAAGATTCATATATAAGAATTGTAGAGTGGTTATAAAGGGTCAAGAGATGAGGGTAGACTTGATACCAATTAGACTGGGCGAGTTTGATGTTATACTGGGAATGGATTGGTTATCCAATCACGAAGCACTAATTGATTGCCAAAGAAAGTGTGTTAACCTTATGACTCCGTCAAAGGTTTTGTTCTATGGAAGCAAATCACCTCGACAAGCAAGTTGTCTGACGGTGATGTAAGCCAAGAAGTTGTTAAGACAAAGATGTGTAGGATACTTAGCCTACGTTGTTGATACACAGAAGAAAAGTGCGACGTTAGAAGAGATATCGATCATAAGAGATTTTGCAGACGTATTTCCAGACGATTTGTTGGGTCTTCCGCCAGATCAAAAAATCGAGTTCGTGATTGATTTAGTACCAGGAACAGGCCCGATATCTAAGGCACCATACAGAATGGCCCCGGGGGAGATGAAAGAGTTGATGGTGCAACTGCATGAATTGCTCGACAAGAAGTATATCCAACCAAGCGTATCGCCATGGGGAGCGCCAGTGTTATTTGTTAAGAAGAAAGATGGATCGATGCGGCTCTACATTAATTATAGAGAGTTGTATAAGGTCACGATTAAAAATAAGTATCCGTTACCAAGAATCGACTACCTGTTTGATCAACTGAAGGGTGCGAGGTATTTTTCCACGATAAATTTGAGGAGTAGTTATCATCAACTGAAGGTGAGGCCAGAAGACGTATAGAAGACGGCATTCAGAACTTGGTATTGTCATTATGAGTTTTTAGTTAAGTCATTTGGTTTAACCAATACACCTGCAGCTTTCATGGATTTGATGAACAGGGTATTTAAACCATTCTTAGATAAATTTGTGGTGGTGTTTATTGATGATATCCTGGTGTATTCTAAGACCAAGGAAGAACATGTTGAACACTTAAGAGTGACGTTGGAGACATTGAGAAAGGAGAAGTTGTACGCAAAATTTTCAAAATGTGAGTTTTGGTTGGAACGTGTACAGTTTCTCGGGCATATTATTGATAAAGATGGAATTTCGGTAGATCAATCAAAATTTGAAACTGTAGTAAACTGGGATCAACCGAAAACACCATCAGAAATAAGGAGTTTATTAGGGTTGGCAAGTTACTATAGGTGTTTTATTCAAGATTTTTCCAAAATCGCGACCCCGTTGATAAATTTAACCAGGAAGGCGGTTAAGTTTGTTTGGACGGAGAAGTGTGAGGAACGTTTTCACGAATTGAAGAAGAGGTTGAGATCAGCACCTGTGTTGTCATTGCCTGATGATACATGGAATTTTGTAGTGTATAGTGACACATCGCATAAAGGACTAGGTTGTGTGCTTATGCAGAGCGGCAGAGTTATTGCGTATGCATCACATCAATTAAAAGATTATGAAAAAGGGTATCCGACTCATGACTTAGAGTTGGCTTCGGTGGTGTTTTCCCTGAAGATTTGGAGACATTATCTTTATGGAGAAAGGTGTGAGATATATATATATACTGACCACAAAAGTCTGAAGTATATCTTTATACAAAAAGATTTGAATATGAGGCAGAGAAGATGGTTGGAGTTGATTAAAGACTATGACTGCGAGATTTTCTATCATCCCGGAAAAGCAAATGTTGTTGCTGATGATTTAAGTAGGAAGGGACGAGAGAAGTTAATGATGTTGACAGCTCAGGAGAAGATTGTGTCTGAAATGGCTAAGATTGAATTGAAAATTAATATCCGACAGAATCCGATGAAAAGTTATTCCAAATAGAAAATAATTCAACATTGATAGATAAAGTGAAGAATGCACAACTTCAGGATGAAGAATGCGAAAAGATAAAACGAAGCGTTATACGGCAGACAATGCAGAACTTCGTTATGCTGGGATGAGGTAGGTGAACGTCAACTATTGGGTTCAGAGTTGGTACAACAAACCATCAAAATCATTAAGGTGATTCGAGCAAGATTGCTAGCTGCACAGGATAGACAGAAGAAATATGCTGATCAACACCGACAAAATCAGGAATTCGATGTTGGTAGTTATGTATTCTTGAAAGTATCTCCATGGAAGGGTAAAATTCAATTTGGCAAGAAAAGGAAATTAAGCCCTATGTTTATAGGTCCTTTTGAAGTACTTCGACGTGCGGGTGAAGTGGCATACGAGGTAGCTTTACCTCTAGGATTGATGCATATCCATAATGTTTTCCACATCTCAATGTTGAGACCATATAAGCATGACTATAAACACGTTATAGAATATGAGACCTTACAATTTGAGAAAGACTTAACATATGAAGAAGTCCATGTTCAACTTGTTGACAGAAACGAGCAAGTACTGAGGAATAAGGTGATACCTCTATTAAGGTGATCTGGAGGAACCACAATGTTGAGGAAGCTACGTGGGAACTTGAAAGTATTATGATGAAGAATTATCCTCAGTTGTTTGCTTGGTTTTGTATAGCGATTCTGGGGACAGAATCTTGTTAAGGAGGGAAGAATGTGACGAATGAATTTGTCGAGTTGTGATTCCGGAGACAAAATCCTTTTAAGGAGGGATGGATGCAACGATCGAGGAATTTGTAATTTAATTCAAATATTTATTGAATTAAATAAATATTTTAAATAATTTATTTATTGAGGAAAATAAATAATTAATAAATTGTAGTGAATTAATTTAGTAACTAAATTGATTAATGTTAATTAAATTGTGTATTAGTAATTTTATCTGAAGGATTTAATTTAAGGAAATAATTAAATTAAATCAATTGCTTAATATTTAAGAAAATAATTAAATTAAATGAATTGTTTAATTTAAAGGAAATAAATAAATTAAATAAAGTGATGTTTCTAATTTATTAATTAAATTATATATATATATATATAATTATTTATTAATTATAAGTATAATGATAATAAGGTTTTTTATTATTATTATAAGTTATTTAAATTAGCTAAACTAAAATTATTTAAATAGCGTGTGACACAAAGTAACTATATAATACAAATAATATAATAATAATTTGGTTTGGGAATAATGTGGTTAGCCAAACATGGCCTTGTGGCCTTTAGTTTTTTTCAACTGACACTATATGTTGGTTTTCACCTGACGTTAGTGGGAAGTGGGAGTTAGTATATTTTCCTACGCGTCTTATTTTTCCCTAAGGCTAGACAATACAGAAAATATAGAGAGGGTTTGAGATAGAAGAGAGAAAAACACTGAGTTATTGGTGATTGGCAAAAGAATTAGGGGAATTGCTAAACCTAGTCACCATCCTTTGGTAGCATACAATCAAAGTGAAGGTATTTTCTAAACCTTAGGATTATATATATATATATATATATATATATATGAGTTTTACAAAATAATTTGTAAACTCTGTGAATTCTAGTTTCTGTAAATTATTGTTATGTAACCTGTGTTTGATGATTATATATAATTATGATGTTAGAGGTTGTAATCAGACATGAATTATATGCGAAGTACAATTTAAAAAGGAAGAAAAGTATGACAAAGTTTGTATTTCTTATATGGCTTGTGAAAAGTAATAATTTTAGTTGTCAATTGGTATGCTAAACTGTAAATTAGGTTTTGTTTATTTTAGTCTATTAAGAAACACACATAACATAATTTGAACGAAGTAATTCGGACAAGAATCAAAGTCATAGTGTTTAATTTTGTGAAGAAACTCAAAATTGGAGTTTTAGTATAAAAATATGGAATTTTGAGAAATTAAACTAGTTTTAGTTGATGTTAAATTGTGTTAATTGGTTGTAAATGTTATCAAACATATTTGTAATAGTTTGTACCAATTATAGGTGTTAATTTCACTGTTTTATGGGTGAAATTCGTGTTTATTGGGCTAAAGTCGACTCATCTTTTCACCGCCATTTCTCAGATATGTCGTGCAACCGACGCAATTGGTATCTTGATGACAAGGCAAGAAACTATGCAATCGCGCTTAATCTGGTTTTCTCAGAAGTCGAGCACACCGGCAAATTTGAGCCAGGGCCAAGGCAAGGGACAACGCAATGGTAGACTGCGCCTCGAGCCCAGCAAAGCGGTCATTTCGCTTATTTGCAAATCTTGTGTAGTGGACTTGTATTAGTTTAGCATGCATGTTTATGATGTTGAGGCATAATATAAACTACAGTCGCAGATTGTAGGTTGTTTTAATTCAAAGTGTGAAGATTTTAAGTAATTATTTAAATAAGTTATGTAATGAACCAAATGTGATGTTTTCAAAAGTTAAATATAAATGATAAGGTTTATAGTGTGATTTCAGAATCGTTAAGGTGGTAACCAACGTGGTTAGGTGTTAGGTTAGGGTTATGACCTAAATGATGGTTTAAACCCTAAAAGCTAATATTCATGCAACTAATTGTGATTGCGATTTTAATGATATATGTAGGGTAATTGAAGATTATATTACATTTGTGTAGCTTACAAACAAGGCAAGTTCTTTAACCCTACTCTTATAAGAATTTTGCAAGTTTCTAAACCTTATCTCCTTACTTTTGAGCAAGTTTTTCTAACTTCATTCTTTTATTAATGAATGCAAGTTCCTAAATTCTGTTGAGCAATATTATTGATTCAATTCTTATATACGATTGATTAAGCTCTTGTAACCTAATTCGTTACATCGAGCAAGTTTCAGTTTTCTAATTATTATACAAAGCATATATTGTTCTAATACGTCGATTCAAATGAGATTGTTCTAACTCTTTTGAACATAGTACTTTGCATGTGTATCATGTTTATTCAGTTATATATTGTTAATATTCGATCTATGACTTTGATAGCTTTGTTCAGTTATACATTATTGTATTAAATCTTTATTAATGGAAATTGAATAAGTATTCTAAAATTCTAGAAACACTGATAAGCTAGTTCCAAACTAAACTTTCTTTAGTGTGGAAATTCTAAATTCAAACTTAGACGAACAACCCTAACATAGGGGATTTTGTATGTGTAACGTTTAGATGTTTGTGCACAATACATGGTACAAAGGGCTGATCCCCCTGAGTACTTAAAGAAAAGTCTTTACAGTCTAATGACTGTTAAGGTTAAGGTAATAATACCTTAACACCGTGGACATAGTTCATGGTCATAAGACCATCAGATATTAAAAGTTCAAACTTGTTTCTGTTCCTATTCGTAGAACAAGTTCATTATTGTACAACATTCGTTGTTCATTCTCATATGATTAGTATTGCTATTCTTTTTATCAGTGAGCAATTGTTTGCTCACTCTTGCATTTAACAATGTAGCTAAAGTCGAAAGAGGTGATGAGCCATCTACTAGCAAGGGAAAAGGCAAGATGTCTAAGTGATGATGAATCAGTTAAAGTTTATTTAAATGCTTGAAGTTAAAAGACTTGTTATATTTTATAATGTATTCCGCAAACTGATGTAATAATTTAAGGTTAGATTACATGGGATTGTTTATGAGATGATGTAACCCTTTAATGGGAGAGATTATTGTTTAAAGTTATTTAACGTTTTATCCTTTATTATGGGTAGTTAGATGTAAATATTTTGATAGTGAGCAGCAAATTTGGTGGAAATGAAGTACCCGATTTGGGGTTGTCATAGAACATCAACGACCAAATGGCTTGTTACAGTCATTGGAGATTCCGGAGTGGATGTGGGAGCATATTATGATGGACTTTATTGTGGGACTTTCGACAACTCAGAAGGGGTATGATGCGATTTAGGTAATAGTGGACCGGTTGATTGTGATAACCCGAGATTTGGAATAATCAAAATTTTATGAATAATTTTTTTTTAATTAATATTAATATTAATTATCAATTTTGTGACAAGTATCTGTGATATGAGTCCCGAGAAGGTCCATTTGTGTATTGACTAATAAATTTAGAGTTGAATTGTGCTTAATAAAGAATAGAAACCCTAACCCTAAGTCCGGATAGGGATCCGATAGAAAATATAATTAAAATAATTATATTGATATGTACGTGTTTGTACTGTATGGAGATATTGATCAATGACTGATCGGATAAGGTTTAAAACTAATAAACCCTAATAAGATATTAGAAACCCTAATCTCATGAGTAGAAACCGTAACGTACGGTTAGGAACCATAATCGTAATTTTAAATTTGGGAATCATAAACCCTAATTTGGAAATCGTAATCCTAATTAGTAAGCTTAATGTGTTTATTAAACTTTAATATGATTAGAAAACCCTAATTATATTTTAGTCATCTTAATTTCTATTTTACAAACCCTAATTGTAATTTAGAAATTTTAATTTTTCTAATCAAAATCCTAATTTCATATTCGGGATTTGTAAACCCTAATTAGGAAACCCTAATCCTAATTAGCAAGCCTAATGTGTTTAGTAAATGCTAATATAATTAGGAAACCCTAATTATACTTTAGAAATATTAATTTCTATTTAAAACCCTAAATTTTATTTTAGAAATTTTTAGTTTATTTTTTTTAAACCCTAATAAGAAAATTCTAGAATTTGGGGTTTGTAAAACCTAAGGATTAGAACCTTAGGGTTAAACCCTAAGGGTTTGGACATTTGACCATCTTGCCATTAAAATTATTTTCCAAATGACAAAATTGCCCTTTTTGGATTTTTAATTAAGTTGCTTGTAAAAATTGCCAACACCTTTAGTGGTTCACCAACCACTTGACTTTGTGACTTCAAAAATCTCAAAAAAGCAGCTACAAATCTCAGATCTAGCAACTTGTCACCAAATATATAGATTTAGAACGAGAAAGTGTTCAAACTTAGGTTTTATTCACTCTTGCTCTCACCAACTCTCTCTCACAATAGACCTACGAATTTGGCAAGTAAATCAATCCCAATATCAGTTCCTAGATCACCTTATAACATATTGAAGATCTAAGATCAAGAATTGAAGCTGGAAGGTATAACCCTAACTTTCATTTTGATCCAAGTTGCTAAGAATTTTTTTCTATTTAGGTGTTTAATCTTGTGTTATAGGATGTTTTTAGTTGATCTATGTTGATCCATGATGGATCCATAGCATCAAATGGCTTAAAAATGAGTTTTTACAAAAACTGTTCTCGAGTCTAAAAAGTCTCTAACAAGCAAATGTCAGTGGCCGTAGATCTTTATTTGTTTATGTTTTGAGTTGTTTTAAGCTTTATGCGTGTAGCCTGTCATGTCTTCTATGCTCTGCAAGTGGAATCAGAGTAATTGGATGTTTAAATCGTACGTTATTAACGGTCAAAGTCGGTTGACCGACCACCACGACGGCTAATTTCAGGTAACCCGTAACGCCCATTTAACAATGTCTCGACAATCATTTGCAAGGCGTGTGAATCGCACAAAGTTATAAGCGTTTTGAATTTATTGTTATATGTATGTTGTAGCCTGGTATATGGATTATAGATAACTGGCTTTAGATCGTTTTAATAATCCATAGATCGAACAAACTAGACGATCAAAATTAGGCCACCCAGTCACGAAGCTGATTTGTAGAATTTCCAGAAACCGTAAGAACTCGCCATCTGACATAGTTTGACTGTTCTAAATCTGGCGATTTGGATATGTTTGAACTGTTATGTTGATATATAATTGTTCCTTGACATGTGTATTACCTATTTCGATCATGACAGCAACGAAAACATGACCAGAACTAATAGATAATGGAGCTAGAAAAGACCTACTCAAGCTGCCTATATTTCTAGGTTACCCAGAAAACCCAGGTGTATTCTGACAGTGAATTGGAAGAGCGAGATCTTCATAGTGTAATGCGATAAGACTCTGGTTATGATTTATAGTTGTATTACTACATGTGTACTACAATATGGAACCCTACGTTAGCCCAGAACATGATATTATAGATAATTATAAGCTGGTCAAACCATGACCCATGTCAAGCCGGCTGTAAGTGTTCTTGAGCTCAAAGACACCAACAGCGACGCTAAGTATCGCTAAAGGGCTATAGCGACGGTTTTATTTATTTTATGTTCTGAATATTTCGGAAAATGATTAAAAATAGAAATAAATTTCTAAAAATTACAAAAATGGTTTTAAAAAACATTTTAAATTCTTAAAAATAACTTTTAAATATTTGGGACATTTTTCATTAATATTTATAATTATTTGAATATTAATGCTATTTAATTTATTTAATTAGTGTATTATATAAATTAGAGAAAAATTATTTTAATTATATAAAAATCATTTTAAATAAGAATAAAGTATTTAAAAGTATTTTGACTTATAAAATGGGACTTTTAATATTTTGGAGAATTTTCATTAATAAACTAATATTAATGATATTAGATTTATTTAATTATTAAATTAAACAAATAAGTTAAAAATGATTTTAATGATTTAAAAATCATTTTAAATGAGAATAAAATGTTAGAAAATATTTTGAATTATAAAATATAATTTTCAATATTTTTGGAGAATTCTCATTAATAAATTAATATTAATGATATTAGATTATTTATTTATTTAATTAAATAAATGAATTAAAATGGTTTTATTGATTTAAAATCATTTAAAAATGAGAAAAATATTTTAAAAATATTTTAAGTTATAATTAATGACTTTTAATATTTTGATAATAATTTCATTAATATTTAAATATTAATGGTGATGGTTTAAAAATGATTTTAATTATTTTGAAAATCATTTAAGTAGAATATTGATGATTTAAAAATATTTTAGGTTATTAAAAATAACTTTGATATTTTGACAAGTATGTTATTAATATTTTATATTATTAAATATTAATGATAATAAGATTATTTGATAATAAATCATTTAAAAATGATTTAGGTGTTTGAAAAATTATTATAAATTATAATAATTGTTTATAAATTATTAAAAGCTTTCGAAAAATATTATAAACGATAATTGACTTGTCTAAAATAATATTGAAGCTTAGAGACCAAATTAAAATTAACAATCAACGTGTTAATTGTCGGATAGGGTGACCAGAACACTGAAATGAGACCGAAGTGCAACCAGACCGAACTAGTTAGACTTGTTAAGTGTTTATATAAGTTATAAACACTAATGTGGCTATTTGGTAATGTGACTAGGAGAAGTTTGATTGTAGAATACAGTGCTACGTGTTATGAATAATTATGCTAATTGTAAGACCGATATTATTGGTTATAGGTCTTACGAACGCAGATAAGTTTATTGTGTAGCAGTAGTCAATACGGAAGGCAAGTTCCCTAACTCAACCTTGAGTTATATTCATTCAATTATTATAGTGGTTAATTATTGCTAATTATACAATGTCCAAGGATTTATTGTTGATTAAATCGCAGTTAGTGCATGTTTAATAATTCAAATTCAATTACTGATTCAAAAAATATATATATTCGTAGAATTATTGTTGTTGGATATTCATATTCGTAGAAAATAGAATTGACAATATCAGATAATTCCTGTTTATTGTCAAATTATGTTGAGAAATGTCTTAGCTAATTATTCTGGCTAGACGAACATTTGTTAGAACTTGATAAATTCGAAAAGAGAATTCAATTGTTATGGCTAGATCGATGCCAATTATTTCAGCTAGATCGATAAGTAAATATAAATTGAAATCATTAAATTTTGTTGTTAAATCAAATCTTGATTCTGAGACTGAGAAGAACAACCTTTTATATAAAGGGAACATTTTAGGTCGTATATTTGGCCATTGTGCACTGTTAAGTATTATACATATTATAGGGTATAATAAAGTTAATCACTTGTTATACTTGCAGAGGGGTATGATTTAATCTTTATGGTTATCTGATACGCCTGCGTATGTATCAAAGTAAATCTTTGATAGATACCCGAGAAAATAAGTTCAAAGATCTGGTGAAATCACTCAGTATAAATCTGGAAAATATTCCACTTTGTTATTGCGTAGAATTGATTCTTGTTTATTCAATTGAATATCATAGAAACTTTGAAAGCGTTGCACTCTTTCATTATTAGATTATTGCGTTGCCTAGAATTTGAGAAGACTTGTTATTGATTAACGATTTGTTTAGCTATTTCAAAGTTTCCCAAACTTTGGTTTCATTCTATCAAAATAGATAGTCTGTTCTTATTGATTCGTATACATTTATTTTATGTTTTAACTTGCGTGGGCAAACTAGTTGCTCACCCTTGCTAAATAAAACTTTTCAGCTAGGGACGAAGTTGCAGAAGGTGCAGTGAAGAACAAAGGCAAAATGTGGGAGTAGTTATAATAAACTTATTATTATGTTATGTTTGTAAACCTTTTTTGTATATCTAAGGGGTATATTTGTAATGTTAAGGTTAGCGGACCCGAGACTAATGTATTAAAAACATATGTTAATGTGATATGTATTACTATTTCTATATGAATGGGTAGATAGTTAGTATTATATTGTGGATCGTGAACACCAAACTCGGGGGTCAGGTAACCCTGATTTGGGGGTGTCACATTGATGAAGTCGGCTCACTTTTTGCCAATTCGAGTTAAGTATAATCTAAATCAATTAGCTAAACTTTATGTTAAGGAATTTATTTCTAGACATGGAGCACCAGTTTTGATTGTGTCAGATCGTGACCCACGATTCACATCGAACTTTTGGAGAAGTCTTCAAGAGCAGTTGGGGACACAGCTGAAGTTGAGTACGGCATATCATCCACAAACCGATGGACAAAGAGAGAGGACAATTCAGATGTTAGAAGATATGTTAAGATCTTGCGTCATGGATTTCAAGGGTAGTTGGGATGATCATCTACCATTAGTAGAGTTTGTGTATAACAACAATTATCATGCAAGCATAGGTATGCCGCCGTACGAAGCTTTGTATGGAAGGAAATACAGAATACCATTGTATTGGGATGAAGTTGGAGAACACAGAATGCTAGGACCAAAATTGGTGCAGTAAACAGCAAAAGTGGTGAAGTTGATACGTATTCGTCTCGTAGCAGCTCAAGAGAGACAGAAGAAATATGCAGACTTACATCGAGAGAATAGGGAATTTGAGGTAAGCTCGTATGTCTTTCTAAAGGTATCTCTCCGGAAAGGAAAGATACGCTTTGGAAAGAAGGGAAAACTAAGCCCAAGGTTTATAGGACCTTTTGAGGTATTAAAACGAGTAGGTGGGGTAGCGTATATGGTAGCATTACCTCTAGACCTAGAGCGAATACATAACGTATTTCACGTTTCAGTGCTACGTCCTTACAAACCGGATTATAAACATGTGATAGAATTTGAGCCTATTCAAATCAAGAAGGACTTAAAATATGAAGAGATGCCGATTCAAATCATCGATAGAAAAGAGCAAGTTTTGCGAAACAAGGTTATATCGTCAGTAAAGGTATTATGGAAAAACCACGATATGGAAGAAGCAACGTGGGAATTGGAAGAGAAGATAATGGAGGATTACCCTCATTTGTTTGTGTAGTGTAAGGCGAGATTCTGGGGATATAATCTTTATAAGGGTGGAAGAATGTAACAACCGAGAAATTCAGACCCTTTGTAAAATACTTGAAAGAATTAAATAAGGGATAAAATAATATTATTTGTTATTATTATGTGTTACTCAGATGTATGTCGTTCTATAACCTAGAAACGTTGGAACATCATAGTATTTAAACCACATTAAGGAATTAAAGTCTTTGAATTTCCAAGACAAAAATAAAAGTTTTTCGAGAAAGTTTTCGAAAAACACTACTCCCCGTTTACCGCTTGGGAATTATTTTGAACTTCCAAGAAATACGTAACATTATAATATCAATGTTAGATGGATTATGTAATAATAATCTAAGTATGGAAAACGTAATATTTCGCATACGGACTTAGTTCATGAACATTAGGAAAATCAAGTATTAATAATCGTATATAATGATCGTATGATATGTATGTATTGTGCGAGGTAGTATATGCGAGTATGATACGAAGTATTAAACAAGTATATGGGAATGATGGTAATTAGTATATTATGATTTAGTATACGAGTTAGAGTACGAGATTTATATATATAGTATAGGTTATAAGACTTTTTGTTAAATGGAATGAACTAATAGGATTGTGTAGTAATGGAAGAGTGCAATATAAAGTGGATGTGAAATTCCAAGTGTTTGATAATTAAAAGTCCAAGCTAAAGTAATGAAAGTCCAATATGAATAAGCTAAACTAATTTATGCAAGCCCAATGTCATGATCCATTGGATAATTAGGATCCATGGAGCAACCAAGGTTAGTGTGGGTTAAACTTGATGATCAAGTACTTTATGTGATTGTCAAGCTTTGGATATGTTATGTGATGAGCAAGGAAGTTGAGTAATGAGCAAGTTTACTTATTGGTTAAGTAGATGAATAGTAAGGAGGTGGGATGACATAAAGACCATTATGCCCTAACTTTGTCAAGCCTATAAATAGAGGAAGTTTGCTAGACATTTGTTCATTATTCAAAACACTAACAACTTCCAAATATAAAGCAACTTATTGGTTAGAGAGAATAAGCACACATAAGTCAAGACAACCTTTGTTAGATTTTCAAAGAAGAGAAGTACAAGTTCTTCAAGGGTAAGACTCTTGTCTAATACATCTTCATCTCTATCATTGTAGGGTGATAAGAGAAGTGTACTTTAATAAGCATGTATGCTAAGAACATGAAAGAATTGATTAAGCAATGGACTTAAGCCGAATAAAGTTATGAATAAGTAACTTGAACTTAATAAGTTAATAACTTATGATGAACTTGTCATATGATTGTCATATGAATTTAGTAAGTTGGATAAGATGTGAGAACATTGAGTAAAGGACTTAAACCAATAATAAGTCATAAGAAATAAAAATTATAGTTTTTAAGATGATTAAGTCATGAACTTATGAAAAATAAGTCAAAACCTAACATGAAAATAAGTTGATGTAATAAGTAAGTTAAAATGACCATTTGATGGTGAGAATCCATTTAGAACCATGATCATATCATTAGTAATGAAATTTCTCCGGAATTTACACGATTAGACGATAATCGTCGAATCTGTAAAATTCTCGGAATGGAAGTCGTATTTTGTATTTGAACTCGAAAACGTTGGTTTTCGATGGAGACAAGTCGTATTTGGTGTTATAGAGTTGCGGACTAAAAAATGGTCGGGTTCTGACTTTGATAGGAAGAAACGAGCATTGAACGTTCGCGAACGTTTATCATTTTTGTTAAAAATTGACTAATAGGTGAAATTTTAGCAAATGAAGTCGAATAGATAAAATTCTTGCATGAACACGTAGAGTATGTAATTTGTGAACCGTAGGCTCTTGAACGAGCCAATTCGGACTTATAACGAAGAAGTTACGAGTCTGGGAATCTGATAAATTTAAAAATCTATCAAAAATTTTTTGTGGGTCGAGTCAAGTGGCAGCATGACGCAACTCCAAGCCAAAAAGTCGGTATGCCCATGACTAAAGTGGCCATAGTCCCCTGCAAACTCGTGCTACAGTGCTACAAGTAACAAAGGGACTCACGCCGTAACGCCGAGTCTCAAATTCAGGCCCTAATGTATAATGTGCAGCAGCACACACCAAGAGTAATAGGAAATGGCATGGCCAACCTCATGAACTAGATAGTGAAAAATGTTTACATGTTGAGCATGAAGAGTAATTGATGAACACTTAACTAAGGATCTTAATGAAACATTTTTAAGACATAATTAAGCCTTAAGTATGATCACTAAGGGTTAAAGAAAGTCAGTTACTTATGAACGTAAGAATGACGTAATGGAAAGCCGGAACCAATAATAACAAATCTAATACATAATTAGATTGAGAAGAAGGGTAAGATTCTTTAGAAACCATGTATGTTTATTCATGACCTAATGTGTTATGTGATGTTATCATCTACTGTAGAGACTTAAAGACTTAAAGTGCACGTGCTATAAACTGTAGCAAACGCTACAGGCAAGTACTCTAACCCTTGTTCCAGTTCGTTCTAGACAAGTCTTTGTGATTCATGTATTCTTCGCATGAGTTAATGTCTGATGAAGTCAATGCCAATTCCTTCGGCTAGACTTACGATATATTGGATTCTTTTAATCTTGCAAGTATGTGTAATAATTTACCAAACTAATATTGTTGTGGTTTTCAAAAGGAGACTGAGTATGCCAAATTGTTTTATCGTCAAACGACATGCACATGAGGTTTCCACAACTTAAACGTATACACGTTTAATGAATGTAGTGTTGATCAATATAGAGTACTATAGGCTGATCACCTAGACGTGCTCGTAAGTTATGTCAGATATACGGACTTCGTGTCGGGATGTCCTTTTCAAAGTACTTATGAAATACTCATGTTCTTGGACCGGAATTGATGTTTTATTGAATATTGTTGTTGTAAAATGTTTTGAAAGAAAAGAAGTGCTATTTTAAATTATCGATAGTACTTCGTAACTATTGTTCAATTATTGAAGATATATGATTCCTATGACTCAAGCATGCTATTTTCCTAGAATTGTTGTACTTGCTCAGCTAGTTAGGCTCACTCTTGCTTGAACCATATGAATGCAGCTAAGATCGAACTGACCGACGGATCCGGCAAAGATAAAGGGAAGGCTAAGTCGAACCCGTAGATTACCTATGTAATAGTATAGGTTTTGTAATGATACTATTTTATATTATGACAAAAATAGATGTAATGGTTATAAAGAACCTAGGAGAATGTTAATATTACCTTGAATATATATAAGACATATTTGTTCTTTTTAGGTATTTCAATTGAATGATTTTGTGAACTGTAGCACTATGTGGCACCATTTGTCGGGTTGGAAGATACTCG